>BMAV01004101.1:168007-180981 GCA_019973955.1 Trichonephila inaurata madagascariensis
GACCAGCCTGCAGTTTTCATCTCGATGATCAGGCCTCTCTCAAACTCGCTTAACTGTGAGAAATGTCTTCTAGCACGTTTACCTGGCATGTTTCGCTTACCAAAGTCTTCCTACAATCGGCGGGTAATCGTCACGTTTATGAATCTTCGAATTTGCGCTGGCTTATATAGCACCTTCTTCCTGATTGTAGCGCCACCACGGCGTGTATGAGCATGAGTATTGGCACAAAACTTGGATCATTTTCATATCACATTACGCTGTACTTATTTGCAAAGTTTCACGATTATACTTAGCTTCCTTCTTGGGTCGCTATTTTCAATGTTCCTGAGTGTATTTCAAACAGGCACGCTTCTACTGCGAGAGCTATTTTGTCTACACCGTACTGCATAGATGTTCCCGGGTCTGGGAAAAAAGGACTCCCAATCGGAAGTTGGGTAAGTTGAGCAATAGGAAAGGTGGGCAATCATTCAACTTTTTCACGGATATGACGTAAGTCACGTGGTGTCCCCGCTCCACTTTTTCCACCCACTCGATAACCTGCCACCATGAAGACGACTCAGGGGATGGGGGAGAAAACTACTTTTGTTCGCTTTTTCGACTGTTACGCAAAACTGGGCAAATTTCTCATTCATTCTCGAGCGCAAAAAAGTTTCACTTCAAAAAGATTCTCACTTACGGTTTTTTATGCTACATAAAGAAAAGTTTCTTTATTGCAATACAAACTTGATGGCTCAATGCCCAAGATTTGCAACATTTTCGGTTCAAAATGGCTTCACCACAATCATAAAAGCAAGCTGTAGAATGGCTTATCAAATTTAAATCTGCAATACATGCATATCGTAAATGGGACACCACCACACAGATGTTTGGAAGTAGGAAAAGTTTTAGATGAGCATTCTTTGGGGGATCGATGGGAAGAAAAGACCAATAGCGTGGCTACATAGATCTCTAGATATAACACTTTTGGACTTTTTCTAAGAATACATGAAAAACAGTGTTTATTTATCTCCAATTCGTAACAATGATGAATTGAGAAGACGTATCACAGCCACCATTTAAGGCATCTGACTACGTTCGGAACCGTGGTTTTGCAAAAGCGTATAAATGGATAATATTTATGTTATTTAGTGTCACTTAGGTTCGAAAATGTATATAAAATGGTTTTAAGAATAGTATTACAATAAAAATTTATTTAAGTACAATATTTTGACAAAAAATGAACATAGAATGACCCATTTTCAAAATATTCCCCTTTTGTGAAAAATGCTTCTATTATAATAATATTTAGCCTGTCTATAGCTCAGACCTCTGTACAGAGGCTCAACTAGAATTTTTGAAATATATAACTTAGAAGTGGGTTTATACATGTTTTACGACAACAGAGGAGAGAAATTTTAAGAAATAAACTCCGATAATTATTTCAATGGGTTGTAACTTAGAAAATAATGTGAATTTTTCAAAAAACATAGTTTAGCCTCTGTACAGTGGTCTGAGCTATATACATGCAACATATTATTATAATAGAAGCATTTTTCACAAAAGGAGAACATTTTGAAAAACGCTTATTCTAAGTTAATTTTTTTGCCGAAATATTGTATTTAAATAACATTTTTGACAAAATCTCCTTAAAACAATTTTATACATGTATTTTAATCTAATTGACACTAAATATCATGACAATTATCCATTTATGTGCCTTTTTAAAATCACGGTACCGAACGTAGTCGGATACCTTAAATTGTTAATCCTGCAATGCTTCATAGAACATAGATGAAAATCTTGTATGGACTCGATGTGTTGCGCACAACTAATAGTGCACACATTAAAATCATGCAAAAAAATATTGCAAAAAAAAAAAAAAAACTATGATATTTTCTTTATTGGAACATAAGAAAACATTAGGCATAAAACCTTAATATCTTTGTTCGATTACTTGTAATTAATATTTGAAAGTGTAGCCATACTTTTCAGACACCCGATATTATCATGCAATTTTAGTTGAACGTCAAATATGTGTATTAAGAAACATTTTTACCTGTCCAATGCCTCTTATTAACTGCATTGCTATTAACAAATAGACACTCGACCATGCTGCGAAAGGGGATAGAAAATGAGCCAACGACGAAATAAAAAGTCCACCTACAACAGTTAATTTGGCTCCGTAACTTTCAGCCAACATTCCGCCAGGCATTTGTGTTACAACATAACCCAGGAAACCGGCGCCCAATACATAACCTTGCATAGCAGGACTCCAATCAAATTCGCCTGTATTCTGCAACATAGTAATATGCATAAATTTATTTCCTGAAAATATTCCAATTTACACACTTTACATTAATATAAAAACTAAAATGTGTATTCAAAGAATGTACATTTCGAGGAATCTAGAAGACACTAATCCATATTACCTTTACACCAGAGTAATTAAGAAAGTAAGTTTTCTTTTTTTTTTCAAAGGGAAAATGGTTTACCAGGATAAAAAACAATCACCATAAGAAACTTCATTCTTTGCTGGTTAGATGACGGAAGTTGGGTTGGCGTATGCGTAATGCCATATGCGCAGAGCACCGAAGGAGAACGATTAACAACGGACTGGAGTACCCGATGTTATTTAATTACAAATCATGATGACAGGCCACGACGTGTACTGACAACATGGGCATCAATGGAATTGTTTGCTGTTATCCAGTATGACTGGACAAGTGGGAGTAGTGTGTCCGTCATACATATAGACGCCTACAGACCCTTTAAGGAGGAGATGTTTTGTTTCGTCAAATGGTTGGATGCTGTTATTGCATGTTCAGTGAAAGAAGTCAGAATGTCGAGGATGAAGGTCGAAGTGGGCGTCCCTCCACATACATAGACGAAAACAACATTGCTAGAGTATAGGACAGGTGTTAGCGGGCAGGCATATAACAGAGTCAGAATGACGCCTATACTGCGCATTGCTTGTGATCAAGGTCAACACATGATCAGTGATGTTTTTCGTTACCGATAAGTGAAAGAGAGAGAAAAAAAGAGTACTTAGGTACCTTAATCTACATAAATATAATCTACATAAGTAATTTAAATATAAATAAATATTTTTAAATAATTTGACAAAAGGAGATTTAAATCGTATATACTCGTATATAAATACATAAGAATGAGTAAATATTTAAACATTGCCCTTTACAAAAAATGGATGAAACAAACAAATCCAACAATGAATGAGCACGAAAAAGAGAACTAGTTAACGACCGCAGACGAAAATGTCGTGAAAGAAAATTAGTACACCTGGATATTTGGATTCTTTTGCCCAAAATAAATCAGAAGTTTTCACTTTTATCGAGTGGTCATACGCACACACCCATTTTTTTTTTAATTCGTGATTTCTTACGGCTCAGACACCAATACGTCGGGTTTGATTAGAATGTGACAAGAGAACTTCAGGCAAGATTTGGGGTTATGAGGAAGCGAATTATAAAACGTAACGGAATATACATATGTTATATTAATTTTTAGATGTAAGCTTATGGAATTCAAAATTAGAGCTAGTGATTAATTAAATAATATGAAAACAGAGAACAATATTAACTTGTTGTATTTTCTTTTCTAATTTTTATGCCAAGAATAAAAGAAAAAAATACTTTAAACAATTCTAAAATATAATTAAATAAAAATTAATACTTACTTCCGGCAGATCATTTTCCTCTGAATTTGAAACATTAAAAGGACAAGATACAACGGTGGCATTCGAATTCTTGTGAGAATCAACGGCAGTGTTATTCACCATAGCAACGACACTGACACTTGTTACTAACCGGAAAAGGTTTATTTGAAAGAAACCAAAAAATTCTAAGAATACCACTAAGTAGCGACATTGAAAAAAAGACCTTTCAGATTCTGAAAATAAAAAGAAAATGCAAATTTTTAACTTCAAAAATGTATTGCACTTAAATGGATAAAAGGAAATTACAGGGTCCTCTGACTTTCAAACGAGTTCCGATAAACAAATCATAAGTTGGATTTTATGTCAAGTCCGAAGAATCATCATATTTTAGCCACCCTTCACCTAGAGAAATAAGCTCGCTCCGAGACAAAACTACGTCGTGGCTTATGATAGAGTATATAAAGTGTCCATATGCTGTCTTTTTACACATAAATGAATTAGCAACACAATGGGAAATGTAGCTGATTTGTCAGATTTCGATAAAAGCTAAATAGTTATGGCCTGGGAACATCGATTTCACAAATACTGTGTTATTAGAAGATCGACTACTTATTTAGCCCTTAAGGCTATCTTCGGCTAATGTTAAAGAATAGGGACCAAATTCGGAATATTTTTTCAGATATAAAAGTACAAAACATTAATATTATAATCTGGCGTCACTATCCTGTAGCGAATCACTTATTTTATCATACTACTCATTTTTATCCGAGTTGACGCATATTTTCTTTTATAAAATGTGTTTCTCGTTTTTTTCCCAATTCCGTAATGCTAAATGAAGAATCCCTTTACATGTTAAAAGGAAAAGCTAAGTATTTATGAAATATTTTGAAATTTTAAAAACACTATATTATAAACAAATGCAGGAGTTACAATGTCAAATCTTTATAAAAAATGAGGCAATTTTTCTGTCCGAAAATGTGCTCCGCGTCAAGTTTACGATCTCGTACAAATGGCGAAAACAGCCTTAAGCCGATCAACGTTACGGACTATCTCTCAACGTTTCGGACGTACTCCGTCTTTCTAGATTCAAATGTTACAAACGGGTGTATCGCGTTCTAAAGGAGTTGTTTCGTTTACTAATAGAAGACAGCACTAGACTGAATGATAAACATTGGAATACAGTTTTTCACGACAGTTAGTACTTCATTATTAATGCAAATTATGTTTATTAATTAATTATTTGTTATACGTTATTTATTATTTTAAATTATTTGATTATGGTTAAACAACAACAGCTATACTTAACTCACGCTTTTGAAAACAACACATTTTCTCCAACATGCGCTTTAAAAAAAACGTGCCTTTAGGAAGCTAAAAAGATGCAACCCTGGGGGAAACACCGAACGGCAAATACTAAACGGCTTAAGGGCTGGAGTTCTGAACTAATAGTAAAACGACAAGGAGCAACCGAAACTGTACGTAAGGTTATTGAGTAATAAGATAGAGTCAGTGTAAATAGTTTGATAATGTGATGAGCAGCTCTTTAAACAAAGACACCGAAAGTGAAAAACCCTGCTTGAAAACAAGGGCTCCTGTAGAAAATACAAACTAAAAAAACAGTAATAGAAACGACTTTAGAGTCGTCAGTGTAATTTTCTCACTCAAACGAGTATTCGTTAATATTAAAAGAGAGACACCGAAGTTCAGGAGAGAATGCGTTAAGAGAAATAAAGGAATTTAATTTACAGAGGTTGAAGAAGCCTGGGAAGATATTTTGGAAACAACTTTGAAAAGCAAAATGGAAGAATGTCATCTGGTCCGATGAATGACGTTTTCTGATTTATCACATTGACAGGCGAGTAAGTATACGCCAGCTTTCAAGAGAACCTCCCCCCCCCCCCGCCGGGGGTCATAGTTGGTCTGATACAAGGCCTTGGCGGTTGTATCATGGAGTCCATGGGTAATGGTGTCAATTATAGTTTCTATGAGATGCATTAGGATTTATCACCCCCATTCCAATTCCTTAACAATCTCTTAAGTCTTGCACTATGTGAACATCATTATTGATCAGGGACGTCTTAAGGCATGTGCCAACTGGGGCCGAGACCAGGGCCTCGGCTACGACGGGGGCCTTGTCTCGTTCTCAGATCAGCTTTAATAAGATCACGATACGAATAACTTCAACAGTTAAATGTCATTTCCGGTTGTACTCCCCAAAAAACTGATAATTTCGAATGATATGTCAATTGGCTGCATTTGATGACCGTCATCGATGCATAGGGCTAGCCCTGCCAGCGTGCACTTTCATTACTCATTCAGTCAAAAGGCAGCAATAGGTCGAGTTTTTTTGTACAGTTGTAAGTCATGCACATTTATTTGCTTCGGGTTATTGTTTGTACGAGTATTTGACAATGTATGCTATGTACTGTCTACTCTTATGGGTCATAGGTGGAGCCTACATTTACGTAGGGGCCCAGGATCTATTTTTTTGTCGGAGCCCAGGGCCTCAAGCAGTTTTGAGACGTCCCCTGTTACTGACCAGAGTCCTCCTTGGGGTAACATGGAAAATGAGAGCGTTTGCAAATAAGCTAGCGCACCATGTCATATATGTTGAATCATCCCTGATTCACCTGACATGAATACAATTGAATATTTTTGGTTACAACCGAAAAACCATGATAGCTCTGCTTAGTAAAAATTAATAAAACTAATATCTGATTAAGGTCACGGACTTGTGGCTTATGTGTCATGTGTTTAAGTCTATTTCCTCTGAAGATATGCTATGTACAGGGAACCAATGCACGTTAAATATGTCGAGGCTCAAATGTCCTCCCATTGGTGGGTTGTGGAAAGAGAGGAGGTTCCAACTTAGGTGTCGTCCTCCTCACTTGTTTATGGTTCAAAATTACATGATCCGTAGCTAATAGCCCTCATGCAGCTTCATAGTGCGACGTTAATATGGCTCTCACTCAATTACTCTTATTGGTCACGTGGTTGGTTTCACAAGCGGCTGAAGGGGGGGGGGACAAAATCAACATCATAGAAGTTCCTGCTTTAAAGCGAATGTACCCGAAGACGGATAGTTATGATTTTGGAGGTAAGTTATGTACACGAAGACGGATAGTTAAGATTTTGGAGGCAAGTTACTTCTGGAGGTTCTAGAAAAAATACTACACACATTTGCTCAAAATAGAGATTTATGATAATTTAAATGGATACGTGTTTTATTCAACATTATTCAAATGTTTCATTTATGATATTTTACATAACATTCCCAATCTTTGCACACAATCGTGCATTTTAATGACATCTTAGCTCAATAATTGTATAAAAAAATTTAGATAAATTCAACGAAACTGTGTTTTACTGATAAAGAGACATTTCGCAATGAAAAAGTATTGAGTGAAGTAAAAAACTATATTTGTTTTTTCCATTAAAAATTTAGAATATAAACAAATAAGACTGATGCGAAGTTTTGAATATAAATCAGTTTTTTTTGTGTGTGTCATGTTAAAATACTAGATAAGTTAAGTTAAAAACTGAAAAAATTTAATTTACATTTATAAATTGAGAAAAATATTTCCTGGAGAAAATGCTTACAATTTGCAAAATTAAGTACAGGTATTCAGTAATAAAACACAGGTTTTTCACACACACAAATATAGTTCAAATACAGGCTACAGGATTTTCATGTAAATCTGGTAATGAGAGAGATAATAATAGTACTACATATCAGCTCATATTGCAAAATGTAATACTCATTAAAATGTTTGTATTTATTAAAGAAATACTCATTACATATCAGGAAAAACTTACCATTTTGTTGAATAATATTCTTTGATGATCCATTTTGGTATGGGCAGCTGTCACTAACAGAAACATCTAACTTGTTGATATCGTTAGTAGTTTGATTTTCAGAATATTCCTTAAGTTTATAAGATTCGTAGCTATGAGAAATGTCATGTATCATTTTGAATAGCTTTCTTTTTCTTCTTTTACCTTTTATTTTTCTGCCTTATGACACATTTGGGTTTCTTATCCTTAACATGCATACAAAAAAGTAATAAATATAACTGTAGAGTTCAAAAATGCAATTCCTTAAACCGGAAAGAAAACTATGTTATGACGAAAAACAGGAGGAAATGGGTATTGGTTCCACACGTTATCCCTGCTTCATATATTTCTAGAACATAGAGTGAAACACAACAACAACAACAAAAAGCTTTATCCAGCCGATAAATACCACTTGATTGCGCTGTATAAATTTACTACCGCACTTCGTGATCATAAATCCCTTAAATTCCAAATAAAAACAATTTTTATTCCTCTAACGTTTTTATGTAAAGATGATAGACTATGCCGAAATAAATTGCTCGAACTTTTTTTTTTAAAATTTTTATTTTTATCATGAAAATAAACGTTCAGTAATGGGAACCGATTATTTATACGAGGGCTGTTCAATAAGTAATAAGATTAAAATTATAAAAAAAAAAAAACAATACTCTTAATCGTCATCATTTACATGTTTTTTTTCAAAATAACTTCCGTGGCACATAATGCATTTAGCCGAAAGTTCTGTTCACTTCTTTAAAAACATGTGAAAGTCCGTTTTGTAAGGGCTATTTCAATAACGCCTCCGCAGCCTTTACACTGATTTGTTGCTTGCAGAATGTTTTCCTCGTAATGGTTAGGAAACTACCAGAAATCGCTCGGAGTAAGATCAGGACTGTATAGAGGGTGTGGTGAAATCTCTACGTTGTTCTGCTGCGAAACATCCAGTACGCAACTTTGCAATATGTGGTCGGGCATTGTCATGGTACAATAGGAATCCATTTCGAAGCAATGGACGTTTCCTTTTAACGTGCTGTTCCATTGTTCACAGGGCATTCGTGTAGTATGAGTCGTTTACAGTAGTACCGTGCTCGACAGTGTGTTGATACACAATTCCTTCATAATAATAAAAAAAAAAAATATGGTCATAACTTTACCAGCTGACTTCACGGTTTTTGCTTTCTAGTGAGTAGGTGAAGATGGATGTTTTCATTCACTGCTTTGTTGCTTTATGGTTGGATCATAGTAATACAACCAAGTCTCGTCTGATGTGATAAAGCGTTTTAAGATATTGTTGCCTTCTTATTTTGGTCTTTGATCATATCGTATCATATCAAAGGTCTCCGATGCTGATTTTTGCAGATTTTTGCTTCCATTTCGACAACTGGCCGCGTCTCGTAGGGACCCACAAACACGCTTCAGTTAGATCACGTGATACTCAAGAATGCGAGTCTGAACACGCCATCTATCGGTACATTCTGTTAAAACAGACAACAATTTTTTCTTATGCCACAGAAATTAGCATTTCGATGAGTGGTTTTGCGGCAGTAAAATTAGCCTTATTACTTATTGAGCAGCCTATGTACTTATAAAGATTAGAAAATGTAGATTTGTCGTATACATATAATTCAATTTTCGCTTTAACATCGATTGATAAACGCCAAAATGGAAAAGAATAACAGGCGGTTTCTTCCATTTTTTGCAAAAACATTATTGTGTTTTTCAAACAAGTTTTGTATTAGATGTTTTCTTTGTGAGGTTCTAGGTATTAATTTGTGGCCGCTGTTAGCCTTGTGGTCAAGGTCAAGGACTCATGGCTGGCGTGTCATGAGCTCGAACCTAGTACCGTTGAACACCCGTGGTGTAGGGGGGCAGCTTCACGTTTGATCTGTTGAGGCTCAAAGCCCTCCCATTGGTGGGATGTGGAAGTTAGGAGAGGGGTGCAAGCTCATATGTCATTCCCTTCACTTTGCCATGATTTAAAATTTCAAGGTCTATCATCAATAGCTCTCATGCAGCTTTATTGTGTGACGTTGATACAGTAAAACATGTTTTTGTGGGGTAGATAGGGATCGTTGTGTATGCATCCATGTTATTACTTTTAAATCAATAATCTTATTGCATTAATGTTTCGTCTCTATTTATTTTACATGAGAGACAGACCTGACAGGATGGTGAATTGTCAATTTTAAAATGATAATTTAACTTGTTCAATTCATCAAACAGGAAATCTTTAAAATCGAAACATAGAATATGCCAATGTTGTTAGTAAAATATTAAATACTTTTTCACTGCCATATATAAAACAAAAATTTCAAAGGCAAGCAGTTATTTGTTATTAAAATAAATCAGCTATGTAACAATACCATCACTAATGTAGATACAATCATCTAAATATTTTCATGTTAACATCTGTATAACATATATGCAAACTATGTAATACTTTTTTGAGTTTTCATCCAAAGCGCCACTATAAAATATGGCTCCACATAAACAATTTTCTTATAACTGTACGTAAATAAAAATAAAAAAATTGCTGAAGACAAGATGGACAATTCTAAGAAAATCAATTCAAAATATTGAACTCATTACATACAAAACAAAATTTAATGGAGGAAGGAGAACATCTCATAAAAAAACCAGTTTTGTTTAAAAAGGCAAGAAAACTAACTAAAAAAACTTGTTAATATGCTTAAAATTTTCAAAAAACGTAAAAAAAAAAAAATCAAGTTGTTTGAATGAGAGAAAGTGCAAGCTCATTCTTAACATTCCAACCTTCCGAAATGCCTCCACTCTGAACGAAATATTTCGGAAAGACAAAATAAGAAAATTTAAATTCGGGAATTGTAAAAGTGGACAAGAACAAAAACCCAATTCCCGAATAAAAGTCAAATACCAAAAAGAATTACCATAAAAAGAAACCACACAAAAAAAATATTCGAAAATTTCATAAATATTTACATATAACAAACAACTTCGTCGACGTACTACAGAATTTTTTTTATGAGGCAGGAGAAAGACCGCATAAAAAATGTCGCACTTAGAACATACATCAATTGTTTTTTAAATTTATGAGAAAGTACTTCTATAAAATAAATAATTGAATTTTACAAATGAAAACATTTAAAAAACATTTAATTTCTCATTGTCTACATGGAGAAGTTTTCAAAATGCACATACATAAATCACTGCTATTCGTCGTAATCCAAATTGCGCATCTTCCAATGAAAATTAGTTCAAAACCTCTTTCGTCATTTGAAGATACAATTTTAATTGATTTACTTTTTGGCACCAAAAAGCAAGAGAAAAGTTTTAGCATCAAAGGTCGGTTGATTAATAGCTTGTAAGCGTCGCGATAACCAGATATGCATTATCAAAGCTCTTTTTGGAATTTCAAACCCCTATCATAATCGGTATCTATTTCAAGAAAATACTTTTCCAAATTGTTGGAAAAATGTATCCCTACATATACATGTACTTTGTCCACTCTCAAAGAGAATCCGGTTCTTCTTGTGGCCGTCTTTGTAATCTATCAAATTATTGATAATGTCATTGTCAGTGAAAGTTTCATCTTCTATCAAGAGCGGATTGCTAGCGCTTTGAAAGAAAGTAACTGAACGTGCATTGTCGGGAGACTGTTTATAACAAATGAAAAGAGCGTCTTAAAATGTATATATGTGTGTACATTGATATAAAACCAAAAATACCAGTATAAACCAGTGGCACCAAAGCCGTTGAAATTCATATACCAAATTAAAGAAGATAGCACACACAGAAAAAATTGTACAAAAATAAAATCTCATAAGAAAATGCCGTAAAAAAACAGGTTCCACGGTATAATTCTCACTCTTCTTCGTATTCTCAAAACATCTTATTCTTATTATCAACTACTTATATAACGAAAATAGTCATTTTAATCAACATCCTGGTATAAACAAAATAACGGTTATGATCTCTGAATTTTGTTAAGTGCTTTATTCTTCAATTATTTATTTACTCTTAGCACAGTAAAACATTATGCAATTTAAAAACGTCTCTTGCGAACAAAAATACACACCTCTGACACTCAAACCAAAGCTTTCAAATAGTGAAACACACATTAAAAATCCATTAATATAATGATTGTTATAAATAAAACTTTTTTTAAAAAGATGAAAATAAAAACTGTGAAAATTATTTATAGCTATAAAATAAAGAAAAGAAAATGTAATAAAAAAATTAACTGTAAACATTGATTCAGTTTTCAAAGCTCATCAAATATATTTCTTCACTGAAATTGGGTAACACGCTGCGTCTCGCAATTATTTTTTAGTTACTTCGCTAAAAAATACTAGTATGTATACAAGGCGTAACATGTCTATAGTCAATACAGTAATAAAAAGATATTTAAAAATACTTTACTGAAATTTTTATTATTTTTTAAATATTTTTTTTTCTTGCAAAAAAATAGTAAAATGAATCTTCGAGTTCTTTATGAAGGCACACACACACAGGTAATATTTCTCAAATTTTACTTCAAATAAATACAAATGATACTTGACAGAGATTTGGATCTTGCTGTGGACTACTTTTAACAAAGTAAACTCTGTATTCAAAAAACAAAAAAAGTGACGTTATGGTGCCGAATTTTTTATATTCTATTCAGGTATTTTATGGTAATTATTTGAGAAATGTATATTTTTATACAAGATACTGATTTAACCCGGAATCATTCGCACTAAAAAAACGACCGAAAGTTCTTGCGCAGGGTATCTCATACCAAAGAATGTTTACATTCTGTTTCTACCGTAAAATTTGCCAACAAAAGATAAAAAGGAAGAAAAGTGGGAAATACAATATGTTTATTACTTTTCACATGTAAATTTAGTTTTTCTGCTCTTTTTATAAGGGCATTAAATACATTATTTATAGACTCCTTTAATCTCGTCGGGAGTGATTGCGATGTTTTCACTGGATCTTAATTTTTTTTAATCTGTATCTTTTAAAACTAAACATGTAGGAGTAAACTTCTCTATTCCTGAAATACAAAAATTTTAAAATTTCTTTTTTTTTTTTCTCTTATTGTCCCAGCAATATTTTTTTTTCAAAAGTTCGTCTGAAGGTGGATAATATGTGTACCAGTTGTCTCCTTTAAAATTACGTTCTTCCCAAATATTTTTGTGTGCATATAAAACATTTATTTTCAACAGTGTCACCCTCTTCTAAATCTGGATCGATTTCAGTGGAGGAATCACAATTGCTTTTACACTCCTCATCATTTGATTCTTCCTCATCATAATCGCGAAGAGAATTTCTTCATAAGAAAATACAGTTGTACTATATCTCTATTAAATACTGCATCTATTAAATTACTTAAATATCACATTTCTTTATCATTACAATAATGCGTCATAGTATAAGGAAGACTTAAAACGTGTTCATGCATTCAGAGCTGTAACGGTGATCCACGAGCAGGGTATTACATACCCGAAGAGGCGGTATCTAAAAATAT
>BMAV01004101.1:204390-233417 GCA_019973955.1 Trichonephila inaurata madagascariensis
TATATATATATATATATATATATATATATATATATATATATATATAGTTTTAAGTTATTAATATCTGTTACTGCTTATGCCACCTAACTAACGGTGCAAGATCGAGGTTCATAAAATTTATCGATTCAAAGGGCTAGATGCCCTTTGCTTCGATAAATTTCTGTCGTTAGCCGTAGCTTTGAGCACCATACAGGTGAAAGTACGATTTGTATCAGTTCCATTCCAATTTTGAGGGAGAACATCCAGGAGATGATCAGGGACCTCTTTGCCTTCCACGAGCTCATGAAAGTACATGTGGTTCAAAAGCTATTTAGAGTGCCCCTATGCAGCACAGGCATTATAAATTTACAAACACCCATGCCTTCTCTGAGATTTGAGCCTAGACCCTAAGACACATGAATAAGTGTCATTAACCGCTATACCTGATGTGAGGTCTAATTAATATCTATGTATAGCATTAGGCATTTGATTGTATTAAAATTATTTTTATAGCCTCTCTTCACCTGTTGAGATACAAAGAATAAAGTTTCTTAAACGGAGTATATTTATCTTTTATGCCCCCATAATCAACCCTCTTGTGAGTCGATTTCAGCAAAGCCCGTTCATAGCACATCTGTACTTAACAAAAGAAACTTGCTTGCCAAATTTCAAATCAGTAGATATAACAAATTAACAGTAAGAACTTTTATCTGTAATCCTCCCCACCACAGGGAGTAAAATTTAACAAAACCTGTTTTTAAGCGTGGCCAAAGCAAAAGATGTCGCCAAATACTGTATTCGTCTACTAAACATTAGCGGGAACGGGTTTCTACTATGGGCTGCTTATTACGGCATTTGGTGACTTTCCACTTACACACACACACAAACTCTTCCCTAAATAAGGGGATTTTAGACAAAAATTCAATAAAAACCTTTTTTTTTTTGGAAATATGATTTACGGTTCCTTCGAGACAGCAGTGAAGCTCCCTACAAAATGTTGGAACTATATGGCCAATGGTGTGGATTTTATACGTACCAAACAACTACATAAAAATTCAAATTATATTTAAGATTAAGCTTTTCTGTGATTTCACAGAAATAAAATTCTTAGGATCAAAAAAGAAACAATTTTATAATTTTAATATTGAAAATTATTTGAAGAAAAAAACAACTCTTTTAGATTATAATAATGATTAAGGTAAAGTATTAAATAAAATGTATTCGTAAATTATAAATGATATTTTCATTCTAAATATCACTTAAAAATATATTTTTTGTGTGGATTCCCTCTCACGCGAATCTAAAATGTAATGGCATTGCAGATAAGCTGGTTAAGGATAACACTGCTATCTCTCAGATAAATGAGGATCCTTTGACCTGCCTCGAAATATACTCAATAAGAAAGGCTTCTATAGATATTACTTGGAGGCAACAGCCAGCGAACACACAATATCGTAGCGAAAGTCGCGTCACTGCTATAAAAGTTGACGGGAACAGAAAAGGCCAAACTGCTTTGGTGCGTTTAGTTTCTAGCCATTTAAGGTATCCGACTACGTTCGGAACCGGGATTTTAAAAAAGCGCATAAATGGATAATTTTCATGATATTTAGTGCCACTTAGATTAGAATACATGTATAAAATTGTTTTAAGGACATTTTGACGAAAATTTTTTATTTAAATACACTATTTCGGCAAAAAATTAACTTAGAATAACCTTTTTTCAAAATGTTCTCCTTTTGTGAAAACTGCTTCTATTATAATAATATTTTGCCTGTATATAGCTCAGACCTCTGTACAGAGGCTCAACAATGATGTTTGAAAAATTCACATTATTTTCAGAGTTACATCCCATTAAAATAGTTATCGGCGGTTTTTTCTTAAAATTTCTCCCCTCTGTTGTCGTAAAACATCGATAAACCCACTTCTAAGCAATATATTTCAAAAATTCTAGTTGAGTCTTTGTAGAGAGGTCTGAGCTATATACAGGCAAAATACTATTATAATGGTAGCATTTTTCACAAAAGGAGAACATTTTGAAAAAAAGATTATTCTAAATTAATTTTGTTGCCAAAATATTGTATTTAAATAATTTTTTTTGTCAAAATGCCCTTAAAACAATTGTATACATGTCAGAGTTACCATTAATTGAAAAAATTATCGGCTTTATTTTTTCTTAAAATTTCTCCCCTCTGTTGTAAAATATGGGTAAATCTTCTAAGTTATATGCTGCAAAAATTCTAATTCAGCCTCTGTACAGAGTTCTGAGCTATATACAGGAAAAATATTATTATAATAGAGGCATTTTTCACAAAAGGAGAATATTTTGAAAATGGGTCATTTTTTGTCAAAATATTATACTTAAATAATTTTTTATTGTAATACTATTTTTAAAACACTTTTATATACATTTTCTAATCTAAGTGACACTAAATATCCCAAATATTATCTATTTATACGCTTTTGCAAAATCACGGTTCCAAACGTAGTCGGATACCTTAAGGTCTGTCTGATTCTCAGGGTTTTTTTTAAAAAGTTCGTGGTTTGTACAAAGTGCAATGCGTGTGAAGCCACTCCTCACCATGGGCTCAGTTGTAAGTTGAACTTCACAGGAGACTGGGTCGATGACTCGATCCCCTGCTCCCTATCTTTGAAATTACGATATTGCTGGTGTTTTTAGCTTGGCTTGTTGGAGGAGGAGTGGCTTCATTAAGGTTGGAATTAATGGGGGTATCTAGTTTTGGCTATTCGGATTGAGCATTGCTATTGGTTGTAGGGTAAGCTTGCGGAGACTGCCCTTCTCAGAGAAAAAATTTAACTATTGAGATAAAAATACTAAAACGGAGAAATTAGAATTAGAAAGAGAAAAATTAAAGAATTAATTATCTAGGAGCGATTCTACAAGTAGAAATTTTTTTGCCTGTCATCTTTGGAGGCTTCAAGAGCTGGGAGTAGTTGTAGTAACTTTGGCATTTTTTTAACAACATTAGAAAGAATATTAAAATGGGCTCAGTTATGTTGCCTTGGAGCAAAATGAACATAAAGGCATAATGTAGTGGTGGGAATGCTGAAAGAGAATAAAATTATGGATCTGATCTGATTCAGTTTAGAAGGAAACGAAAAAAGAAGGAAAAAAAAATATTTTTTATAATAAACAAATCTTTATCGCAGTACGATACAGAGTGATATTACTTTTTAAAAAAATCAAATCAAATTCACAGTACGAGGGTAAAAAACATCGATTCGCATTTTCTTTTATGAGAGCAAAGACTATTTTACTCATACATTTTATAGAAAAACTACTAAAGAATGCGATTTGTCATGATAAGGGAACATCAAAGCATCACTATGCACAACACATAATAAACATATCGATGAAACACACACATACAGCAGTGATAAATTTAGAAAGCGAGTAGAAAAAACAAGAATTTTGTAATTGCATAGCTAAGATTATCAAATATCTTCATTTGGCATCAATAAATATTTTTATATTCTCAAGTAGCGTAACATTTTTCCGTATCATATGTATTTTGCTCATTTGATCCTTCTCTCAATTCCAGGCAGTATGAATGACGAAGGTGAGTGATATGAAGTAAATACTTTAGAATTTATTGAACTTGCTTTCTAATTCATTCATATATTTTTTATTTAGTTTTTTCATAAAATACAGTTTTTTTCTTATGTTATTGTAATCAAATCATTTTTTTTTCTGCTATAAACCACTTTTCAAACAAGATTGTTTAATACATTCAAACTTGTTTTCTTGTGAACTACATAATATAAATCGCATTAAAAAGTCTCGAAACTTCATAACTCAGTGCTTCTCAAACTTTCAACATTTGCGACCCAATATTCAATCATAATTTTCATCGCGCCCCCCTCCATACAATAACAACGCATTGAATTCAATAATACTATACTTTGAACTCAATAATACTAACGCTACAACATGAATTTAACCTATTAAGTGCCACTGGTGTGTATGAACATCTCGCTCACTCAAAACCTTAATTGTTTCGGACATATATATGGGTCTTTCCGAAATAAGATCTTTTCTGTGCACTGCTATCCGTAAAATTATTTTTCAAATATTGAGGAATGCAATAAAAGGACTTTGACAGTGTGTACAAAAGATTTACTTATTTCTGAGGATTTGCTTATTGCATCACATACGCACGCCTACATGGAAAACGGTGGCATTTGGGAGCGCGAATCGCGTAACTTTTAATTGATAGTTAAGGGATTAGTTATAAACTGTAGAAATTATTAAGATAATTGTTAATTTTTGTATAAAGTTTTATATATGACAATCCCGTAAAGCACTGGTAATTGTTAAACTTGTTATATTAACTTGGTATTGTGTGTTAAATTTATTATCAAATACATTTTGCAGTACTGATACATTTATAAGTGTATTATATCAGTGTAAATGTGTATTCCATTTTTTATTGCATTTTGTTTGTTTACATTTAGTTAATTAATAATTTTTGAAATGATCTTTTTTTTTCAACTTTTCAATATGCTCTCACCCCTTCTTAGAGTTATCACACCCCCTTAGAGGGGCGCGCCCCACAGTTTGAGAAACGCTGTCATAGCTAGTTATAAAGTATAGAGTGGACCAAAATTCTTGCCCTTATTATTTGAATTCATTATAACTAACCCTTTAATATAATAATGTAACTTTTGTTTCTTTAGATAGGTCAGTTTTAGTAATTGTGTGTGCGTGTGTATGTGTGCATGTATGTGTGCATGTATGTGTATGTGTGCGTGTGCGTGTATGTGTGAGTGTGTATGTGTGCGGTTGATGGCGCGAATGCTCCTTCAAGAGTGACTTAGGGCAGTGGCTTTTAAACTGGGGTTCGTGGATACCTGTGGGTCGGCAGCGACTCACTAGGGGTCCACGGAGTCTCTCATGTAACGTTCAGATTTCCCTCTTTTACAGATTCTGAAAGGCTTTGGGGAAAAATTGAAAGATGTGACATACTAGAATAAATAACTAAATGGTCCCCAAAGAAAAAACTGTACTAGAACAACTTGTATTTTGATCAAGTTGGGGAGAAATATTCAAAATTTTGGAGACCCGCGATGTCATTGATACATAAAGGGAGGCCGCTAGGGTCAAAAGTTTAAGAACCGCTGACTTAGGGGGACATTTGTAAAAGAGACATGGCGTCGGTTCATGTGAAAATCCAATGTGTGCTTGGGTTTCACGAAACGTAATCGCCCATTAATGTTCAACGTGAATTTTGACCTTGTTACGAACTTCAAATATTGCAAACAAGTTTCGTAAGAATTCTTCATGTAAGTGTAAAGTGCAAGACTTGATAAAGAACACGGGAACCTGTTGATTGATTATTAACGTCGCACTGGTTTTAGCTACACGAGGGCTTTTGGCGACGGACCACGTAGTTTTGAACCATGGTCAAGTGACTTGGACGACACCTGAGCTGGCACCCCCCTCTCCTAACTACCACACCACACCAACGTGAGGACGTTTCAGCTCTCGACAGATTTAACGTGCATCGCGGCCCTACACGGCGGGTCTTTAGTGGTACTGGGCTCGAACCCGTGACAAGGGAAGCCACGGTCCGATACCTATACCACTCGGCTACCGCGGCCACACGGGAACCGGAATGCCGCTTTTACATTCTCCTAGCTACCAAGTAGGCACACGTTGAAACTTAATAAGGGGTAATAAGTAATATAAAATAATTTTTAAGCCATATCCTACGTAGATCAACAAAGAAAATTTTTATTTTTTAGCTACTTTTTATTAAATAGAATTATTATAATTATGTATATACATATGACATATAATCACAGCATTGTGGTAATTAATTTTTATTAATTATCATTAAAGTATCGTATTGTCATCCAAAACAATCGTGTATATAAAATTTCAGTTCAACTGAAGGCTTTAAAACGTGAGGGAAAAAAATCTTTTAAAGTTTTGTCCCAAGTCACTAAAAATGAAACCAACGTGGCTGTATCTGTAATTCTTTAAATAATTAGTTTCGGTCAATTAATTTTAATTAATTATAGTTAAATTATCGTATTTTTACCCAAAACAATAGAGTATAGAACATTTCAGCTCAAATGAGCGCTTTAAAATGTGAGAAAAGAACCTTTTCACAAGTTTTGACACATGTCACCAAAATGGTTACTAAGTCGCCAAAAATGATGGCAACGTGGCTGTATTTGTAATTCTTTGAATAACTAGTTTTAATCAAGTACTTTTTATTAATTATAATTAAATTACTGTAATGTCATTCAAAATAATCATGTATATAAAATTCCAGCTGAATTGAGCGCTTTAAAATGTATTTTATAAACGATTGAAAATTCCACGAAGATAAATAAATAAATAAATATATAGAGAGAGTGAGCTAATAGTTAAGAACTAAAAAAAAGTATAAAAAAATTCATAGTAGTACTTAAAATATATCCAAACAATTATATGTCTGATTAAAACAGTTTGAACAAAATAAATATTTGTAAGCAGGGAAAGACTTTTTGGGGGGTTCACGCTGTATATTGTTTGCAACAAGATACTGTTCTTCTCTGCAATAAATTTATTCTGCGTCCAATACCATATTTCCTGATCCAGTTTTTAGTGATTGTGTCGGTATACGAAATATTCTGCTCAGATTACAGCTGATTCTTTTTTGTATAGCATGTGTAGAAAATATTTGTAAGAAATGTAAACAGAAAATGTCTATAACTCGAAAGGAGGCATCCCGAAGTCGTATAAATGACAATATTTTCTTTTAGAGCCTTTTGTGGTACCACCCGGTTAATCTATCACTGGCAATGTGCTTCTTCGTGCATTTTCTTGCTAACTGATGTAACTTTTTCATGTAATTACATAATCTTTCAATTCTAAAATATTTTTGCGAGTTCGCATACAGACATTAAGGGTGATGCATTTTGTTGAACACCTCTGTATTTTGGATGAGGAATAATTCATTTTCTAGCTCTGATAATCCTATGTTAGATTAATAACGGACACAAGAAAAATAAGTTTATACAACTCCTAAAATTGATTAGAGCAACTTAGCATTAACAAATTAATTTTGTTTTATAAATCACAATTAGATATTTTTATTCACGATCATTTTTATAATTACTAATGAGTTTCAGAGTTTCATTAAATTTGATTTTTAACGCATTCCTCAAAACTAAAGGAAGTATTTATTACTGATAGGACTTATTAATGAACATTAAGCTTAATTATATATTCACGTATAATTTATAGTTACCATTTATTTAAATAGAATTGAATATTATGTATTATTTTAATTAATTTGAGTTATTAATATTTATCATTATGTATTTATCATGAATTATTTACATTAAAAATAACAGTTTATTTCAAAAATTGATTTTTCTTCGTGACACCATAATTTTAAAAAAATGTGAGTTCCACGAACTTTCCAACGAATCATGCACTTTTATAATAAATGGAATCTTGTGGTTTTAAAAATATTTGTGACACATTTTATATTCAGAGAAATTAAAAATATTGCACCAGTGGAAATAATGTTGATACAAATATCGTTCATTATTTACGGAACTAATCTATAAGTATTTTATAGATAACATAATTATAATTACAATTGCTTTCATAGCCCCTGATTCTTTGGTATAAAGCAACGATATTCAACCTGCGGTCCACCGAGCCTTTTTAAGTGGACCGGCCATGGTCCATTGCTATGAGAAATCTGCTTATTTAAGAACATGTCTTTGTTAAGAAATCAAGTATATCAATTTTGCTTGTTACTGTCAGTATATCGTACTGGTATGAATTGATATTATTTTTCTATTTAGAATGGTTACGGTTAGTGATGATAGACAACAGTGGAGTAGCGACAATTTTATGGGTGGAAGTAATTTTTAACTATTTTTCATATCTTGCAAGCGAAAATTCGAAAAACATAAATCATTCCAAGACGATTGGGAGTTTGGCTATTTTGTAGTGAAGAACAAGCATAGATCAGTAAATGTTCGATTTTTCATGAAAGTGCTGTATTTAAAAAAATACCAATAAACACACAGGAATCATTCAATGACACTTTTCCTCTAAGATCTCTTTCAAGAGAGGATAAATAGGCTTTCTTGAATAATCTTTGCAACAGCAACAGTGTTTAATCAGCGGCAATATCACAGCGGTAACAAAGACATCCTATGAAGTTTATTATATTATTGGTAATCACATGAAATAGGTTACTGATACAGAAATTGTGAAGGAGTGTTTCTTAAATGCCTCTAATTTAGTGTTAGCGACAAAAATAAAAAAAATATAAAAAATAATAATTAAAAAAAGCAAAACAGGAGTCATAATATTTTGATCAATTTTCCACATTTTAAATTTCCAATGTTATCTTGTGGTCTTAAAGCATTTCTCCGCCCCCCTGCCCCATCTATCCTCATGTTGTGGCGCGCTTGCGATTACTAACCATATGT
This sequence comes from Trichonephila inaurata madagascariensis, assembly GCA_019973955.1. Taxonomy (NCBI): domain Eukaryota; kingdom Metazoa; phylum Arthropoda; class Arachnida; order Araneae; family Nephilidae; genus Trichonephila; species Trichonephila inaurata. The sequence goes on from BMAV01004101.1 coordinate 212,833, forward strand.
ATGTGGCCCGCGTGAAATAGCTGATATTTGCAAGCGGCCCAGCAGAAAAAAAGGTTGAGTATCCCTAGTATAAAGTATTCAAAAAGTATCCGAGATACCGGTGACTATCAGAATGACTGACAGGTAACACAGACAGCTTGATAAATTTGAAATCATTGTGCTTATTGATCGACTATATCAGGGATGGCGAAACTTTTTAAGACATGGGTCAAATTTTGTTCATATTTTTTTAGTACTAGCTCGTGGGTCACTTTTGCCCTTTGCCCTACAGTTAAGTTTTAAAATTTTTAACTGACCATTTTTAAAACCTAACATCTTTAAATTTCAGTTGGCTTAACGGGTAAAAATGGGCATGGTGGAAGAGTCTCTTTCTACACAAACATAGCTAAACATAACCTTACAAAAGCGCATTTTATCCGAAGAAAGTGCTTTAAATAGGGTTATTTGCTTTGGTTTGTGGATTTTTTTTAACAAACAAAATGTGAGTGAAATTCTACGCTTTATTTGATGTTGTGTAAACACTTTTGCTTTATTTCAAATACTACGTACTTTCATATACATTTTTCGTCATTTGCGTAACTTTGGAACTGTAATGATCAAACTCTGAAGGGGTTAGACAACATTTAAATTCCTTTTGTGTTAATGAAGTGCTTGAAAAAAAATACAAGTAGAATACAAATAATCCACACAAATTAGAAAATCTAAATAATCCCGCATTAATAAACAAGTGTTTGCTTAGCAATCGTGGGTCGGTTAGAAACTGGACTATATTTCACTCTGAGAGGCGCGTTTTAAATGGTGCTAGACTCATTCTATCTGGAAACTAATTGATTGGAAGAGTCTCATCTTAAACTCAATATCCGTTGACACATATACAAAATCCAGGACAGCTGTAGGATGGCACTCTACCTGCTTCCTTTCTTCATAGCGTAATAACAAGTAATATAGTCTGTATTGTAATTCCATTTGACAGCCACGCGTGTTTGGTTCTCATCTACAACATTTTTACAACATTCTGCTCTCATTTGTGATTTCTTTTATATTCACACCCCAGGCTTACATTACGGTAAGAAAATATCTTGTGACGCGCTTAAAAATGTCATGAATTTGAATCTAGTACCACTGAAGACCCGCCGTGAAGAGGAGGCTGATGCACGTTAAATATGTCGAGGCTCATGCATTCTCCCGTTTGTGTGTTGCGGAAGCTAGGAGAGTAGGTGCCAGCTCAGGTGTCGTCCTCTTGTATGGTTCAAATTACAAGGTCCGTCGCCAATAGCTCTTGTGAAGCTTTATAGTGTGTGTGTGTGTGTGTGTGTGAGAGAGAGAGAGAGAGAGAGAGAGACTTTAATACAATTCTAACTCTGAGTCTAACACTCTTAAAATTTTCCTGATTGTTTTTAAACTTTACTCGACAGTTCCCTCGATCTCCAAACTTTTCTTAAAAGGTAGCATTTACAATTCTGACGAGAAGGCAACGTCCCGATCATCCCAGGGGAAGAGGGAACATCAGCTTACTTAGCTAAATAACAATTTAACTAAGAACTACTTAAAAGCAAATTCCTTATTTATTGGTTTGCTATATAGGTATACCTTAAACGTTCCATTCAATTCTCCTAAATTAATCATTTCTTTTTCATCCTTATACGTCACATTTAATTTACCTCTGCCTTTCAAAACTTCTGTTACTTACTGCCTTTAAAAAATAAGTATAATAGAAAAGGAAGCTATTTTGTCACAAATATTGCATACTGCTTATAAATTTCATTTACATACCTTCCATACATTGCGATGGTAAATATTTTTCTATGCTTAAATGAACCTTATGTACTATTTTGCATACATTTCTACTATATTACATACATTTCTACCATATTACATGCATTTTTTTTTTAATTTTCCAGTAAATAAATCATGCTGCATTGGACGAAGACACGTCATCACAATCCTAGGATTTGCCCTTTGTTGCCTTACGAATGCAAATCGTTTAGTCTTGGGAGTCGCTATTGTAGCCATGGTCAAGCGGGATCGCTTAAATGAAAGCTTACATCGGAACGAAAGCGAACTTTCGTGTCCATTGCGATCCACAACAAGTCCCATCACTAAATCACAGGTAAATAGATGCTTAAATGAAATTGAATGAATTTCTAAACATTAAGAACTTTTATAATCATGATATAATTTCAGTAAGAAATTTTAATATCAAGAAACTTTTTACTTCTGATTCATGTTATAAAATTATGGAATTGCTAATGTAATAAGTGTGGTTTATATACTATTTACTGTTAATGTGGCTTATACATTATTAAATATTAAAAATATCAATATCCAAACATCTCAATTCAAAAGTCATGCAGATTATCTTATGTAATTAATTCTGAATATGAAAGATTCTTGAAAAGCGTTTCGATATGATATTCTAAAATCAAATATTTGCTATTCATAAGTTATTTCTCATTTGTAATCAGTTACATTAACGTCATTTTTTATCACATCATTATAAATCCAGAAATGAGTTCATTATGATAACCTAATTGCATGATGAAAAAATGACTCCTTTCCTAAATAATACCACGAAGAAAAATTCTGAAGCTCAATATTATTGGTTGAAAGATAAACACAGCGGCTAAATGACTAGCCAACTTCCACTTATTTTTATTCTTTTTTCTTCCTTAAATTACAACTATAGAAAACACTCATTAATATCTTAGAAAAATAGCTTGTGAAAGTCATAAACTCTGTGACATCTCTCGCGTTCTTCTTCTAACATAACCTCTATGTTCTTTGACGGCCACGATTAATGGCAAAACTTTTCCAACCCAAATCCAAGAAGTGAAACGAAGCATAGATGCAAATAAGATAACCTTTAAAAGGATAGAAAGTTTAGTGAGCAAAAATGGCAATTTAGAGAAAGCTCTGTTTGGAAAAGGTAGAAGTGTAATTTGACGGCCTACCAAAGCATCACGGATATCTAGACATTACTACAAGGTGCATACTATTGCACGCGAGCCCAACAGCCTACCTGAAAGTGATTGAACCGTTGAGTATTCAACCAAGGTAGGAAGGTTATATTCTGAATGCTAGTATATTATTGGGACGAGATTAGGCAGATATAAAATATTTATATTGATAAGTGATCTAATTGCGCGATCTGAGTTAGTTAAGACTACGTGTTGTGGTTTATTCTCACTTAATATAAGTTTGTGTTCGATATCTAAGTAATTTAAGTTAAATTCTTCATAAAAGTCATATTAAGGTATGTGACTACCCAAAAATCCTCGGTTTGTAGAAAATTTTCGAAATTTTTTTAATGTTTTAATATTATAGCCCATACGCTTAAGATTCCAAAAATACTTTATTTTAGTTCCTACGATATTTAGAAGCTAAGTTATAGCTTATTTAGTAAACCGGAAATGGAATTTTCAAAACCGGAAATGGAATTTTCAAAACCGGAAATGGGTGTTTAAAGAGACATAAAAATGTAAACAAATAGTTTGAACGTCTTTTTCGTGACTTTTAAGCAATATAAATATTTAATATTTATTGTAAATATAGATCAATGTATCCTTTATTTATTTATTAATACATTTTTAATCTGACAACTGTTTTTTTTAATTCCAGCTTGTTTTACTGAGTGGCAATAATATTATCGTTTATAGTTTGCTAAAAGCTAGATCTAAAGTGTCCAGAAAGAGAAAGTTTTATGGTAATAGGTTTACCAAGTTAGCACTAAACAGTAATAATACGTCTGCAAGTGAGGCGAAATTGAGCAGTTTTGATGTGCCTGAACCTGAATTTCATGGTTCTACAGGGAATATAATTATTAATTTCCAAGCTTTGATGGGAATTATTTCAATCCTGTGTTGTCCGGAATGTTATGCAACTGGATTGAAACTGTCAGAAGATTCTAGGGAAGGACTTTGCTCTAACTTGTGTGTGGCTTGCAGTTGTGGATACATGATTGGCTTTACTTCTACTCCTAAAGAAAATAAAAAATTCTCTCTCAATACTTTATTGGTATTTGGATTGAGATTGATTGGCAGAGGTTTCACAGCTGGTAAGAAGTTGTTATGCACTTTAAATTTGCCATGCGTTTCTAAAAATACCTTCAGGGCTCATGAACTCAAACTGCTGGAAGCAGTACAGTTATGTTCGGAAGAAAATATGAAAGCTGCATCTAAAGAAGTGCGAAATTTTAAAAAAAGTACAACTTGTGGTGTTTCGGTAGATGGCACATGGCAGTGGAGAGGCCATATGTCACTTAATGGCTGCGTTTCAGTTATTTCCATTGATACTGGAAAAATTTTATATCTGGAAGTAATGACACAGTATTGCAAAATGTGTGAAATGAATGTGAAATCTGAGCATGAATGTTCAAATTACAAAGGATCCTCTGGAAACATGGAAGCTGTTGGAGCTTTCAGAATTTTTGAAAGGTCACTAATCAAACGAGACCTGCAATATACCGAGTACTATGGTGATGGTGATTCCAAGGGCTTTTTACAAGTGAAAGATATATATGGTGAAAACAGTGTCACAAAACTTGAATGTATAGGACATATACAAAAAAGAGTAGGCTCACGTTTAAGGAAACTAAAATAGAACACCAAAGGACTTGGTGGAAAGGGGAAATTAACTGATAAATTTATTGATAAACTGCAGAACTATTATGGGATTGCCATCCGAAGCAATGTTGGATGCCTCGAAAAAATGCAATCTGCTGTAATAGCTGCCTTCTTTCACTGCTGCTCTAGCAATCAAAATCCCATGCATGGGCAATGTCCAACAGGGAAAGATAGCTGGTGCAAGTATAAACAAGCATTATGTGATGGTAAATTATATGTAGACAAAACAGCAGGCCTTTCAAATTCAGTGATTAAAGTGATAAAGCCTACTTATTTAGCACTTTGTGATAAGGAGTTGCTAAAAAAATGCCTTCATGGCATGACTCAAAACAATAATGAAAGCTTTAATAATGTATTGTGGTCTGTTTTGCCGAAAGAAATTTTGTTCATAAAAAAACTTTGTTTTTGGGTTCACAAATTGCTGTCATCTTATATAATTCTGGTTATTTAGGGCTGTTGCCTGTATTTAATTATTTAGGTATACAAATTGATCCAATGACACTTAAAAATTATATGGGAATTGACACAGACAGAATTCAAAAATCGAAACGCCAGTCATTACCTGCAACAAAACTCACCAGAAAAAAGCAAAAAGCCAAAAAAAAGTCCAAATTAGCTAAAAATGAAGCTAAAGAGGGCTTAAGCTATAAATATGGGGAGTTTTGAAAATGTTTTGTAAGTAGAAAAGTAATTATTTATAGTTAAAATTATTAAATGTGTTTTACGAGAAACTGTTATTCAATATTTTTCTTCATGATAAAGCTTACTACACAAAATATTTTAAAGATACTAAATCTAAATTTTCAGAATATATTTTATGTAGTTTTATCTGTGTTATGAATCAAAATCTAATCTCTGTGTATATATTTATGTACTTAATTGCTTTTTTATGGGAAAAAAAGCATTAATTTTTTAAAAAATTGAGTTTTTGCATAAAGATGGGCATATTTAAAAAACTTCCAAAAGCATTACAAATTTTTTGATTCCTATCACAGATAAAGATGTTATTTATGTACTATATAAATATTATTTGAATATATTTATTAGAATTTTGTGTACAAGATTTGTCGTAACTGCAATTTTTCACCAAAATTTCCCTAAAAACGACAATTGTTATAGTATACAAAACTCTCCAGAAAACAACAAAAGAGTAAAATAAATGGCCAAATCAGTTTTACATGAAGCTAAAAAGAGCTTGAGCTATAAATATGGAGAATTTAAAAAGTGTACAATTAGTAGAAAATTTTTCATTTTGTATTAAAATCTTTAAATGCATTTTCTGAGAAACTATGTTTTTCAATTTTTTTCTTCACGGCACAGTTCACTACAGAATTTCTTTTTAAGATATTGACCTGAAATTTTCAGAATGAATTATAGAATGTCTCACATATCATTCCGAGAGAGAATCCTACACCTCTAACTTACGCGGAAACCCCACGACATGGCTATCGAACGATGGCTATGTCGCAACTCTATTATTTAAAGTTGTTTTAGTTTTACAAAGCTAATTGTTTTTGTTTTATGATGAGCATCAACAAAAGCTATTAGTGAGTTTAAAAGAGGGCAGATTGTTTCTATGAGACAAAATGGCGTTAAAGTATCTGAAATTTCAAACAACTTAAAATATCAAACCGAAACATAATAAGGAGATATATAAAGAATATTTAACAAAAGATAGCATAAAAACTTCATCATCTAGGGTAATGCTCTCCAACCTTTTTATTGCCACGAACAGGTCAACATTTGATAATTTTACCGCGATACACTGAGCGTGAAACATCGATAGTTTATTGTTAGATTGTTTTGATTTAATAATTTTAATTTAATTGTATTTATATAAACATACCTCAGAATAAAATACGGTTACACAAAAAAATTAATATGAAGAGATTTAACATGGAATATAAATTAAGTTCCATCAAAAGTCACACCGGGGGGTGGGGGTTGGAGACCACTGATCTAGAGGGCATAGTTCGAAGAAAATGATAAAATAGGAAGAGAGGAAATGGAAGCAGATTGTGAAGAAAAATAGGGAAAGCAGATGATTGTCAACTATAAAAATTACAAAGGATTTCAACTTAAATTCGGAAACAAAGATTTCTCTCCTGGCAATACGAAGAGAACTTAAATTTCTTGAACTTGAAAATCGACGACCAACACGAAAACCCTATTTGTCAGATTTAAATCAAAAATATTGTTATGTGCCTGGGCTAAAGAAATGAAATTTTGGAACTTAAAAATGTGAAAAGAAGTTGTATGGACCAATGAAAGTCGTTTTACAGTTTTTACAATTGATGGCAAACAAAGAATTCATCTGGAACAATATGAAGCTCTTCATCCAGATTGCATACAACCAGTCTTGCAGGCTGAAGGCAGAGCATTAATGATATGGGGAGCATTTGGTTGAAATGGGATCGGTCCCCTTATCACTCTATCAAGAGTAACAAACTTGGAAATGAGTCTTATGAAAAATGAGTATCTTATCTAGTTATTCCATTAATGGAGAGTTGTTATGGAGAGTTGTAAGAGAGTAATGGAGAGTTGTTCCATTAATTAGAGTTGTTATTCCATTAATGGAAGATTGGTCTTCAGATGGTGGCGGCACGTATCAGGATAATAATGCTACTCTCCATCATGCCTACAATGCACATACCTGGCTTAACCATAACCATGGTGTATTTCATGATCTGTAACATAGATTGAGTCCTATAGTCAAATGGAATTAATCATAAGCTGAAAATGGTTATGTCCAAATACTTGGAGACAATTAGCAGTTGTTTATGAGCTTCATATACCCAAACAACGATGGAATTTTCTAGAATGACAGTATGCTATGCTACTGGCCCCTTTAACATTCGCGACTAGTTCGCGGAATATTATGGACAGTTCCAACGAATGGTTTGAACATTTAGATCGTTAGACATCAATCCCATTGAATATATTTGTCACGTAATCATAAGATCAGCCCATGCACAAATTCCTGCACCTGCAACACTTTAGCATCGGATGTGCAGACAACAGGGCTGGATATTTCTTCATATAACTTTCAATGACTTGTTGAATTCATGCCATATTTAAATGAAGTTGATTAATGCAATTGGATGTACGTTTTCAATTATTCTCCCTTTTGATTATTCTGCACTTTTATAAAACATTTACTCTAGATTTCTTAAGCGCTGCTGTCATGTTATATCACATTAAATTAAATGATAGAAATATTTCTTCAGGTATACCAATTTTTCTTAAAGGACCTTTACTGGAGATTCTAAGAATCTTAAAAACCTGAGTATTTTCAAACATCATCAGTAAAAGTGTATAAATACAAAATGAGATTACATATTTATTTAATTAAAGGTCAGAATAGATTTTAACGTAGATATCTGGTATAGTAATTTCTTTTGCGTTACAAAATCTTAAGAAGCAGAATTTGATTCGTTTTCTTAGCTAAGATGAATAAATATTTTATTATATATATAAAATTAGCAATTTAGAACCAGGAATTGAACATTTCTGGTCTCTAAGTCTTATCCTTACCTATTTTATAAAACATTTAAATCACAATGAAAAGCCTCTCATAGCACATTTTATAGTATTAACTTAAGTTCTTAGAAGAATTTTTAATAATCATATTTAAGTTTGTTTTTTAAAGTGATTACAGCTTGGGATTAGTTTATGATACATGCGTTCTTTTTATTTATAGAATGATATTTTGTCTTTCAGTACAAAGGAGAATTCGACTGGGATTCCAAACAGCAAGGATACATTCTGGGAGTAGGATTTCTTGGTTACCTCATCTCTCAAGTATTAGGTGGAAAGGTTGCTGATACAGTAGGTTCTAAGCTGCCTTTAGTAGCATCCAACATCCTAATGGGAATATTCACTTTTATATCTCCATTTGCAGCTTGGTGGAACATTTATGCTATTCTTATTATTCAATTTCTTCGAGGTGTGACACAGGTAATTCCGCTAAAATATTTTCTCTGACTTTAAGCTAAACTAAATTTTATTTACTAATTTCTAATGCTTAAATCGAACTGTTGTCTCTCAGTCAGATCTAATGTTTTGTCTTTATTACTTTAACTGGATGAAATTTGCATTACCCTAAAGAGTTCCAGGAGAATCTTGTTGTCATTGATAATTGCGATTAATGAAATTTTAGGAGGCCCGCGTAGCTTATAACCTTCGTGTAACTTTGTAGTGCTGACGAAGATTTTTTTTTTAAATGAAACTGCGAATTGGTACCATTGCTGACCTAGTACATCCACCGGAAGCTGATATCACTTTTTTAGTCTGACACGATGTAGATGAATACCAATTGCCACAATGTAATTTTGAAGCCCAGTTTCCTCCCAAGAATGATGCACCTAAGCTCTAACGATGCTAAATTGTACTAGAGATTTAATATTGCTGAGAGTACCCACACCAAACAGGTACTTCTAAGCTTTTAAACACTTCTTATTAAATTCTTCACGTGTTTCCTATATCATATACGCAAAATGCTCTAAAAATGCTATACCTTATGATCACGGATGGGCATTAAGTCGATCACAATCAACCGGTTGACCATCAAGATATTTTAGAGGGACCACCTATACTAAGATCCTAAGGCGAGCATACTAAAAAAAAAATACACAGAAATATTATGATGAAATAATAACACCGCTTCGAATTTGAGAGACGTTTTCGGAAATTTACTAGAATAGAACCAATTGTTACATTCATTTGTTACCCATTTACAATGTTGATCTGGAAGAAATAACGGAAAAAATTTTCTTCTACAAAATAACATAATTCAAAAGCACGTAGTTCAGAACCTAAATATAAATTTTGGAATCAAATGAACGTAGTAAAATGTTCTAATTTTAAAAAAGTTGCATTACCTTTAGCGTCGTACTTTGTCTTTCTCTACCTGTGGGAATTTGCATTTTCAACGAAGGATATAACTAAGACAACTTATCGTTCCAGTCTAACAGACAGCCACATAGAGTCCAGTGTAAGATTAGCAGTTACTAATAATATACCGAGATTTTTAAGATTGATGGGCAGTATATACAGACTATGTCTTCTATTGACTATAACAACGAGAACTAATCTTAGTTGAAAATGATATATATTTTAATATATTTTTAATTGTTTGATAATAAATGAATAATTTGATATTGTTATATCTGTGGCTATTATTATTATTGTATCATGCGTTTTGCTTTAAACGCAGTTTTAAGGTATCCGACTACACGTTCGGAACCGTGATTTTGCAAAAGCGTGTAAATGGATAATATTTATGATATTTAGTGTCACTTAGATTAGAATGCATGTATAAAATTGTTTTAAGGACATTATGACAAAAAAAAATTTTTTTAAGTACAATATTTTGGAAAAAATTAACTTAGAATAACCTTTTTTCCAAATGTTCTCCTTTTGTAAAAAATGCTTCTATTACATTAATATTTTGCCTGTATTCAACTCAGACCTCTGTACAGAGGCTCGACTAGAATTTATGAAACGCATAACTTGGAAGTCGGTTTATCCATGTTTTACGAAAAAAGAAGGGAGAAATTTTAAGAAAATATGCCGATAATTATTTCAAATGGTTGTAACTCTGAAAATAATGTGAATTTTTCAAAAAACATAGTTGAGCCTCCGTACAGAGGTCTAAGCTATACACAGGCAAAATATTAATACAATAGAAGCCTTTTTTACAAAAGGAGAACATTTGGAAAAAAAGTTATTCTAAGTAAATTTTTTGCCAAAATGTTGAATTTAAATAAATGTTTTTTCTCCTAATGTCCTTAAAACAATTTTATATATGTATTCTAATCTAAGTGACACTAAATATCATGAAAATTATACATTTATGCGCTTTTTTAAAATCATGGTTCCGAACGTAGTCGGATACCTTAAGTGTTCCTTTTTTTATTGTAGTTATGTAAGTACATATTCTGTACTTATTATTCAGTTATAATAAATATTGTAAACCTTTTTCTTGGCTTTCACTACGTTTACGCCACTAAGTGGACCTTGAAAAAATTAAAAGTCCCCCGTATCCTGGAAAAGTCTGCAAAAGTCTTAAGATAGTATAATTTATATTAAAAATGCTTCAGATTCATTTGTCTTACATTTAAAAATTTACGACTCTACACTTAAAACCACTATGAAATATAACATATAACTAGCTGCCCGGCCTCGCGTTGCTGTGGCTTTGTTTTAATACAATGATTTAATATTATTCTAAGACATTCAATGCAGTCAAATAAATCTTCGCTTACAATTTCAGAGTTGAAATTTAGCGTAAAACGACATAATGATTTTAATTTTGCATTTTATTCACCTCCTCTTTGATTATAGTATAATGCATAAATTACTTATGAAGTTGTTAAGTAATAACATAAGAAGATTTAATTTTATGAATGAGGGGACTAACGTTGATTTTTATCAAATTTAATATTATTTTTATCATTTTAAAGTATAACAATAAATATGACTAATCTCTAAAAGGTGAGCAATTTTTTTCGGTAACCCGTCTTTTGCTAACTCAAATAGATTCGACGTTCTCTCCATATGTGAGCATGCAACATATAGTTGCTCATTCGAGAAACATGGATTTTCAAACATCAAATGGGCATTGTTTAGCTTTGAGATTTATTTATGGTCATTGCGAAAACCAAACGAATCGGGAATTGAAGCTTTTTGAGTGTTATTGGAGATTTTGTCGATATCAGTGCATCGCGGGGCAACAGGACGATTTCTACTTTAAACTTTTCAGTCAAAATGTTTGCTTCAAGAAGTTTCCCGATAATTCTTTTGATGAATAAACATGTACCGTTGCATAATCTAGGTGGATTTAAGTTACGCAGCAAAATAACCAGTGAACCAATCTTCAACCGAAGATTGTGTGGTGGCATTTCTGATATATCCAGATAATTAAAAAAAACTCATTTGGAAAATTTACGATTTGGTTTTCATCAAAAATAGTGCCTATTGATTTAGAAAGCATTGAATCACCTGACAACTCTATATCTGGAAGTTTATTTTGTTGACATCAAGATATTTTCCGCCTAAGTAACAGGATTACAGAGCCAATCATTATCTAGATAACTATTCAGTATATCCAGAAAGACACTCTCAATCAGTTCATTTTTTGTCTGAACAGTAGTGCAGAAGTTGTTTACAGTTTGGGATGCAGTTCTTCATCGTTTCTAATATCCAGCATTTAGAAAATAATTGCGAAGATTGATCAACTTGTAATTGTACTCGCGTATTTATGGTCAATCGAAGTGTCTCGACGTTTCACCATAAAAACAATTGTTTTAAACGTACGTTAATTTCGTGAGCAAAAGTAATGCGAGGAATGACTGGCAATGTTTGTCGGAAATTACCACACAGTAGAAGGACAGTACCACTGAATATTTTTTGCTACCGCTTAAATCTTGCAAAGATTTATGAAATGCCTCGAGTGAATCTTTGCAATACCGTAGCCAATCCACATTTTTTTCCAACGGTACACATTAAACCTGATTTCTTATGAATGTCTAATGGCAGCTTAAATGCGGAATGTGTAGTTTGTTCACTATCTAACAAAGTGACAACAATGCCTGAAAATGCAATTGCCAATGCAATTTCCTATTGCAATCGTAGTTTTGCAAGGCAATGCCTGCAAGTTTAGTTGCTATAGGAAATGAACATCCGAACACGAAACTAACCCAAATCCATTCGACCTCATTCGGCAATATCCAGCTAAGTTAGAAGAGTTTCTGAAGTCCAAATCCAGATTCTTGTTCCCCATACCAAGATGCACCTGGTGACCACTTTCGGTGCACCTACTCCTGCAAGTTCAGTCTCTGAAGGGGGCATTACGGTCGTCCGACATTATCTGGCACAATTATGCGAACTTCTAAAATTCGATTTCAGAATTTTGTACCCCATTCAGAAAAACACCAGATAATTACTTTTCACACCCCCAAGAATTTTAAGGTAAGCCCCTGCCGTGGTTTGTGTAAAATACGGATCTAGCATTGTTTCGCAATGGGATCGTCTGGCGTTGTTTCACATAGTTATAGGCTTTTCTTGAATCGGATGGGAATATTCTGATCAGCAATCCCGATCAGGACTCACATTTTGCATTCCTACGTCTGCAAGTTAGGCCGGTGCCACTGTCCGTGAATATTATGGTCATCCAGCATTATCCGGCAATGTTATCAGAACTCTTAAAATTCGATTTCAGATTCTCACTCCACATTCCAAAACGCACACAGGACTGACTTTTGATTCCCTTGTACGTGCATCTTCAGTCGCTAGAGGGAATGAAAATTTCGACGCGGGACTTGAATGCAAAGCCTTTCCACCTAATTCCGGTGATATCCTGCAAAAGAAACGGGAGTTTCTGAAGTATGAGATTCAGGTTTCCCTCCCCTAGACGTAACTGGAGACAACTTTTGTTGCCCTTGAGCCTGCGAGTTCAGTTTCTGGGAGACCGGGGGGGGGGGGGCGGGGCATAAGAGTCGGCCAGCATTATCAAACAAAATTTCGGGAACTTCTAAAATTCGATTTCGGATTCTCGTTTACCACCCCGAAGTACACAAGAAAGGCACTTTTCACGCACCAAGACTTTAAGGGTAAGCCCCTGCCACTGTCTGAGTAAAATATGGTCGTTCGGAAATATCCAGCAAAGTTACTGGAATTTCTCGAATCAGATATCAGATTCAGATTTTCCATTTCAAAATAAGTCTGGGACCAAGTTTTCGCATTCCAAGGCTTTTAAGGCAAGCCCCTGCTACGGTGTGTCTAAAATGTGGTCATCCGGCATTATCCGGCAAAGTTAAAGTAATTTCTAAAATTCGATTCCGGAATCTTGTTCACCATCTTGAAATACACCAGAAACGCAATTGCTTTGCTCTAAGACATTTACAGTAAGCACCTGCCACGGCTCGCGTAATAGACGGTAGTCTGGAATTATCATGCAAAGTTAAGGTAATTTCTCAGATAGGATATTAGATACGAATTTTCCTTTTTGAAATATCTCAGGGACCAAGTTTTCGTGCTTCAAGGCTTTTAAGGTAAGCCCCTGCCACAATGTGTCTAAAATATGGTTGATTGGCATTATGCGGCAAAATTTCGGGTATTATTGGAAACCGATTCAAAATTTGGATTCCACGCTCCGAAATACGCCAGACATTTACTTTTCGTGCATTTTGGACAACAAAATCCGCTTCTGCAGACACACACACATTGCGATATTTTGCATATTTTTCATTTTCCTAGATTTTTCACATTTCAGGCAATAAAAAAATTATGACGTTATTAATTGAAATAAAAACTATCCTATATTTTAAGTTGGACGAAATCACACACAATACACAAAACAGTTTACTGCGGACAAACACTGTGAAACGTAATTTTTATATATAAATATATTATGATACGTTTCTTACGTTTTCTTAACCATAATAAAAAGCTGGCACGTGAAGTCCTAAATGATATACTCGATCAGGCTTTGCTTATTTATACAAACGGTAGCCGTTCGGATACGGGTAGAGCAGAGAGTGGTGTATTTAGTAACACTACCGGGAGGATTGCATGATCAGGAATGCTGACCACTGTTCCATCTTTAGATCAGTACTTCTTGCTGTCTGTGGAGCTCTCTATCATGCTCTCAACTCTAATAAGAACAGTTTAGGGATCCTGATAGAAGCCAGGAGCTCCATTAAATATTTGACGAATTGGCCAAAGAATATAGACAGTACTGGTCTGGATATTATTTCCAAATTGAATAGGCTTGGTCAGAGGAAACAAGTGTGTCTCCAGTGGTTACCATCGCATGTGGGTGTGCCTGAGAATGAGAATACTAATGAGCTGGCTGGTAGGGATTGTGATCTCCTTGACCCCAGTTCCTCAGTCTCGATCCATTCTGAAATTTATTCCCTCCACAGAGAATATGATTTGGCAAAACTCTCCTGCTCACCACCAGTACACAACTAAGAGTCATGGCCTATCAACTACAGTGTATGAGATCCAGGGCTCATCAGACGGTCTTGGCGCGCTTTACAAGCGGTTACCTGCCTATGACTTTTGTGCAGGGGGTAAAGTCTTTTTTTAACTGTCTTTGCTCTCTACCGGCTTCTCCTGTTCATCTTCTGGACTTCTGGGCTACTGGGGCATTTTCCTGGGACAGCTGTTTAGAGAACAAGATCTGGTTTGTGACATTCTTTAACGGAAAGGTAAAATGGAGTTGGTGTAAGCTTTCCTGCCCCAAGAGGATTTGAAGCAACACAACAACAAGCCTAATAAATCTAAAATACTTAATTTGAATAAAATACCATAAGAACTCCAAGCAATAAAGAACTTTTTGTACTTCCTTTTCTTCATTTTTATGAAGATACTTTTTTTTTACATTTTTAATTGTTGAAGATTCACATTTAGATTATTAAATGACCATGATGATAGATTAACCATTTCCTTTTATTGAAAAGAAAATTGGCCGTGGTAGCCGAGTCATGGCTACCGCGAGCTCGTGGCTGGCATTAACGAGACGCTGGTTCGAAACCTAAGATCACTAAAGACTCATCATGCAGTGGGGATGATTCACATTAAATAGGTCGATCCTCAAAGTCTTCCCGATGCCATCATGCAAAAGTTAGAAGAGTGGAGGCAGATCACTTGACCAGGGTTCAAAATTATTTGGTGCGAATAAAATTAAACTAAATCTTCAAGAAAATCCGTCAGTTCCACCTAATACTTATAGAGTAGCGAATATTTCCAAACTTCTTCAGTTGTAATGACATAAAGGATGAAAATTTGATTATTTCTCGATATTCTATAAATATTAGTAAACTGTTGAGTTTTCATCATTCAATTGAAATGTGATATGTTATTATTGGACATTATAAAAGTACACTCACGTCCAAAAGTTAAGCACGGAGAGGAAAAGGATAATTTCCGGAAGCCAATCAGAATTGAAGAGGATGCAATTCGCTGCAGAGGTAGATAGAAATATGCAAATATGTTAGGTAACAGTCAATCGTGCTTTCATGTTAAGAAATATGCAAAAAGGACAGTCTTATAAGAAGCCAGCTTTATGAAGGGTTACAGAAGTCGATTGTAAGTGCTGATAGAAGGTGTTTAAAACTTTCGTACAATTTGTTTTCAAAACATACGTGTTTCTATGACTTCCAGAAAACGAATGGAAGATTCTGAGTGCTCCCGTGCTGTGGGCGCATTGAAACAGGACAGTCGATCACAGATGTTGCTCTTTTCTTCGGTGTTCATCATTCTGTAATATCAAATTTATGGAAACAATTCTAAACCACACAGACAGTTGTCCGAAAGCCCTTAGGGGGTCGACCAAGGGTTACAACCCCCGCGGAAGATCGATATATTGCTATTGTAGCCAAGCGGAATTCGCAGAGCGACCTCCACACGTGTGACATCTATGGTTACAGCGTCCATTGGTGAGGCTATATCTGTAGCTACTGTACGCCCCGAAGATTACATATGAATGGACTGTATGCCCGGGTACCTCGAGTTTGTGTTCCTTTATCCGTCCAATCAAGAGGGGCACGATTAAAGTGGTGCTGGGAACATGGCGATGACTGGGGCAATGTCATGTTTAATAATGAGTCAAGATTTGCTCTGGAGCCGAATGACAAGCGTATAAGGATATGGCGTAAACAAGGAATACGCAATCAGCCCCAAAACACATTCTTCATAGCATGCAGAGTGTAATAAAAAGAAAACATTTAGGGTGTTTTGTTTTCCACAACTGTAAAATAAGGAATAGTGTGAAAATTTAAAAATTTAAAATTAAAAGAAATTTTTCCCATTTTCGCATTGAGTTAAGTATTATAATTAGTTATATGCAATAAAAAAATGCCTTTTTTTAAAAAACATTTTGGGCAAAAAAAAAAAAAATTGTCCACTTATGGGTTTAATTATAATGTTTTGTATTTCATTCCATTTATATTTTATTTCACTTTTTATATTTTCATGAGTAGGTAAGGAATGAACGCGGCATTTGCTGGACACGTTAACATTCGGGGAATGGTACAAGAGATTTAGTTTTGATTCCTATTCCCTTTCTTTAAAACGTAGCCAAATATTTTTGTAGTACCCTGCGTATTATTACAAAAAGGCATCAGGTGACTCCTTGCGTAGAATCACCTGTAATGTTCTAATTTCAATTCTGTTTGATGTAGTTTATAGGTTGCCAAAGTGGTGGCCCGAGGACTACTAGTGGTTCGCGATAAAATTTCACTGGTCCCCAGAAAAATGTGAAATATACTCACTGATCACTTTTGGTTATCAGACTACGTTCGGAACCGTGATTTTAAAAAAAGCACATAAATGGATAATTTTCGTGATATTTAGTGTCACTTAGATTATAATACATGTTTTAAGGACATTTTGACAAAAAAAAAAAGTATTTAAATACAATATTTCGGCAAAAAATTAACTTAGAATAACCTTTTTTCAAAATGTTCTCCTTTTGTGAAAAATGCTTCTATTATAATAATATTTTGCCTGTATAGCTCAGATGACTGTACAGAGGCTCAACTATGATTTTTGAAGAATTCACATTATTTTCAGAATTACAACCCATTGAAATAACTATCGGTGCTTTTTTCTTAAAATTTCTCCCCTCTCTTCTCGTAAAACATGGATAAACCCACTTTTAAGTTATATATTTCAAAAATTCTAGTTGAGCCTCGGTACAGAGGTCTGAGCTATATACAGTCAAAATTTTATTATTAAGAGAAGCATTTTTCGCAAAAGGAGAATATTTTGTAAATCGGTCATTCTATGTTCATTTTTTGTCAAAATATTGTACTTAAAAAATTTTTTATGGTAACTTTATTCTTAAAACAATTTTATATACATTTTCTAATCTAAGTGAATCTAAATATCATAAATATTATCCATTTTTACGCTTTTGCATAATTACGGTTCCGAACGTCGTCAGATATCTTAAGTTATGTTTTAAAATGCAGTGTGTTCTTAGATCAATTTTTTTTATAAATTATTCAACTCTTAAAATCTTATTAGTGGTCCGTGGAATTAAATTAGAAACTTACTGGTCCGTGAGGTCAAAAAGTTTGGCGACCGCTGATGTAGTTAATATCATTTCTTGCTATAGATGACAGAGATGAGGTATCCGACTGGTTTAAAATTATCAAAAGGAAGTCTAAATTTATTTTTAGTCGGTTTATATGTAGCCTGTTTAATAAGCTTTCTAAAAATATCTTACTTTTAACTCTGAGTAAATTAGAAAAAAGTTACAGCTCCTTTAGTTTGGCGTAGTAAGCCCAAATCGAAATCTGAACTTTGGATCCTTAAACGGAAGTGTGTGTTTTCGCGGTTGATTTTTCCCACAAAATAAGATTTTTATTCATTTAAAACATTTTAATGAATTACTTTCATGTTTAGAAAACTTTATTTCACTTTATAAATATTTTTATAGATCTATTTTTCTTTCAAATAGGTAACCATTAACTGATTGCAATGATTGTTTTGATTTAAAGGAGTTGCTATCTTTGTATCAGTTGCGTTCAAGTTAGAGCTCTTTAGATCTTTTTTATTAGTAATTTTATATAGATTTGTAGTTATTTTTTCTTAAAATAAAATGTTATCATGCCAAAAACAAAATCAGTGCGGCCCAAGTGAAAAGATTTTCAAAGAACAGAATTTCTTGGAGCACGTTGAAAAAAGTAGTCAATGGAATTTTCACAAATTCACATATTAATTCTATTAAAAAGATATATGGATCTTTGTGTTCAAAATCTCTTAAGAAAATGTCTTCACGGAGAAACTCAGAACTGCAATGAAAGTTTTAACAATGTCGTGTGGAATATATTCTCAAAAGAGACCTTTGTTGAGCTACAAACACTCCACTTAGGGATTTATATTGCAATAATACTTTTTAATTCTGGGTTTTCTTATCTATTACCGTTACTTTAAAAGATAGGAAAGGAATTAGTGCCTGAAATGAAGGGATATTTTTCATACCTCGACAATACTAGAATTGTTAATTTAACGAGAGATTCCAAACTAGATAAGAAACTGTCTCGTAAATGAAGAAAGGCCCTTCAAAAATGCAAAAGTTTGAAATGTAAGGTTCAGGAAGGCTCCACGTACAAACCTGGAGAGTTTTAATACCTACCTATATATAAGCCTTTAAAAAGTTTTATCAGAAACATAAACTTTATTTTGCATCTTCTGAAGAATGTTATTTTTGTGCGTAAAGGTTCACCGTAACAGTGATATCTCTTAAAATAATTGAAGTATTCTTATGAAATTTTTTTATGTTTGTTCTTTGTATTTTAATAAATTCTTTGTCTAAAATCTAAGAATAATTTTTCAATTAAATTCATTCGTAATATAATTTTATATAAAGAAATTTTTTAAAAAATCCTGAGTTTTTTCATTTTTAGGACCTGTATTCCATAGTTTTACAATAAATTTCATTTTTTTTTAGTATAAAGCATAGTTAAACATTAAATAATTGTTTTCCTGCAAAAATCTTATTTGTTTTTGTGATATACATTATTTACGTTTGTTAGAAAAAGAGCTATCTTTTGTAATATTTTGGTTCAGATTTCTCAATAATTTGAAAAATAATTTTTCAAATAATTCTTTTTGCTGTATTTTTATAGTTTTGCAACATACTTATTTAAAAAATAACAATTAAATAATTATTTAAGCCATATTTTAAAAAATTGTCTTCAATCGCAGTCGGATACCTTAAAGAGATAATTAAAATCAACGGAATATCAATGCATAATAATAACTGTACCATCATTGTAGGGGTTTGTCACTCCAGCCGTATATAGGATGATGAGCAACTGGTTTCCGAAGCATGAAAGAGGCCTTTTGTCGACTCTGATCGTTTGTGGGTATGCATTTGGAGCTATGATTGGCGGAGTAGTGACGGGGTGGATATGTGATATTCCAGGGTTAGGATGGCCATCAGCTTTCTACTTTTGGGGTAAGTTATTTGGCATTACATTTCAATGTGGTTCCTCGTGGAGTGTACTGTTTGATACTTTAGTTAAATATAGTTAAACGCAAAGCACATTTCATAATAATCTCATGAATATATTGTTACATTTACGCATGTCGTATGTATTCCACAATTGTTGATACGTTAGCTTAAAAGTTTGAACTTTCATAGACTTTTCTCTCAACCTAATGCTGATCGTAATTGTCAGCCTTTAAAATTTAAAGGCTGACAATTCGATTATTTAAAGAATTACGAATACAGCCACGTTGGCATCATTTTTGGCGACTTGTGTCAAAACTTGAAAAGGGTTTTTTTCTCACGTTTTAAAGCATTCAATTGAACTGAAATTTTATACACACGATTGTTTGGGATGAAAATACAATACTTTAATAATAATCAATAAAAAATTACCACTTAATGTTGTGATTCTGTCATATGTATCTACATATTTATATATTAATTGTAACTATTTAATAAAAAGTAGCTAAAATAAGAATTTTGTTTGTTGATCTAAGTAGGATTTGACTTAAAACATTTTTTTTTATATTACTTCTTTCCCAAATAGAAATCAGACATGGAATGTTTTAAATATCAAGAATAATAAAAAGTGTTTAAAGCTGACAAAGCAATTTTTCTTGAAATTGTCTCAAATTAAATGTGGGGGACAGTAAAATGCCTTCCGCGGGTCACTCGTGGACCGTGGACCATGTATTGAAGACCACTACTTTAGAGGGCGTCGTCACTAAAAATAAAATTGTAAAGGTATCCGACTAGGTTCGGAGATAAATTTTTCAAAAATTGATTTTCTGAATAATTTTATTGTTTTAAAGAACATAAATAGGCTTAAAAAGTCGTAACTATTAAATAACTAACATATATCGCCCCCCCCTTTTTTTTTTGAAAAAAAAAATATTTTTTGGAAAATTTAGCAAAATTTTTTAAGTTAAGAAAAACGTGATAAATAAAAATAAATT
>BMAV01004102.1:0-10637 GCA_019973955.1 Trichonephila inaurata madagascariensis
CACAAAGGGTGTCTCCCCCCAAACGACGAAATTCCCAAGCCTACGCACGAGTGACGCAACTTTTTAATGCTCGCCACGAATATAGTACCGTTCGTTTCTCTATTCCCGAATCACTGGCATGGGGGTATGTGGCGGTGTGATATCTATATAAACTAGTACCAAACATCACGTGATGACGATCGTTTTGGCGTGGTCGATAAAGTACTTGTGTTCGGAACGGAAGGTACACAGATCGAATATTCCTTCCTTCAGAGTATTATCCATCTCAGAACAGGTAAAAGTAATACGTGTATAAAAGGAACGCAAAATTATAACCATCAGCTGCCACACTAAAAGGCTCATAACTGGACAATTGATATTCCAAAACCAATCAAACGAGTAAATTATAGTCAAGGTCGATCAATCATATTTCCTCTAGGCAGATATAACCGATTTGATGGGCCGGGGACATCACTGATAATCACATACCAACTCAGACAAGAAAAAATGATTGTCCCAATTAATTTGAACAGTATAGTACAAGTTATGAAAATAAAAATTGTTTTTTACCCTTCAATAAATTATCCTCTTTTCTTTTTGGTTTTAACTATCCCTTTATAAATTTTTCTGATCTCGAAATATCTATCTCAGGCGCATCATAATTTTTTATACAATATCTTCCCTTATAAAAATGCGGCAGTCATTTTTAATTAAATATCTTCAATCTAAATGGAAAAGAAAATTTACCAAATTATCTGCAGTGATTATATATATATAGAAAAGTAGAAATACGAATTTTTAATAGTGGCTGAAATCTTCGCAAAACATTTGGCTGTTATGTATGCCAGTTCTTTTATATCAAATTAAATTATTATAAGGTTTTATAAAAAGTTTTATGTACAATTTTTATTATTAGAAATAAAAACCTTGAAGAAAATTAAAAACTGCCATGCTTTTATTAGGAATCTATCTTTTATAATTAATCGACAGTATAAAGTAATATACATATATACTATTTTCTACTTACATTTTTGCTTCATTATTTTATTTGGAGTACTTATTTAAAAAGAAGTTTTAAAAAATCACCAATTTAACTAAATTTATCAATTTCTACGGAATTCCCTTAATATATACAAAATTATTTAAATTTTAAAGAAACGAAATTCTGAAGCACATTCGTAAAACATAGTCAATGTAGAATTTTCAAACATTTATTAAACGTAGTATTTTACACGTAATAACACAAAATCAAACAGTAATGAGTGAATAAGTAAAACTGAAACATGTAATATAGGCTGTAAAAAGTTTTTAAACATATTATTTCTGTAATAATTATGCCTAGCAAATAGTTTAAGTTGAGTAAATAGAATATAATTAGATGCAAAATGTAAAAGAACACAAAAATTTTTTTTCTTAGAATACACACAGGAATATGAGGATCTTCAAATAATATGAATTTTTACGGGTTTAAAAAGAGAAGGAAAGATCAACTTAAAAATTTGAAGAATCACTTTAAAAAAAATAAATAATTAAGCATTATATTGAGTGTTTCAAAATTTGTGCACATCAGCCTTTGTGGTTGAGTTTTAAAGACAGATGAATTATGTTAATAAACAGAATCAAGGACAAAAAAAAAAAAGGTTGAACGGTTATCTTTACTATCAGGTGTCAGATGTGGTAAAATCACAGTAAATGTTCAAAATGGTGTCCGTTTTCCTGGACACACAATCGAACTCTTTTTACCAGATTAATTGACACTTTACGAAATGTGTGAGAATTAATGTCTGATATATATATATATATATATATATATATATTGCATGAAGGATGTTACTCTTAAGTTCATCAAGCGTATGGGATTATTTCGAAGGTGACATTTTTAAATATCCCCAAAGGAAAAAATCCAGAATTGACAAGTCCGATGAACGTGGCGGTCAAAGTCCTTTGGAAATGACACGATCATCAAAAATTACGTTAAAACTTCCACACTGTCCCGTGATGTGTGACACGTTGCGCCGTCTTGCTACAACCAAGAGTACCATTCATCACTGTTTAGAAAAGATATGAATTCCGTAATGATGTTTACTGTAGACGGACGATCTTTTCACTAGACTTCTTGTAAAGCGGTCTCTACATCTGCGACTTTCGTTTTCACTATGGACGCTCTACCCGATCGCTTCCTGTCTGCAACCGATCCTGTGTTCCGTAACAGTTGTACTAAACGTGTTATCGTTGGTGCATTTGGTGCTGTTTCACCCGGATATTTCTGCTGAAATGCATTTATCACACGGCAATGAGATTTTGCAGCGAAATAAAATTCTACGATGGCTGTTCTTTGCTCTTGGAAAAAAAATCATGCACCACCCATTGTGCTCAACTGACTACAGCTGACAAATATTTTAAAACTGATGCTTGCTACGAACAAAACCTTTTATGATGATGCCTCTGCTGCCATCTAGTGCCGGAAATCTCAACCAACCCTTTTGGTTTTTAAGCAACAATGACTACCATGTAGATGTGTGTGACTTTTGAAATACCCGGTACCTTTGTAAAGTTTTAAAAAAATGGAATTATTACATTTACACGATTGATTGCAAGATGTGCTGAAAAATTATTTAGCAGCTCACATATACAGGACGGCACAGAATGTAATGATTATTAATTAAATGAATACAATAAAAACTTAATTCATTAATTTCAAGTCATATTAGATACAGGGTGTCCCAGGATTATTGGGACAAACTTTAAGGGGAGGTAAGGGATATGCAGGGACATCTTAAGACTCTTTGAGTCCCTGGGCTAATATGCAAAAGTAGGCCCTACCTGAGATCTTAAAAATTAGACGCATTGTCAAATGAAACAAATAAATGAATACAACTCACAATATCAAAAACCTAGCCGCAAACCTTCTCGACCGATGGTCGCATTATGCCTAAATGAGTTGAATGATTGCTTATGGTATTAGGCCTAGACATGGACAATGATCATCACATGATAATACATTCTTGCCAGTTGCCATGCAGTTCGAAATTCGCTGTTTTCTGGAAAAGTACGGGAATAATATTTGACCATTAAAATAATCCAGATCATGATCTTATTAAGTTAGAGTCAAGAACAAAGCGAGGGCCCTACCGAAGGCGAGGCCCTGTACCCGGGTTTAGTGAACCATGCCTTAAGACGTCCTTGAAACTCTCACTACCCTCTTTAATTAATATATAAGTATTGTTGCAAATTTGTGTGGTGTAAAGCAGCCGACGACTCCAATTAGTTGAATCGTAACAAATTTATTAATGGACAAGGACGAACAAATGACTACACGAATACAAATTAAAGTATATACACAAAAGAAATATAACAAATTAGTAGATGAAAAAGCCCTCGTTACAAACAAGCTTTACAGCACCCCAGAAACGGCTTTCTAGAACAGTTTCACTAACAGGAAATCAGACAAAGTCTCTATCTTATTGCAGTCAACGCACAAGACTGAACTCTGATCTCGACCTTCGTCTCAAAGGTCTCTTACATACAGGCCCTTTGACACTGATGGATAGAAATTTATTACCAGAAACCCTGATTATGTCCAGCTTATCCGAGCCCCTGGGGGCCTAATGGATAAAATCGAAACGGCTTATATAGCCTCATGGAAATTTCCAGAAGGGTCGATTCCACATTCTTCTTGAGGGTTTCTTGGCTACATCCTTTATCGCCAATTTGGAAACCCTGACCACATCTTCTAGGGTTACCACAATCTTATTTTTCATGTGGGGGAGCGAGTTTCCCCTGTAAAATTCAATTTTCTCACGATCAGTGTACAACTGTAAGGAAAACAACATACGAGGCGTATTCCACATTTAATGTGATCCATTAGAATTTTCTCAACTTTTTTCCTAAAATCTACGTACAATAAAATTTTAAAGTTTTTCCCGAATTCTAACAGTTTGACTATATAGTCAACACAAATATGTGTTAGGTTTTTCCAAAAACGACCAGGATTCGCTTACAGTAGCGTTTTTCAAACTGTGGGGTGTGGGTGATAACTCTACGAAGTATATAGAAAAGTCAAAAACAAAAGATTATTTAAAACATTAATTTACTGAAAATAAACAAAATACTTTCGGATATAATAAAATATAAAATACACATTTACACTGATATGATACACTTATAAATGTATCAGTACTGTAGAATATATTTTATTATTAATCTAACAATATTAAGTTAAGAACAAGTTTCATAACTACCAGTGACCCCATAGGCTTGTATTAACACTTATTTTGATAATTTGTACGGTTTATAATTAATTAAAGAGTTACGCGATTTGCTCCCCAATGCCACCGTTTTCGACTTAGACGCGCGTATTTTGATGTTTGGGAGGAGAAAAAGAAGGAATATATATATATATATATATATATATATATATATATATATATATATATATATATATATATATATATATATATATACTGGTGCAAAACTTAAGCAAAAAGGTGGGTTTATTGCCATAACTTCACGAAAAATCATCTGAGAGACATGAAATTCTGAAATGAGGGAGAGTATTATGTACGTAAGGATGACGAAAGCATCGGCACTGAAAAAGGAATACAACGCATACGGTATGGAATCAAACAAAAACAAGCTTTTTGAACGCATAGTATCGTGACTCATGATTGTCTATCAACAGGAAGAACAACAAGCAGATGTTCCTTAATATGGTATATGCCCTCCCTTACTACAATGGTTGCTTTGCACCGTCTCCGCATACTCAGAACCAGCTGGTGCAGCATTTCTTGAGGTAGGAGTGCCAATTCCTCAATCAACATCTGTTTGAGTTGTTGGTTGTACTCGGATGATGTGAGCGTGTGGCAATACGTCTCCCCAAAGCATCCCACACACATGTTCGATGGGATTTAAATCTGGGGAGCACGCTGGCCAATCCATTCGAGTGATATCTTCACTTTCCAGCAGCTCCTCAACAGCAAGAGTGCGATGTGGCAGTGCATTGTCATCCATAAAGATGAAGTCTGGGCCAATGGCACCTCGGAAAAAGATGCAGATGGGGAAGAAGTACCTCCTCACAATTGCGATCCCTGGTTACAGACCCTCTGTCGAAAATGGGAAGCTCAGTTCCACCGTTCAGCATAATGCCAAGCAGACAAGAACTCCAGGACCACCGTAACGATGTCTTTCCTTGATGTTACTGGGATAAAACCGGGTCCCTATCTCTCTCCAAATCAAAACGCGTTGAAAATCGCTTCTGGTACTGAACCGACTCTCATCCGTAAAGAGAACACGACTCCATTGATCAGTTGTCAGTTTTTTGTGCTCTCTGTCCCACTGTAAACGGTGGCTTCGGTGGCCATCTTTCAACGGAGGCAGCGTTCAGGACGGCGGGTGAACAGGCCCCTTTGTGAAGGCGTCTGGCCACAGTAAACCGCAACACTTGTCGACCTGTTGCTGTACAGAATTTCTGAGCAATGGCGCTTGCAGACTGCTGTCGAACTTTTCGCCTGCAGGATGATATATCAGTCATCCCCTGCAGTTGTCGTCCTCGGGCAGCCACACAACCTTTCTAACAGCTGTACCTGTGGTTTGGAATGCTTTCAAGCTCACGAAACGACACTTTTGTTGATTCCGAACTCTGCAGCTACACTGGTGACAGTACGCCCCTCCTCCAGCTTTCCGATCATTCTTCCACGTGTGAAGTCATCCAGATGATTTCTTCTAGCCATATTTCACGAACTGACTCACTGGCACTTGCAGAGAATATGGTGATTGCGTCTCCGTCCTTCATTTTATTCTACTGTTGAGCAGCGCGCGCCGACATCACGCGTTTTACGTACGCTCACATCGCTTCTGACGTTTTGTTCCTGATATTTGCATACGCATGACGTTTCTACTGACTTACGTGTTCCCTCTACTGATCTCCAGACCTCCTTTTCTGCAATTTCATGGCTATCTGCTAAATGTTTACATTGTTGCTTAAGTTTTGCACACCAGTGTATATATATATATATAAGCAAATCCTTTGCAAACGCTGTCAAGGTCCTGTATTGCATTCCAAAGTCTTCGGAATAGTTTTATGGATAGCAGTGCACAGAAAAGTTCATACTTCGGAAAGACGTATGTATACGTCCAGAAATTAAGGCTTTGGCTGAACGAGACGTTTATATGCATAGATCGCACATAAGAGGTTAAAGTCGTACTGTTGCTTTAGTGTCGAAGTATAATACTATTTAATTCAGTACATTATTATTGTATGGAGGGGGGCGCGGTGAAAATGAAGATTGAAAATTAGGTAGCGAATATTGAAAGATTGAGAAGCACTGGCTTACAGATATGCAAAAGTCATATAAACCAGAAAAAAGGATCGTTTTTAAAAATGTTCTAAAACAGAACAATTTAGCCTTTTTCACTTCCTTTGATTGCCTACCTATAGGCTGCCTAATGATTTTTTTCTTCATAAGGATGTGGAATTAATTTTGTTTCCTCTGGGCCGGCTCTAGCAGTTTTGCCACCCCGGACAAAAATGGAAATTGCAGCCCCTCTCTCCGAAGCAAAAAATTAAAAATTAAAAAAAAGTAAATTGTTCACATAGATACACACCAATAAAACGAATAATTCCACCAAACAAAAAGGCAACATAACTGTGTATATATATAAAGTCTTAAAAATACAAAATAATATGAAATTAAAGACATAATTACCTGTTATTATTTCAAACGAGTAAAATGTAAGAGGAGAAATCGTCCATTTCAGCAAGCCAATTTCTTTGAAAAAGAGTTTACAGATGGTGGGGATCACAATCGATTTTAATTTATAGTAACTACACTCAAGACTAAAATAAAACATCTCCTGTGGCTCTCTATCTACTACAAACTTTTAGTACTGCTGTCCCCTTTTGGATAGCTGACACCGGACATCGTATGGGTGAAAGGAATATTCGTTGTGACTCTACTCCTGGATGGGAAGAAAGTTTCTAGTGAAAGATGTGTAAACATATCAAATTTCATGATTTAACATATACTCCCGCCTCGAACCCTTCAAGTTTTAATATAAAAGAAAACTGGCATTAAACATACAAAGTACATAATGAGGAAATAAGATACGTTAAAGGAAATACCAAATGCACACCCAACAATATTTCAGAAAATATATCAAGTTTTTTTTATACCAGTAAAAAATATTTTCCAAATTCGATCGAAATGCCGCCCCGGGCAGGGATCCGGTTTGTCCGGCCCTAAAGCCGCCCTTGTTCCACCGTACTACTGCACTTAGTTTTATTATTTTTATTTCCTGCTCATCCATGGTCTTCAGTCCTAAATGCACGATGAGATGCATTTAATGACAAATATATACAGGATGTCCAGCCTTAAAGTGACCCAATAGCTAATTCCCGAACCGTTCAGATTAGACATGCACTTCCAGTTTGAAAAATGTTTTAAAAAAGGTAAAGAATGTTTTTACGTGCTTTTCGAACCAAAAAACCCATTTAGAAAAAAATTACAAAAATTAAATGTTTATATGGTCCCTAGAGGTCCTATCACTTATATTTAGGAATAGATGCAGTACACAAAAAACAAAGTAAACACAAAAAGTTTCATTTTATTACGATAAAAACTGGCCGAGTTATGGAACTTTGAAAATTACACATTTTATGCATTTTCTAAGTGATTTTCAAACTAGTAAGGGGCCATCTCCAAAGTGAAATTTTAATTGGAAATTTGCCAGGAAACTTTCACTCTTGCACGTCCCTCTTATGTAAATCGTTTTTAAATTTAAAGTTAATATTACAATAATTGAGTGCTTAAGAAATAAAATTTATTATGTGTACATGTAAAACATAGACAAAATAAAATATTTTGGAGTAAGAAAACATTTTAAAAGCAGTTCCAAAAAATAGGTTTATTTGCTGCGGCTTCAGACTGATTTGCTGGGGTACTGATCATGGCGAACATTAAAAATCTGTTGTGTAGTCGTTTGCAATTGCATACAGTCGTATTCCAATATTACGAATTCTAGTACGGGAGAACGAGATGTATACAAATGAAGAATACTGCGAAATGGTACTGTTGTATGGGCAGTATAATCGAAATAAGAGAGAGGCGGCAAGACTTTATGCCATTAAATTTCCCATTCGAAGACATCCATCTTATTGTACAATTGCCAGTACTGTTCAACGCTTGTATAAAACTGGGAGTTGTCATAGACGTATTCCCTTATCTCGTGCCACATCTTCTGCGGATACCCGATGAGGATGTTCTAGGATATACCCTGGCTCATCCTGAAAGTAGTATCCGGGATATTAGCAAGGCTTGTTCCAACTCAAAATCAACGGTGTGGAACATATTACATACGTACGGTGAATATCCTTATCGTCCAGTCCTGGCGCAGGAACTAATGCCCGGAGACCAGGAACGTCGTTTTGATTTTTGCAATTTCGTGTTAAACACACTGGATGAAAATCCACATTTGTTGAATGAAGTTTTGTGGTCGGATGAATGCCAGTTCTCGAGGCAAGGCACTATTAATACACATAATAGGCATTATTGGTCCCTCCAAAACCCACATCTAATGCCTACCGAATCGCCACCAAGTGGGTTGGTTGGTGAGTGTGTAGTGCGGAATATGGAAGAGCACCTTAATTGGCCAATATATTTCGATGGACCTTTAACATCAGAATCATACACGGAAATTTTATCTGGACCATTAGCCGATTTTTTAGAAGATGAAGTTTCTTTACGGAATTTGTCACGCATGTGGTACCAGCATCATGGTGCCCCCGCACACAAATCTGCGCAACCATGTACATTTTGTGGCAGACATTTGGCACTCGAATAATTGGCTACGGAGGTCGAGAGGTTGCAGAAGCTACAGGCGGAGTTTCTGACGTGGGTTTGGTATTGCATTTCTGCGGAAGGCAGTCATTCTGAACATTATTTTAATTTGGTCATTCTGATATAATAAAGCCCATGATTCACATGATTGGAGCATCACTCCACTTTATGCTATAATTTGAACGGCAAATCATGTATTCTTTTGCTGCTATTTGTTTAAACAAGCTGTTTAAATCTTTTCGGTACAAGTTCTATTTCTTTAATTTAACTTTTATTGTTTGCCATATAGCAATACAAATTATCAATCTATGATGTTTACTACGATGTTTTAATATAACTATGATGTTTTTCTTTTGATCTTTCTATAGATAGTGAATTACTATTCTCTAAACTCAATTTGTATACGACCCCTTTTTCTGAGCAATTCAGATGCTTCAAATTTATGTAGGCATAACTCGGTCAGTTTTTATCGTAATAAAAATGAAACTTTTTGTGTTTACTTTGTTTTTGTGTCCTGCATCTTTTCCTAAATCTAATTGATAGGACCTATAGGGACCATATAAAAATTAAATTTTTGTAATTTTTTGTAACTGGGGTTTTTGGTTCGAAAAGCACGTAAAAACATTCTTTACCTTTTTTTAAAACATTTTTCAAATTGAAGTGCATGTCTAAGCTGAACGGTTCGGGACTTAGCTATTGGGTCACTTTAAGGCTGGACACCCTGTATAAGGCGTGTTCAAGTGAGTGAGTGAATATTAACGTCACACTGTTAAGCTGCACAAGGGCTTTTGGCGACGGACCTCGCAATTTTGAACCATGGTCAAGTGACGAGGACGACACCAAGGCGTGTTCAAATGAAAGTGATTCGAAGCGTAGCATGCGAACAGTTTTTATATATATAATGTATTTTCATGAAACAAACGCTATATTGAAGGTGTATGTACCATGCACGTGCGTGAGCAAACAGATTTGGGGTAACTGAATTCGTAAGGATGTAGCGTCCATTTAAAAATGGATGGTGTGGATGCAACTGCGTCCAAAAAGGTTCAGTTAGCTGTAATAAAGTTTTTAACACCGAAAGGGTGTAAGCCGGTGGATATTCATTGCAGAATGCTGGCTGTGTAAGATGACACGTGTGTGTCGAAGCCCACGGTGACGAGAATATTTAGCGACGGTTGACAGGTAACGGATTTGCCACAGCCCGGTCAGGCACACAAAACTGTGACACAGAAGCTGATTACGGACATTGACACTAAAATCAAGAGAAATCGACGTCAAAACACTCGTGACGTCGCAAAGGAGTTCAACATTTCCATCAATATTGTCACCAACATTCTGAAGTATCGAAAAGTTTGTTGCCAGCGGTTACCCCGCATGCCTTCTGAACACCACAAGAAAATAGCGAATGGACCTGAATTTACAGCATTTGTTGTGCTACAGGGATGACGGAGACGACTTTCTGCAGCACACATAGTGGCAGGGGATGAAACCTGGTGTCACCACCATGTCCTGATGGGAAGTTCGTCAGCATGCAATGGAAACATCCAGACTCAACTAGACCCAAAAATTCATATCTCAGCACTCACTGGGAAAGTGATGTTAACGGTACTTTTCGATATGCAAGGACCCTTAGGACTGAACTGGCTACATGATAAACCGACATCGTGCTTCGCGGGCGGAATTCGTAACCTTCCTAAGCAATGGGATGCCTGCCTAAACGTCATGGGTGATTACTTTTAACAAACTTTGTAAGCATTTCACTTATTAAATATTGTTATTTATATCTATGTGTTTCATTTCTGGTCTTACGTATCTCATGGATAC
>BMAV01004103.1:11678-73657 GCA_019973955.1 Trichonephila inaurata madagascariensis
AAGTACCTGTTTTTGATTTGGAGAAAGGAAAGGAAGCACAGCTTACCTTCCCTTGTCCTTGAAATGTCATGTATCTGTAATCATGGTTTAATGGCTTGGGAAGGAATTGGAACAAATAGCCACACCAATCTGCACATCTTTATTGGAGGTTCTGTAACTTTTCAGAGATATACTTGGCTATTTCAAGCATGTATGATGTCAAACTAATACTAATAGAAGTTTTTACACCTATCAGAGTTCTTAATGCCTTACTTTGGATGCATTGTAAATTCATCAGAAAAGGAGCATGATTTGGTGAATTTTTTATGTACATTTTAATTCTTGATGAAATTTTTTATAGATCTTATGTATTAGCATCACTACAAAAAAATTTTGTCAGGTGAATCGCACCATGATATTAAAGCAACAAAAAGATACTTATGTTTTATTTTTTTAAATAAACAATCAGTCAGGTTTTGATGGAAAATGGTGTGATTTGTGTTGTACAAATATAGCTGCGGTAATGTTAATACTTAAGTATCTTTTTTTTACTAACAGTCTATTCTGTGTGCTGAGACTTTTTTTTCTTTCCTAATTCTAAAAGGGGTTTTGCTGCAGAGTTGTCTCAACAAACTAGCTTTCTGCAATGCCCTTTCTATGAAAGTGGGTAAAGAGAAGAGAAAATAAATTTTAAATTTTTAAAAGTATATTGATTGTAGTTGCATTATTTTCTAATTACATTCAAGTAATACTTTTTTTTATCAATTAGTTTGAAGGGGAGTTAGCTGTAGCCTTCCATGGATTTGTCATGCATTCTGCTGATGATCAAGTCAAAGTGTATAAAAAATACCAAGAGGGCTTAAAAGATTTATTAACTTCACTTTCAGAGGTAAACCCATTTATGCATTTCTTTTAAACTATTTTTGGTCCTTGCGTACTATCGCAACTATGCCAACATTTAAAATAACTTGCTAAGTTGGCAACCCTGATTTTGCATGGGTCATCTGCTTCCTTTCATATAATGTCGCCAATACAGTTGCGATAATACGTAAGTGTCCTTTTTTTAAAATACAATTTTGTTGCATTTGTATAAAATTTATTTCAGTACTTACATATTATCGCAGCAATTGCCAACATTCAAGATAACTCACCAAATTGACAGTACCAATATCGCATGTGCTGTATGCACTGAATTCGCAATGATGTGCTTCATGTCATGTAATGTCACCAATAGATTGCAATAATATGTAAATACTTTTATATATTTATTTTTTTCAATTACATTTTTTTATTTATTATTTTAATGTAATTACTGTTTTTTGTGTGATGTTTCCATCAATACTTTTAAAACTTATTGAAATCTTTAAATATTTTGATTAATTAATAAATAGATTTAAATACGCTAAATGTGATCATTTGGATAGGATAAATTAGCTCCTTCTTATTTGAAATGTAATCCATTATAGAATTCTTTGAATTTTGTTATCTTTATTGACAAAACTTGTAGAATTTAAAAATAAACATTTTTTTTATATCATGTATGTTGCACAATATTGTAGACCATGATCATCACTTACTGTTACATTTGCAATTTCCTGAAACTGTTATGCTTCCTGTTTATTGCTGGAACTCTGCTTCCTGGAACTGTCTTTGTATCTTGGAGAAATAGTAGTTTTTCAAAATTATCACTGTTTTGCTGAAGCAATTGTCACCTTCATGAACCATCATTGCTTTATATCATAACAGTAGTCATGATCTTACTGTTGTAAAATATTCATTAAGAATAAGAGACATTTTAAAATTATATGTTTGTGTACTTAATGAAACTTTTAAGATAAATGGAAAAGAATTTTTAAAATAAATCTATTAAACTTTAATCAATTTTTTACCATTAAACATTAATAAAAAAAAATCATTTACAATACAATGTATCAGTTTAGTAATTTCAAATATTTAGTTAAGTAATTAATAAAGTCCTAACACATTAAGATTTAACCTTACAAATGAGGATATAACATGACAAAAGGTTTCAATGTATTTTTTGATAAAAAAAAAATTACCTAGTTCTGGCAAATTAAATTTAAGTACATACGTATTATCACAATGGGTTGCGATAATACGTATACTTTATTAAAATGACTGAAAAAAGTTTTTTTTTAAAAAAAACATTAATTGAAAAAGATTTTGGAGGTGGGGTGGAACATAATGATTTTCTGTAATAAATTTAAAGCATTTACAAAGTTTTTATTTTTAAATATGAATTGTTTGTTTAGGTTAAAGTGTAGTATGGGGGGGGGTCCCTTAGTGATGTCAATTTCTTTTGATAATCAAAATCAATCGCCAAGATACTTCACTTAGTGTTAGGTGTCTGGAAGCTAGAATGAATTCGTTATCTCACCATGATATCTATATAAAAATTGCCAAATCCAAAGGGTCCCCCATCCTTATACTGCACTTGAGCCATCTGTTTATTTTTACAATGTTTTTAATGTAGAGTTTTCTTATTAATAAATTTCAATTTGATTTGTTGTAACTGTTAAAAATTATTTTAATGAAAAGTATTAAAATGAAATGTTTTTATATCTTTTGTGACACAATTTTAACTTATTTTAAAGTAGTTTATAATATGTGATATAAAACTAAACTAAATTCAGTGGTGCAGCAGCCCACAAGGGCCAAGGCCTACTGTGTCCATCTTGGTATACATAGCCATTAGGTGCTGAGGTGCATGAGCAGATGTCCTGATCAGGTGGTCAGTCTGAAGTAAAACCCTCAGGGTTTAGTCCCCAAGCAAGCTTGGTACTCATTTATTACCCTACTGAAAGGATGAAAGGCTGAGTCACAACCTTGCCCAGCCCAAGGACAGAACCCCGGACCTGTGGTGGGGAAGTGGGATATGCTACCGCTTAGCCTCACGTGAAATATAAAGCTTAGAATAAAAG
Organism: Trichonephila inaurata madagascariensis; assembly: GCA_019973955.1. NCBI lineage: Eukaryota > Metazoa > Arthropoda > Arachnida > Araneae > Nephilidae > Trichonephila > Trichonephila inaurata. Next base: position 14,600 of record BMAV01004103.1, read on the forward strand.
ATTATTTTTTTAAAAATTGTTAAAACATATTCAGTAAAGAATTTTACTTGTATGCCTTATAGCCAAAATAAAGCTGAGACATACAAATAAAATTCTGTTTTATTAATAGGTTTTGTGAACACTATTAATATGTATGAATATTTCTTGTTTAATAAGGCAATAATCCAACTATGTTTGAGTTTTTATGAGTAACAAAAAAACAATCTTTTTATCTCTTAAACAAGTAATATAAAAAAAAAATTAAGTCAGTTCATACTTAGATCAATGAAGAAAAATTTTATTTTAGCTACTTTTTATTAAATAGTTACAATTAACATAAATATGTCTATACATGCGACAGAATCACAACATTAAGTAGTAATTAATTTTTATTTATGTTGTGATTTATTAATCATCATTAAAGTATTGTATTGTCATCCAAAACAATGGTGTATATAAAATTTCAGTTCAACTGAATGCTTTCAAACACAAGAAAAAAAATCTTTTAAAGTTTTGACCCAAGTCGCTAAAAATGAAACCAGCGTGGCTGTTTCTGCAATTCTTTAAATGATTAGTTTCATTCAATTAATTTTAATTAATTATAATTAAATTATCGTATTTTTACCCAAAACAATAGTGTATAGAAAATTTCAGCTCAGATGAGCAGTTCAAAATGTGTGAAAAAACCTTTTCAAGTTTTGACACAAGTCACCAAAAGGGTCGCCAAAAATGATGCTAACGTGGCTGTATTTGTAATTCTTTGAATAATTAGTTTTAATAAATTAATTTTTATTAATTATAATTAAATTACTGTATTGTCATCCAAATGAATCGTGTATATAAATTTTCAGCGCAATTGAGCGATTTAAAATGTATTTTATTAACGATTGAAAATTCCATCAAGATAAATAAATAGAGTGTGAGCTAATAGTAGGAATTAAAAAATAATTTTTTTTTTAATCTTCTTTAACATAAATTATATGTAATATTTTCTTCTGGTTCAGTTAACTATTATTATTATTTAGAGTAAAAAAAATAAAACGTGTTAAATTTGAATCTGCATATATAAGCAAAAGTTAGTTGCATTCATATTTCTTGTAAAATTTTTTTTAATTGTTTTTGTATTCAAATAAGGATTTGCTATTGAAATATGTGGTGTTACCTGAAATTTTTATCACATTAAATTTCTATAAATCATAATTGCATTGCATTCTTCAAAATGTGTGAAAATAAAAATCAAAACTTGCCTTGTATCTCTCACGGATGCCAAAAAGAAAGAATACATTTAATTTAACTAAGCATGTGAAATTAAGAGAAAGAATCTAATTATATTTATTTTCAATAATTTTGTGACTTTTTTTAAAACCTTACATTAAAAAACAGTTGCATTTAATTTTCCAAGAAGGGAAAACAGAATGTGTTCTATGAATAAAAATGATTTAAAACCACTAAATATTTTTAGTTTACCTGTACAAATTTTTAATATACAAACCTATATAAAATCTAATGAATTACAAACATAAAGGCTAAATGCAGTTAGGTCTGTAATGTATAAATAATAAAAATAAATATCTTAATTTTTTTTCTTTTTTAGGCTGAACTTGGTCCAGCATTAAGTCATTTCGTGAAATTAATTAGTACTACAAAAAATCACCAGAAATCAAAACTCTTATTCTCTCTTCTGGAATATGGTGTCACGAACAATTTTGTTTCTGCACGGTGAGTTTGTATTTATTGAACTTTGTTTAATGCACATTTAAAGTAGGGACAAATTAATATCTTAAATATATGTTACATCGATAATCTTTAATTGTGACTCTATTATATAGTAAATGGAGGTTAACTTTTTTGTACTTTTGTTTTAAGTTTTTTTTTCTTTTCTTATTTAAAACTACCCTTAAGAATTTGTTTAACACTTACAAGAAATGTATAGGCATTGTATGAAATTGATTATAAAAGCCATGCGACATAGCCATCGTTCGATAGCCATGTCGTGGGGTTTCCGCGTAAGTTAGAGGTGTGGGATTCTCGGAATGATGAGACATTCTATAATTCTTAATATGACTTTTATTAAGAATTTAACTTAAATTACTTAGATATCGAACAAACTTATATTAAGTGAGAATAAACCACTACATGTAGTCTTAACTAACTCGGATCGCGCAATTAGATCACTTATCAATATAAATATATCTGCCTAATCTCGTCTCAATAATATACTAGCGTTCAGAATATAATCTTCCTACCTTGGTTAAATACTCAACGGTTCTATCACTTTCAGATAGGCTGTTGGGCTCGCGTGCAATAGTATGCACCTTGTAGTAATGGCTAGCTATCCGTGATTCTTTGGTAGGCCGTCAAATTACACTTCTACCTTTTCCTAACAGAACTTTCTCTAAATTGCTATTTTTGCTCACTAAACTTTCTATCCTTTTAAAGGTTATCTTATTTGCATCTATGCTTCGTTTCACTTCTTGGATTTGGGTTGGAAAAGTTTTGCCATTAATCGTGGCCGTCAAAGAACATACAGGTTATGTTAGAAGAAGAACGCGAGAGATGTCACAGCCATACCATTATCAGATTATTGTATTTTGATATATCATTGTTTTTGCTTCTAAAAATTAAATTCTTAATATTGTTAATACAAATTTCAAATATTTAAAAACGCACACTATTCTAATATAAACACATGTAAACATATACTATCTAAATTAGATATGTTTTTATGTCATTCTACATATCAACTTTTAGCCAACCAAAATTTTATTATTTATTACATGATTTAACTAGTATTTATGATTTACACAGCTTCAATAATTTTAGGATTTTATGAGGAGTATCATTACAATATTTTAGAAATCAAAGCTGTTAGTAATTGGTAATTCCAGACATATAAAAATTTATTAACTTTTGTTTTTCGACTGTTTACTATATAAAATATTAATTATTTGATTGTTTAACATCGCATTCTGAAGAAACACAAGGTCTGTTGGTGACAACTTTGTTATTTTGAACCATGGTCAAAGTGGCGATTATGACAACTCAGCTGGTAACCTCTTCTCTAAACGTGCATGTTGTGTCAGCTTGAGGATTTTGAATCTTGACAGAATTTATGTGCTTCAACCCCTCTAAACAGCAAATTTTTAGTGGCACCAGGATTCAAACCCGCAATTCAACAACATCAGCCAAAAATATATGACCATGACCACTTGGCTATGGCAGCCACATAATGTATTAAAGACAAAAAGATTGTCATCTTTTTGTTTTATAAAATATGTTTAATTTCCCAGCTGTGTGTGGTCTTTTTCAAAAGTTATTGTTGCATAGTTTCTTTTATTCAAAACATATATGTTTGTGATTTTGTATCTCAAATTAAATTTAAGAGTAAAACTATTAATATTTGAGCTATTTTAAACTATAGCTGAAGATTTTATATTTATATTTTTGCTATTTTCTTGAAAATTAATAAATCCTTTTTTTTTTTTTAAGTATTTGTCAAAAAAACTGGAAAAATATACAATGGGAATATATATTATGACAGTATTTTAGCTACATAGTATTCTTATTTAAATGAACTAAATTCATGATGAGCACATGATAAAGGCAATCACGCGTTTCCCATTGATTAAAAATTGACATACTAGTTGTTCAACTTGTAAAGTTTAGATAACATTTAAAATTTGATGATTGGGTAAAGAGTTCATGTGTTAAAATTCTTCAATCAGTTTTCAAAATTAAAAAAAAAAAACTGATATTGTATGAATACTTTTAAATTAAGTGCATTTTGTTTAAATATGTGCATTATTATGTCGTTGACAAATATGTACTTTCTAAAAGAAAGTTTCTGCAAAAAGTAAAAGTTGGCAACAGTGAAGCACATGAACTAATTGGCTGGAAACGCATGTTTATATTTAAGATATAATTATGATGTCGCATTAATTTATGTACTGATTGGCTGAAAACACATGACTGAGTTATGTGACTATGATGTCACATGAATTTAGTCCGTTGTAAAATCAAAGAAGCTATGAATATTTGAACTGTAATAAAGTATTTATTTTTTGTCATAATATTCTTAAATCTTTAGTACATATTACTTTGAAAACTCCAAAAACTTGTTTTATGTGAAGAATGTTTTCTTTTTTGTAATCAAGTATTTTCTGTTATTTTTGATAAAATACAATCTCCAGGATTAAAAGAAAGCGTAAATTAAAACTGTATAGTTTAACTTGTAAACTTTTTGTGTTTACTATTGTAATTTTTTTTTCATTTGAAGTGTTTTTTATGTTATTGATGTAATGCTTTTTGAAATAAATGTGAATTATAATATCTATTTAGAAAAGGTAATGTTTTTGTTCTGCATTGTGTCTGATTAGATAAAAGAAGATTGCTGTGTAATGAATTAAAATATAAATTGCATAGAACATAAAGTATTGTATCTCCATTTTTATTAAAAAAATATACTTGCTGTATCCATTTAACATTTAAATAGTTCTTAATGGGCTTATTTAAGTATTAATTTTATATTTTATTAACTTTGATAGTTGTTATTATACCTTTATCTAGGTTAGTTTCCTTTTAATGAATTTTATAATTTTCATACATACAATGTAAACTTCCATTGTTAAAAATTGGCATCAGCTTACATTCATGGAATTATTTTTATTACAATCTAAAATTTTTTTACTTATAAAGAAATTATTTTCTTTTTTGAAATATTTATTTGGATAATATTGTTCATTCCTCATTGGTAAGACCAATATAATCATTGCTCCTTTAAATTGTTTATCTGAAAGGGAATGGTTGAATGATAATTGTATTAATTTATCTAAAATTATTAACTTTTCTAATGATGAATATTTTGTTTTTATTACAAATTTTGTTTGTTACATAATTTTTTGTTTGACAATAAATTTTATATTGTCATAAATAAACTTAAAATAATAATAAAACAAATTTTTTTTTAACTAACGTTATATAATATTAAATAAAGTACAAAAACCGTTAAGTTTTATTAGCACTCATTTATATTATGCTGTACAAATGTTCCAATGTAAACTATCAACATGATATATTGTCATATACTTTACTGTTATGAGTATATTATTTCTCATATATATTAACCAATTTCTGAAATCTGGAGATCTAGTACTAAATGATTTTGTTACCTATTGTTCCATTAAAAAAAATTCGTATACTTTCCAGTTTAGAAGAAATGAATATTAAGAGAATCTTTTTCATTCAGTGGATAACCTCTATTTAATGGTCACTTTTGCTGTAAAATAAAAGGGAGTTGTTGAATTTCATTCTCCAACTCATTTTTTAAATAAATGTGATATAGCTCTAGGTTTTTCCATCATGGAAATAAAACTACATTTATTTTCTAAATTTGATTTTTGTATTTCTTTTTAGCCTTGTGTGTGAAACTCTCTTAAAATGTGAATCTCTAGTTTACCATAATGAAGATTTTTGGTGCTTTAGTTTTATGTTGATCAATAAAATTATTTCTGGCATTGATTACAAAGTAAGTACTGTAACTACTTTGTACTAAGTACAATTTTTGCTTATTCATAATTTTAAAAATGTCATTTGGAAGGACCTAATGAGAAAAAAAAAAAAAAAAAACTTAATCCTTATCAGATATTATAACCTAATATTTTTAAGTTAAAAAATACACACATGTATAGTAAAATTATAATAGACTTTTTTTTAGTATGTACATATTACTTAATTTCTTCCAATTAAGAAGGGGAAAAAATCATTATGCATTAAAAATAAATCTGTGGATCATTTAATAGTTTTGGTAGCTGTGAAATTTGAAATGGTTGTTGAGAAAAGGGTTCTGATCAGGAGACCATAACATATGAGAATGTATGTTGGGAAAAAATTGCATTGAAAATTTATCTTTTTGCTTACAAGAAAAAGGCGATAAAATGCTCTGAGTATTGAAAATAAGTACACTCAACTCTTTTTTTTACATAGTTGATACATTCCTTAGAAAACCATCTAAAAAGATGCAGGCAACAAATGGTAAATTTGGGGGTATGTTCCACAATTTTAAAAATGTGTGCATGATGAAAAGAGTATATAAATATTTTCTAAGAAAAACAGGGTAAAAAAATAATGAAATCCATGTTACATATTTATTAAACAAAAACAATTAATTTTTATTACAAAAAGTTTTAATTAGTGCTCAGTGAAAATTTAGTATATAAGTATATACAATATATAAAAATTCGAATTAAAATAAGAAATAAAACTACTAACTATAACAACTATTCATTGCTACTTGATAACAAGCATACATGTTTTTAAATGCTATCATCAGTTGATGTGTCAGATATGTCTAGCACAGCTGTTGTTTTGATTCAAGTGAAGAATTTACAGTATTTTTCCCCCCCTTAAAAAGTCTTATTAATGGCTATTTTTTACGGTTTCTTATTTATATAATTCTTGATATCTCGCTACACAAAACTTATGATTACATTAACATACTTGTGATAAATTTCAAGCCCTCGCAAATTAAATCAGCTGTCAAAGCTGAATTTCACCTTTAACTGCATCATTATTGACTCCTTTATTATCATAAACTGTCATAAATTGGATCATATTGTCCTCATTCAAAAGGCACAAATCCCCAATTTTTCTTAAATTCGTGCTGTAAAAAAGGTTTGTTAAATTCCTGTACCGTATTATTTCAAAATCATGTAAAAAAAGATTTGGGTGTATCTTTGGAAATTGGTTACATTCACCTTGGGGAGGTAATGTGTTTACATCCTCTGACTTCCGGAAATCATCTAAACTGGAAGGTATCAAGCTTTAGAGTATATGCTTTGTCTTAATCCCCAAGTTTCAATTTGAAGTAAGCAAAATAAACTCTCTTCACAGAATTACTTATATTTCTTAGTTGACTTTTTATCATGTATTCACCACAAATGAGAGAAAAGTTGTTCAGAGGAATAACAGAACTCTTGGAGCCATAATCCAGAAATAAAAACAGGATCACAGTTACTTTATGAATGCTGGGTGTATAGAAAGTGCAAGTAAGATAGTATAGCAAGTAAGTATTGAATTTCTTTAGCTTATTGAAACATGATCTAATCTGATGTTAGGTTTATACTTGTACTTATTCTTAGAAAATATTTCAAGATATTCTCAGTGGTAATAATATTCCTCAAAATGTGCTGTAAGCTAATTAAATATGTTTGGATATGATCATGTGATCCTTCTTCCAACACACATTACTCCCCCTTCCACTTCTCTCCCTTGGCATTTTTCTTATTTTTTAAGTTTCTTTTCGAGTTGTGCTGAAATTAATGTGAGGTCACGTTTTTTGGAGATTTTTAAAATATAATATAAAATACCAGATTTTAAATTAAGTAGAAGTTTCAAGCTAAATGAAACTAAAAACTTAGAGTTTCACAAAAAGCTTGATATGGAATTTTTTTAGTAATCTATAGCAAAAAGTTTTTTAAAAAATTCCTGTGCAGTTTTTGTAGTTGTAAACCTTGTGTAATCCATTACACAACTTTACATGAATGTGAATTCGACAAATCTAAAAAAAAAATGAAACTTTTGAGAAATCTATGCATATTAGGCTGAATTTTCTAAATATGACCTTTTAAGTGTGTTGGTTTTCAGCATGTTTAAAGCTATAAAGCAGGCTTCGACAATTCAGGGCTTGCCTGAGATTTTGTTTCTATTGAAACTTGCTTCTTATTATGTGTGTGGGTAAATGTATGTATACCAAAAGTACTACATGAATAGAAATTTGCTTGTTCCATTTTTACAATATGTAAGTGGGTCTATAGGATCACCAGCTTAATATAATATATATTCACAAATGTTACTGAAAATATTGGTTTTGTTAAGAGCAACCTTGATGACTGGTTATTAGACCTTTAATTTATAGTCGTTATAACAGAAAATTAGGTACATGAGGACTTGCAAAATAATTTAATTATCGATACTTGTAATTTCATCTAAGCTTTTAATCAGAAATTATTTGAGTGCCAACTTAAGAATAATAATACTCAACTTTTTCCTTTGTAGCCAAATAGCCAATCTAAGAATTTCTCAAGATATGATAATAAAATAAAGGAACTTATTACTACGTTTTTGTGTGAGATAATATTACTTCTCAGAATTAGCAAAATATGATAAAATATTTGGAACATTTTTACACTCATTTTATGTTGACATGAACAACATCCTTGAAAATCTTTAAATGGAGTTGATTCAGTTACAATGTAACAATGGGATAAAACAACATTTTAAATCCAAATAAAAAGGATTTTTTATGATACAAATAACATTCAAGAGGTATGCCAGCCAGCTTAAGATATTTTGCACAATGACTTGTTAGTATTTCTTTATTCACACATGTTTGTGAATCCTCCCCCCCGCGGGGGGGGATTTAATTTACAAAGTTCATCTTATCCTTCATTAACTAATGCCAATTTAGAAAATCAGCTAAGAGGTGAAGTGTTGAACATAAATATAGATTTACAACAGTTAAGTAAGGAAAAAGATAAACATCTCATTAATTAATGCCTAAGTGGTAGTTATAGTAATAATGTTTTATTCATTTTGTACCTTTTAACATTTTGTACCATTCATTTTGTACATGGTACGATTTAAGCAAAAATTTTTAATTGAAGTATTTTTAATATTTTTTTGGTTGCCTCATATGTATGTATACTATGTTAAACATATTTTGTGCTCAAAATTTCATAAAAAGCTAGCCATGTAATTTTTTTAAGAAAAAAACTTGAAATTTTTGAAGTGATTTTAAAATGCTACTCCTACAAAAATTGACGTACACGCATGAAATTTGATTTACAAGTACGTCAAACTATGTATAATAAAAGTTGGTATAGGTTTTGCGTTAATGTGATTGGTATTCTTACAATACTTATTTTTATGAATGTTTATTGAAAATTCCTTAAAAAATGTATAAATTCTGAGTTTAATTATTTTTAAAAAATAATAAATATTGCTTTGATTTAAAAATGCATACCAACTTTTGTTACATGTACTATTGGGAATAGGTAAAAAAAAAATCAAAGCATTAGGCACAATAGAAAAAAAGCCTTAGTATTTTATATGAAGACAAAATAGTTATTTTATCTTTCTGAGAAACGACAGTTTAAAGTTTTGATTTGCCATAGGGATGTGAATAAAAACGAACGTAAAAGCCATCATAATTCTCGTTTTTTAAGTTTAAAACTTTCAAATTTTGTGAGGTTATAGAAAAGTATATAAAGAAAAATTTAGGCTAAGAAAATTAAATTTGATTTTTTGACTGATTTTGGTCAATTGAATCGTACTGTGTCCCCTTAAAGGCATGTTTATCTAAGTGGCCCTAGGTAATATTAGGCATCATCAAAGTAGATCATGAAACCACCATTTGGGTTTACCAGACATGCTACAAAGCATAAAAGAATTTTCTTTAAAGAAAAAGTTTTTTACCTCCTTTATTTTATTTGTATATAAATGTTATCAGCAAAGTTTGAAATAAGGCATTCTATAGAATACATAGGCAAATGTGTTTCAAAATGTTATTCAAGCATACCAAGTAGTCAGTGGCGTAACGTACACCCTCACATTGTGTGTGTGTGGGGGGGGGGGACAGGGACTCTAGGGTGCCCAAAGCTTGACTGACACTAAGTACATATTTGGGATTGGGGCCCAAAACCTGAGTTTTCAGGGGAAGGGCCTGATATTCTCTGTTATGCCACTGCAAGTAACTTTAATTTATTATTTTTTAATGAAAATTTTGCATTTTTTTTTAAAATTCATTTTTAGTATAGTTTATTCATTGATCCCATTTTACTTTGTATAAGAAATAAAATTAAGTGCATTTTAAAGTAAATTTCGTTTCTTGGTGCAGCAAAGTAGGTTTGTATTTTATTTGATCTAATAAGAGAAAGGTATAAATTTCATTTAGTACTACTTAAATTATGCATATATTTTAAATAAAAGGTTTTTAATAGTAGTGTACCATTTTTTTTAAGTAACATTTGTATTTTTAGAAGGGTTTTTTTAAATAATAGCTTTGTGATCTCCCTCCCCCCCCCATACTTTGCCTAAATAACATTTGTTATTGCTTAGAATACCTTGGTATTATGTGCAATGTCTAGTGAGAGCATATAGTTTTCATATTTTATACTTTGTCTGAAAGTGCTGGGCATTCCATAAAATGCCTAGGTGTTCTATGGAACACTGATGTTTCATACACTGCTGATAACATATGTATAAAAACTTGTGTATTCATGTTTATTTATAAATATAAACATTTTTATGTTTTAAATGAAAACTCATTTCAAGTAATCTTTGCAGGGTGTTAGAGATCTTTTAAAAACCATTTTAGACAAAGCTCAAGGTATCAAGTCAGCAGTTAATGTAGCTGTAATGAATCAACTCAGAGCTATACAAAATGTAAGTTGTTATTTTTAGAAGATTTCAAAAATTTCGAAACAAAATTAAAAGAATTTCAATCTTTGGTAATATTTTTCTGTTTCATTAACCTATTTATATGTATATTGACAAATTCAGGTAAGTATGTAATTTTCATTGTTATTTTTCTTATTGCATTGTCTACCATGTGTCTTTTACTTGGATATTTAAAAACTGTCTATTTAAAAATATACTTCACTTAAATATGTGTTAACATTCTTCTGCTTAATATATAATTTTTTTTAAAAATTACAAAATAATAATAATAATAATAAATGAAATGCAAAATATTTATAATAATTATTCTAAATTGTGAATGGGTTTAATTCATGTGACTGTGACATCACATGCTAATGATAACCACTTGATTCTATCCAATCAGTTCAAAAACTCATGCAATGTCAAAGTTACACAATAAAAACTATCTTGTGTTTCCAGCTATAATCAGTTCATGCACTTCATTGTTGCCAACTTTTGCTCTTTGCAGAAACTTTCTCTTAAAAAGTACACATGTATACAAAATGCATTTTATTTAAAAATATATGCATAAAATAAGTTTTTTTCTTAAATTTTAAAAAATCTTTTTGAAGAAATTTTTTTTCATAACATTTAAACATCTTTACCCAGTTATGGAATTTAAAATTTTATCTAAGTTTTACAAATGGAACAAGTACAATTAGTTTGATGTCTGTTTTGAATTCAATGGAGAACATGTGTTTGTCTTTATCATGTGACTGTCATGAATTGAGCCAGTTCTAAGTCTCAAATGTAAATAAATTTTTTTAATGAAAATTGCTGTTTAAAATTTTCTTTTTTTTTTTTTTTTATATATTCCTTGAATCATTTTAACTTAATAGTTAATTTTAATTATGATATTTTTATTGAAGGAGTTTATTTAATTTTAGGTTTTAGAAACAATATTTGACAGAAAGGATTGTTTGTTACCCAGCTATTTGATTTTAGATGAACTTCAGAAAAAACTTCCTGCTAGAGGATCATATCCCCATTGGGTATGTACCACAATATATATAATTTCTGATATCCGTAATTGGATTTTTGTAATGCTAATAATTAAGAGTTCACTGTCAAATTCCTATATTATTTTGAAGTTATTATATTATTCATAAAAATAAATTAAAAATTTTGCATTGCTGTTTTTTATTGAAAAATTATTCATAATTTTTTGTAGTAAAATTTTTTTTTCATATTGAAGGTATCCTAAAATTCATTTTCCCTGAATTTATGAGCTACTACTTAAATTGTTTGTTAATTTTATTAAATTAATTTTTAGCTTTAATCCTAATTATAGAAAAGTATATTGGGATTCTGTTTAAAGTTTTTAACTAATGTCTTATGCAAGAAATTGTTTGTTATTTTGATATTTCCAGAAATTTTCCAAACTCATATCATCATTCATTGATAGTTTCAGACCAACTGCTCAAATGGTTTCAATTTCTGGTAAGTTATTTTCTGTGTATTTTAATTTCTAGAAATCAAATTCTTTTTTTCTTTTTAACCTAATATTTATCCTGATCTTCATTTATACTCTTTATTTTATTAGTTTTTTTTTAATTGTTTATCAGTGTCCTTCAATCTAAAGATAAAAATCTCAAGTTTCTTTTTTTTTTAATGACATTCTCAATATACCCTTACAACAGCAACCAATGCAGTATTTTAAAGAATTGTTTTAATAGGAAAACTTCATTCTCTTTAACATGCTTTTATATGCTTCACTTGTATGTAGCAGAATCTTTGAACTCGATTTTTACCCATTTTAGAAGGTCAGATTAATTTGAAATTTTGCACACTTGTCAAGAACCAATGACAATACAATAGTTTCATAATTTTGTTCCATTGTCCTGATTAGGATCATCAGGAATAACGATTTTCAGATTTGGCAACTAATTCCGTATACCATTTCCAAATGTGGTGACGTATTCCATATTTGGTGGCTAAAAGATTAAGGTACAACCTTGAAGCAAAAACGTTCATGGTTAATATAGATGCAATGAACAAAAAAAAAGGTATTCTTGTGATATCCCCTCCATTGAGGATACCCTCTCTCCACTATCCACGCAACCTACATCTGAGGGAATGAACGATGAACCACTAAACTCAGCCATAATAAAATCAGTTTATTCTGATCTTAATTAATATACAATACAACAACACTAGAATAGGAGGATAATGATCAAGAGTGATGAGACGCAAAACGTATTACTGATAAATAGCACAAATAACCACTGAATCTATCTTTATAGATTAATTCCTAACTTAATAGTATCCGCTCTATCCTTAAAGTTTAAATGAACAAGCTTACCGCTATTTCCTTGCAAACACAACTACGGTCCGTAAATCATCAATTTATCCTTTAATCTGACTTGCTCTGGCTAAGGAAATGCTCCTCTAGTCTCAGACCCACTTATAATTCATCTGGACTGGCACTACTAGACCGACTCACAGAATTAAGACTCTTCTCCTAGAACTTTATCTCACTTCACTTAGCTTACTTCGCACTCAGAGCTTCACTTAGCGATCCTCGTGAATGCTAACATTCCAATATATATGATTCCTAATCTGCACAAACACGCTCTCTTCTTGGGTTGGTTGGAAAGAATTGCCATTCTGGCCTCAAAGAAATCCCAAGAGGACTATTAGTAGAAGTACTGATAAAGACCTGTCACATTCTTTAAGTGAAAGAGGGGAGGGTGCATCAACAATTTCTTACCATATTATTAACAATTGCCCGGTTTTTCTGAAAATGGAAATAAAAAAAAGACTTGAGCATGTGAAAAAAAAAATTATCTTCTATTTGCTAAACTTAGATCTAAAGTCTGTTTTACTAAATTTTGTTGTCAGATCTGTGGAATGAAACATCATTCATTGCTTCATTTTACTAAAACAGCTTAGAATTGATTCAGAGGTCTCACTGGATTAAATAATTTCTCACAAACTCTTTAATTCAAAACTTGTACATTTGTGTCTAATGCTGATGCAAGCTTCACAGAGAATATTAAGCTCTTTTTAGTGAAAAATATCTTTGACTTTACACCTTTTCCGCATGAAATATTTCAAACTTCGCTCTTACAGATTTCCTTCAGTTGGCTGATCCTACATTTGGCAAACCAGGCTGTATTGATGCATTGACAGGATGCCAATGGGTATTCCAGATTCTAAAAAAATGACGCATTTAAGATTAATTCTTCAATGAATAAATGATAGTTTAAAAAAAAACATGCTTTTATTGTAGATCAAATTAAAAAATGAAAAATATATGAATTATAGTTTAAAAAGACTAAAAAACACGCTTTTATGGTTAATCGAACTGAAATGCAAAAAAATAATTCTTAATATATGAATAAAATGATTAAGGAAAAAATTAATGTCATTGTGGTAAAAGTGTGAGGGGCTTTGTACTACATTTTTACACTAACTCAGCATTTCAGAATAGAACAAGAATAAGAAATTATAATTGATATTGAGCACCCCTTGCTTTTAGCACAATGGCATTAATTTTCTCATTAATCATTTTATTCTTATATTAAGAATTATTTTTTACATTTTAGTTCAGTTAATTATAAAAGCATGTTTTTTAAATTTTTTTAAACTATAATTTATTTAACATATATCTTGCTTAAGTCAAATTTTTGGTTAATCTGTTAGATATTCTTGCTACATTTTAAGAAAGGATGAAGTTATTTTTTGTTTTTAGTGTTCATGGACATAAAAGGTGATGAAACTGCATATGGAAGATCAAAACTTTTACCGGTTGTTGGTCATTCAGCAACTCTGGGTAATGTGTGGAAGCTAGATCCTGTTACTGCTAAAGCTCCTTTAAGAGGGCTTTTACCTTATAACAAGGTAATAATTAAAGCTAAATATAATACAAACAAAATATTTTATAAAGATTTATTTTTAAAATATTTTATATAATCCTCCAACCATAGACTAATTTCTTTAAAAATGTGTGTCAAAAGTATTGTCAAATATATTAATGTATTTTTTTTTAAATATTAAATAATTTAATCGTGCATTTTATAACTGCTTTCTTAACTTACTGTACATTCAAGAAATTTGAAGTTATTTTTAAATGAAAATTTAAAATAGGCTTATGAAAATATTTATTAATTTTTTTAATTGCATTTTAAAAGTATATTTCTAGAAATTAAGTAGAAAAATTTTCACACCCTTATATTTCATATGTCTATATTAAATTGTACTTTATTTTAATTTTGAGTGAAAAAAAGAAAAATATTTAAATATACAAAAAAATATTTTTTCATATTTTTTATTCCTTTTCTATTTAACTTTACTTCAATTGTTCCTATTAACCTGATACTGAAATCCAATTTATTTTTGAAGTTCATCACATGCTTAATAATTTTATTTCTAAAACCTTTTTTATAACTTTTATTAGGAATTATTGGAACCTCAGACATCCCTTTTAAAATATGTTTTAGAACAACCATATTCAAGAGAAATGGTTTGCAGCATGTTAGGTGTTAGCAAGCAGGTAAAGTATTTCTTTAACTATGCTATGTGATATTATAATATTAGATATAAATTAAATAGGTTTGTTATTGAATAATATACATAAACAAATAAATATTAAGTGTCACTTTTTCATTTTATTTTACTAAATTGATTTTATTGTATTATACCCATAATTAAAATATGTGTGTGTGCTTGAATCCATATCAGGAAGGAACAGTTAAGCAGAAAGCTTAATTTTATTATTAATGAAGCTGTAATACAATTGTCATTTAGTGAAACTAAATTTTATTTGAATTAAAATAAAATGTTAATGATTTATGAAAGCTGTTTCTTACTTAATGTGTCCAATTTTTGTTTAAATAATTTTTTATTTTTCATTTTTTTTCTGATAATTTAGTTTTTCTGGTCTTTTGTTGATAATTTTTTAAAAACAAAGCTTTTGAGGATAAAAATTTCTGTTCTTTTAGATAAATTATTTATACCTTTTACTGGTCCTGTTTTAAGGAACTGCTTAACCTGTTCTTTGATTCAGTAGCTCTTTAGATTCAATGAACAAAAACTCAAATTCATTTATATGAATTAAATATCACATCTGTAAATATTTTGATTACTGTACCCATTTCAAGAAAAATCAAATGACTGAATTTTATCATATTTTGTTTTAAAGTAATACTAAACTGAGAATAACATTTACTAACTATATCAGTGCAAGGAAAGTATTGCATCATTAGCAGTATATGTGGCTGCTGTAGCTTAGTGCTCAAGGTAAATGACTTGTGGTAGGGATGTCATGAGTTCCAGCCTACTACCACTGAAAACCTGCCATGCAGAAGGGGCCAATGCATGTTTATTATGTCAAGGCTCAAACATTCTCCTGTTGGTGTGTTGTGGAAGTTATGAGAGGAGGATGCCAACTCGGATGTCGTCCTCATCACTTGACTGGGGTTCAAAATTATGAGGTCTGTCACCAATAGCCCTCTTGCAGCTTTATGGTGCAATGTACATATAACTCTCACTCACTCACCTGCCATAAATATATCTATGGTCTGCAGATTTAAAGAAAATGTTTAATTTTATGTCATTTTAAATTAAAAATTGGTGACTGAAATTATTGTTTGGTGATTAGTGAAACAATGGACTTTTTTCACAGTGCAACAAGTCCCAGTAAAAATTTTGTGTTCGTTTTCTTATTAAAACTGATGAAGACCTTTAGTCAAAGAATCTAATTAAACTGCAAAAAAACTAGCCATTTTAAACTGAAAAACAGTTCACAATCATTTCCCCATCGTCTTTCGTTTTAACAGATCTTAAAATTGCAAATGTTTGTCACTTCTGTTCTGTCTTTATAGATAACAACACTTTTTGAAGTGAAACTTACTAAGAAGGATTTTGATTCAAATGCATAGAAGGAAAAGGTATAAATTTTATGAATTAAAAGATTTAAACATGTATCTGAAAAGTTATGTCATAAAGCTTATGATAAGTTCCATTATATTTTGAGTCTTGGGTATATTAAGTTACATTTTTCTTTAAGTACAATTATAATGCTCTAATCAACTCTCCAAAAAGTTTGAGCAGGTGTTAAAATATTTTTATTACAGTTTTTAGTAGTAAATTAATAGCTGTGTTGAGATGTCATTCATTCGAGCTATTAAACATAGTGCACTCCTTATTTTTTTATCTTTACTTATTGAGATGCAACTTTGTTTTTTCTCAACCGTATAAGTTTAATTTCTACCAATTGTGCAATAGCAGCAAGTCAGTTACATGTAAACTTGCCGTATAATATCTAATAAACTCGTTTATTTGATATTATATGGCAGCCATGTTCCAGAGATCTGTTATGATAGGCTAAACTAAGTAACAGGAAGTTGCTGTTATCTTGATGTACTTTCTTTTAATATTATTTTAAATTAAATTTTAAAAATTTTACATCTTATTTTAAGGGCCTTTTTTAAACTCAAATTTTTTTATAAGATTATGCTGCAAGAGTTAAGTTAGTAGGACAACAGTCAATATTATAATAATGAAAGTTCTAGAAAATTTTCATGCACAAAAGTAAGAAGGAACCTTGAATGTATTTATGTTCCCCAGAGACTTTAATTTGTATCATTTTACTCTAAAATTCAGAATTAATTATAATGTAAATTGCATTTGTTTGTTAATGTGAAATTTTGAATCCTTCTGTATATGAAGGTTAACATATTAAGAGAAATTAATATTTTTACAAAGAAGATAATTAGAGAAACCTATTTTTAATACTCTAATGTTCTGCGCATATGCAAGATATTATGTTTTTGTTTATAGAACTTGTAAAAATGCTGCATAAATATATAATTTTTTGTTTTACTTTGCCATATTAACAGAAATTGAACAATTTGTGCATTTTTAATAAAAAGATTCAATAATAAAAGAGCATATGAAATATTTTCAGAAATAAATTCATGTTTCATTTTGTTTGTGCTTTTTCAAACCTAGTAATAGAAATCTATCTAAAGACAAAATTTTCTTATAGATGCATTAATCACCAAATTTTTATTGCTGATATTCATTCATCAAATTCAAATTGATGATAATGTTAATTCAATATTGCTTCTGTATAAATGAATTTTTTTATAGCAAAATGTTTTTGAGGAATTAGTCTGCCCTAAAATAATCGAAAATAATCTTTTGGAGAATAATAAAGACATAAACAAAATGCGTGTGCATTATTTTGCATTTTATGCAACTGCTCTTGTATACTTATTAATAATTAATCAAAAGAGAAGGATTTTGGAATTTATTTATTAATTTAAAAGGATAGTATAAATTGCTTTGGAAATTAAAAATATGAATTTTTTTTCTGTTTGTTTTGATTCTATTTATATAGATTAACACTAGCGCACAGATATATATTAATTGGCAAACATGACATGCTTGGGATGGTTTTTTGTTGTTGTTGAAACAGAACTTTGATTAACACATTTAAAGTTTTAATGATTTAATTCATTAAAACTCCTAAACTTAAAATAATTTTTAATAAAAAAAGATAAATTTTATTTCCTGAAAAAATTTTTAGTGTTGTTTAAATGTAATTCTTTTCTGTCAAGTCTCATTCAACTGTTATTTGAGAATTTTATATAACTGATTTGTCTTTCAGCAAAAACAACGATGTCCAGTACTAGAGGAGCAACTTGTGGAACTGATAGTTTCAGCTATGGAAAAGTCTGAAAATGAAATTGACTCTATGGAGGATGGTGGTCCTACACAACTGTTATGGCAGCATTTATCAAGTCAACTGATATATTTTGTTCTCTTCCAGTATGCTAGTTTTCCTCACATCATAATGATTTTACATAATAAAGTAAGCTTATTTGCCAAGCAATATAATTTCTTAAACTTCTTGTTAATCTTTCATAAAATTCGGTGTATAACATGCACTTTTAACTTAAAAAATAAGATCAAAATGTATGGGTGCACATTATATGCTGGGTATAAAAAAATTAGTTTTAAAAATGAAAAAAGAAATGATTATCAGAAAAAAATTAGATTTTTACTTAAGTCGAAATAATGTTTATTTAAAATAAATAATATTCCTTATGAACTTAAAGGATTGTAGTTCTAGAAGTATACTACTTTTTCAAAAGCTTGGGATAATACCTCAAATAAATGACTTCAAAACATAAGAACATTGCTCGCATTAATTTCAAGTTTCTTCATAAAAAAGAGGTTGCACGTTATAGGGAGAATATACCTAAAAATTAAAAAATTGCGGCTCAAAAGTGTAGGTGCACACTATACACCAGATTTTATGGTAATTATTGTCAATTTTAACTCAAGAATCTATTTCTTTTGTAGAATTGAATTTATTTTCATTTGATTGATATTCAATTTTGTATTTTATCTCAAAAATATTACAAATGGAAAATGGAATAAAATGGATATTTATGTACAAAAAATGAAATTAGAATTGTACTAACTTTAATGCTTTGAATGAATAATTTATGCTTTTCAACCTTTCATTATGCCTTTATGCCTAGATTTTTCATTTCTACACATTTTCACAAAATTACCATTGTTCTCCAGTTATATTTTTAGTGCAGCTTTTGCCTATAGTTCTCTACACTCAATGACTATAAAATAGATAAAAACCATACAACTCCTTTCCAGTAAATCTTTAAAAAAAATTACAAAGTCTTTGCTTCCTCTTGCATGTTGTATTTCATTAGCTTTTTATTCTTAGCTGATTCATTGATTTTGATTCACTAATTTTATTGAGTGAAACATATTTTTTCTTCCTCTTTGGCAACTTTCTAGAACTCATCTCTATTTGTTTTGCATATGTTTGTATTTTTTACTCTTCTTATAGCCGAGCTATTCATTTTCATCTATTGTTCTGTTTACCTTGATGTCTGACAAATATAAATACTTTGAAATGTTTAAAAAAAGGTTATAGAAAGGAATTAAATTGTAATGCATCTTATAGAGTTGGGGATATGTGTTTTGTGACATGTATTTCATGTGCCAAATATGATATTTACCATCATAACACGAACACACACAAATCAAGTAGAATTTCCCATTGAGTGATGATTGTACATTGTCACTTATTTTTATCGTGTAAATATTTGTTTGTAACTTTGTACTGTGTTATCTTATGTATATTGTATGTAAAAAAATGAATAAAGGAAGGGAGGGGAGAAGAACAATTCTAAGAAACTGTTATTGCTTCCTTAGGTCAATCTTTTGTTTAAATTAAATTATATTATCTATAAAGTTCAATTATTAAAATGTTCATTTTAAAAAAGTATACATTAATATATAAGTTATAAAATATCTTTGTCTCAGTAAATGTCATTTTTTTTAGGAATATATTTAATTCTTAAAAGACTTGCGCATTGCTTTCATTGTATTAAACTCTGGCTAGTGTGTACATGTATAAAAGTTTCAGATTCTTGACAATAAAATTTTGTAATTTGTATAATTTATGTAACAAAGTTAAAGTGAAAACTGTTATTTTGTAATTTTAAGTAGTGTAAAAAATTAATATTGTAATCATTTAATTTGCTTAAATAAATTAATTTCATTAAATTAAGTGTAACTGAATAATCTTGAAACTTTTTAGTTACTTGGTCGAAATCTTCGCAAGGGCAGAGATCATCTCATGTGGGTTCTGTTGCAGTTTATATCTGGAAGTATTCAAAAGAATCTTGTAAGTGGATCACTTAAATTTTTTTCTAAAGATCAGTTATTAACTGCTTTTTTATTTAATACTAAATATACCGTATTTTGATGTTTGAAATCAGTACATCAACAGCGAAGCTACCATGTGTTCATTTAATTTTGAGGTTAATTTTATTTGTATGCATTTGTTGTATAGAAAATAATCTTTCTCCTGCTTGTCTCTCAACCTTGTACTTTGGAACACCAATCAACCAAATTCTTGCTTGTCTCGCGTTCTCTGCAATTTTTGCTTTTATCAAAATATTCATTTTCATTTTGTGTAGAATAAAAATTTCAATTAATAATTTTATGTCTTTTTAAAATTTTAACTTCATTTTTATTTTAAAATTTTTTGAAAATAGAGCTAGAAAAGTTGAATGTTATTTATTTTATTAGTTTTAAAATTTGTTTACAATATATTTGGGGGTTGTTTTATCATTTAGTTAAATTAAATTAGTTTGGCTATAATTAATGCTTTAAAAATCTTTTTGGAGAACTACTATTTAAAAATTGAATGATTAATTATATATATATATATATATATATATATTATCTTTAAGATTTAGTTTGAAAAAAAAATTATTCAAATACAATGTAGCAACAGTAATGATTGGAAAAAGAATGAAGAATTCTCTCATGCAAATGAATAAATGAACTGATTTGGAATTTTTTTTTTATTACCTGGGCAAATTATGTCTACTGCACTTTCCATGCATTTCTTAGTAACCTCTCACCATCTGCATATGTGTTTTGTTCATTTGTTCTTGCTATGCAGCCATATAACCCACTTGCTTGTACAATCAAATTCTCTTGAGCTGTTGAAAAAATCTGTGAATCTGATTCTATTTTCCCTAGTATTAGCTCTTTTGCTTACAATTTCATATTAAAGATATATCAGTATCAACTGAAACTCAGAGAGAGACATGTGTTGCATGATAAAATGATGAAGCAAGAACCTTAATGCATCATTCATTATATGTTGATAATAGCTTCTTGCTGGAGCCACAAGTTTAAGTTAATTTGTTCCAGTGTACCCTTTACACACGTAGAATAAGAAGTTAACACATTTTTTTTAGTACAGTTACTTGAGTCTCTCATTGGTGAAAAATGTATTTAATTATAATATTTATAAATATTTCTTATAAATATTCAGACATTTATATTATAATTAATGGTGTGTTTTTAATCACATTCTCTTGAAGTGTTTATGCCTGTCTTATAGTTGGGTTACATTCTTAATTATAAATGAGTTACTCAAACCTGTTTTATATGTTTAAAAAAAAGATTGATTTAGCACATTGCATGTACACACAAACATATGTAAAATTGTAAAAAAGCTGCTTCAAATAGTTCATTTGAAATTCATTTTGATAAAGTCCAATTTCATTAATATTATCATAACCTTTTAAATGTAATTCAGTGAAATTCATTTGATGCGAAAACATTTAAGACAAAATATAGGTTAACATGAAGTAATACAATGGTCCTGACAAACAACTATGTACTTTGATGAATTTTTTTTTCTTGTAACACGAGACGGAAATCGCTTAACACAAAATGATTCCCCTTCTGGGAATGATCAAAGTATGGAAAAACCATCCACACAGGCAAGATTTAAGAGAAGTGAGAAAGGAAAGTTAGTTTTCACATATGTCATAGAAGGAAGGCTAACTTGCTTTTGAAATACCCTAGGAATAGCCTGTGATATGAGCCAATTTTCTTTATTTAAGCTGCTTTCATTCTCCATCCCTACTGTTTACTCTAAAAGTGGTCAATAGCAGTTTCTCTAAAGTAAATGGACACAACTCAAGAAACACAATACAGTGGACTGCTAAAAACTCTTTGTTCTACACACGCTATATAAAAACATTTACACTCAAAAGAAGACGTGGCTGAGGCCATGTCGCTAAACATTTCCACCTGTTAGATGTCTCAGATATTTGCATCTTGCACTTTACATGCTCCCCCCTTGAACTTTTAAAGGTTCAACAAAACAAAACCATCATTTAATGTACATTGATAAAAAAATCAAATAAGATAGAGTAAATGAATTTCTAAATTCACAGTAGTAAATACAAATTTGACTTAAAATTGTACACTCAATAAATATTAATAAAAAATAAAATGACACATATTCTAAATAATTCCATAAACAATGAACATTTGAAATAAGCAAATAATATTTAGCAATCAATATTGTTCTAATGATAAAATACAATATTTAGTCATTCTTCTTTTAAAAATACCATATTTTGTTTTTACATTGGCTACTCTTATCTTTCCATCTGACCCTGTAAACGTCTCTGTTATTCTCCCTAACAACCATTTGCAAATAAGCTCGTTATCTTCATTTATAATAACTAAGGTACCTATACTTTTAACATCATCAATACTTTACTGAATATTTAATTGTTCCTCAACTAATTTATCTATATCTGTTTCTTCACACACATTAAATAATTCATCAGATATGTGTTTTTTAATTCATTACTAAGTAGTTCATATTTTTCAATTGACAACTAACATGCTGTAGAATCCAAATTTTTCCAATTTATTTTTCCTTTAAACTTAGCTAGTTTTTAAAATTTTCTTTTTCTTTAGTATATCAACTTGACTCATTTTTAAAATGTCACAAAAAGTATCACAAAAATCACTTACTGCTTTGTTGTCTTCACTTGAAAATAAATTCACAACTAATGCAATTATAATTGAAGCATTGCAACACACAATCCAGATGTAGAACCTCACTTACAAATATTCCACTTCACTTTCTAGCACTAAAATAACACATATTCCTCAAATATAACTTTACTTCACTAATACGCAATTCGTTCTTCTCTGGTTGACTTTACCAATAAATGTTTACTCTAAAAGTGGTCAATAGCAGTTTCTCTAAAGTGAATGGACACAACTCAAGAAACACAATACAGTGGACTGCTAAAAATTCCTTTGTTCTACACACATTATATAAAAACAGTTACTCTCAAAAGAAGGCGTGGTTGAGACTATTTCACAAAACGTTTCCACCAGTTAGATGTCTCATATATTTGCATCTTGCACTTAACACCTACAAATGTCACACAAAAGCATCTGACTTGAGGAACATCATGAAAAAGAAATATGTACAGTTATTAGGCACACATTCCCTTGGTGAAATGAATAACAAAAAGGATGATATTGAACAATTTGTGCACAATTTGATTCTGAAAAAGACAATTGAAACAAAAATATCAGAATATTTTCTAAAAACTGAATAAATGATTTGTTTTTCAAAAAACCTGAAAACTTTTTTATTAAATTTCATTAAACTCTTGTAAATGTTTTTGTTTCATTGATCTTTATTAAATTCAGGCATCTATACATATCTGTGAAAATAAAATGTGCTCTAATAAACTTAAACTTATGGTTTTTTTTTTTTTTTTTTTTTTTTTTTTTGTAATATTCTTTAACACAAAAATATATTTCAGTCCCCCTCATTCTGTGTTAAATGATTTTCACTGAAATATGTTATCAATATTTCAAATGTTAATCTCTTTTTAATTTTTTTAGAACATTTCAAAATATTTAAAATTATAAAATACAGTAAAGTTTAAATTGAAGTAAATCATTAATGTTTGTCGTATTTATAAAAAAAACATTACATTAACATGATTTTTTTTTAATTGAAAGCTGAATGACTTTTTGCCTGTTATGAAGCTTTATGATTTGCTCTATCCAGAAAAAGAACCTTTACCATTTCCAGATGTAACTAGAGCTAGTAGCTGTCATGCTCTAGCCATTACATCTGTATGGATTCATCTTATGAAAAAAGCTCAAGTGGAACAAGTCAGATTACAAAGAAGGTTACCAGTTGCACTCTCAGGCCATTTAGAGTGAGTTTAGCTGTTTTTAATGCATTGCTAAAAATTTTCTTGGTATTGCCTAATTTGTGAAATTTATAGTTTAAATTTGATCCTGCTTTGGGATCAAGTTAGGACTGATATCATTAGCAAACAGCTGTATTATGATGTAAAGTTTTGTAAACATTTTGCAATCCACTCATGAATAGCATGTAAATTATTTTATTTTACTTAATACTGTATGTACTATAATATATATTTTGTAATGGGCTGCATATAAGCAACTAAGCCTTTGCAGACATGGCAAATGTGAGAGCCTTTTCAGCAGTGGCAGCATCTAATGGCTGCTCTTGCTACCAAATTTGAACTCTTGAATTAATTTAATTCAAGCTCTCGTTGGATGCTAAGTATTGCTGTGATTTAATTTTGCTGAGAGTACTGGAGCCACATTGATACTCAAGGGATTTTTTACATGCCACATAATCATACAACATGTGTGCCTATGATTTTTGCATCCAGAAAATATCCATTCCAGACGGAGGCTTATGGAATGAGCATGCTACCTCTAAGCCAACTGTTCTATAGTATATCATATTAGAGAACTACAGTGACATCTTTTTTAATAAGTTCACATGTTTTTCCTCTTAATTGTATATTACTTGTAAACAGTTTAATTTTTTTAACATTCTTTGATGTATAACTTTGCTTTTCTTTGTTGAGATATATTCCTTTTATAAAGTGCTGATTTTCTATTTTTTAATAGTGTAACAAATCATATTTAAACTGATTTATGTCTTCTGATATTTAATTTAAATTAAAATTCAGTTTGTGTAAAAATAATAATAATTTTTAAAGTTGTGCTTATGTATCTGTAATGAAATGTATTTAATTAAAATGTTTCTTTTTTAGGTATTTGCAAAATTGCTTAAACAGTGATAATTTATCTCACACATTAAATACTGATTATAGGATACCATTGTTATGTAATGCTTGTAAGTCGTATTGTGGAATATTTTATTTTTATACTATTTTAATCTATAATTTTTTGTTATAATCTTCATCTCATTCTTTATTTTGTCCTTTTGTCATGGAATAGATAGTACTAATCAAGAATGTTTTACAAGACCTATGGCAATTCTAGTAGAGGCTGTACAAGATAATCAAAAGCAACAGACTTCACATACTGGGGGTGCTGTTACAGGTCCTATAAAACCTTTATCTATGAGTGTTTTAGACTCTTTAACTGTGCATACTAAAATGAGGTAAACAGGTTTAAAATTTATTCTGAATTGCTAGATTACCACTTTTAATAAATTATAGAAATTATAAATTGCAATCTGCATTGTTGAAGTTCTTCATTTTTAAATTTAGCACTAAAGGTACTCTATCCTGAAAATTAATTGAAAGGAATTCTAAAATATTTGTGTAATTTTTAAAAAAGAAACTGAATAGCATCATGCATTTAATTTTTATTGTTAATCTTCACTCAAATTCTGTACATTTACATTTAAGTTTAAAAAATTTTTAAATGTTTTAATTTTTTAAGTAAACATTTTTCCTTCCTTTTTGTAGTTAGTTGCTTTTTGAATGGTAAATAATCAGAGTACTTGTTTGTTTGTGGATTTCTTATTTGTATGCTTTACTATGTTTTTTTAATGAAAGTATTTTAGTTAAATACTGTTTCTTGATGTAAAATCAATAAATTAAACCTTGTACTAAAGTTTTTATATTGCTAGTATCTTCAAATGTCTTATTCTAATTCTTTTTTTAATAATTATATTTCCAACCAGGTTGCTTTAAAGTGATTATTAATATGACTTTACAGATTTATTCACAAATGAAAGAATGTTTATATTTTTGGGAAATATTTTCAGTCATATTTAGTAATGTTGTTATATGTACAAGTTTCATAAATGTCCTTACTTGACCATACCTTAGCTCAGCAGTTGTTAAAGTTTAGATCGCCATGGTGCCCTTTATGTATCAGCCTGACCCTAAAATTTTGAACACCCCTCTCTGACTCCCAACACATGGCTGAGTGATTTAGAGATTTCTCAATAGTCCTAAGACTGCCTCTGCTATGTTTGCAATTTATGTGTAATATGTATATATTAAAAAGTCTGTTTTTTTCACTTTAAGAAAACAGTAAACATCTAATTATATATTCTTATAAAAATATTACCAAAATACTAATTTCAAATAAATAATACAGCGCAATTTGATTAGAAAATCAAAATAGATGCAATAATTATTATGTGATATGTGAATTCAGTTCTTAATCTTTGCACGTGTGTTTCTACTACCGTAAAATCCAGCATATAATGCACATCTATACTTCAAGCTTACTTTTTTAATTTTTAGATATATTCGCTGTATAACGTGCATCCCCATTTTTACGAAAAAATCTGACATATTAGTATACATTACTCTTATGTTTTGAAGTAATTTATTAATATTATTATCCCAGACTTTTGACAAAATAGTTTTCTTTTAGAACTACAATTCTTTTAGTTCATAAGGCAGATCATTTCTTTTAATAAACAGTATCTTGATACATCTAGAAGTAAAAAAAATTTTTATGCTCATCTCCTTTGTATTTTTAATGCTATTGTTTTTATACCTGGTGTATAACGTGCACCCTTATGTTTAGGTCTTAGTTTTTGTGTTAAAAGTGCTCGTTATACCCTGGATTTTACGGTATATATTTTTTGAAAATATTATGTCTTATTAATGGACATGTAGTTGCAAAATTTTTTTAAAAAATTAATATTCTTGATTAAGATGCATGTTCTAGTATGTATTTTGAATTGGAACAATTTAGTTATCTAGTCTAGGATGACAGACCTTTCAATTTCCATGAGGTCTTTCAGAGTCTGTAAAAAAGAGAAATCTTATCATTAGATAAAAGACCTTTGTGGGCTCCCTAGAAAAGCATTACAGACACCCGGGGGTCTGCAGACTGCAGTTTAAAAACAACTGCCTTAACTGTTTGTATTAGTATAATATGATTTGATTATATCAAATTGATGTTGACTAATTTCTGCTAAAATTCAGTAAAAAAATTTTTAAGTAATTTTTGTTGTGCTTTTGAGAGCTTATCAACTCTTTGTGTGTTTTTATCAAAATTTTAAAATAGGATCATATTTGCAAGAAGGAATTAATCTTATAGTTCATCTGTCTTCTTTTACAGTCTAATTCACAATGTAGTTACGCACGTCATGAAGCTTGCTCAAGCAAAATCGGCATATGTTTTATCTCCAGCACTTGTGGAAACATACAGCAGGTTATTGGTGTACAGTGAAATTGAATCATTGGGCATCAAGGGATTTATAAGTAAGTTTTTGAAAAAAAGTATTGTCAAAATTGAGTTAACAGCATGCAGTGGGATTATAAATCATTTTTTCAGCTGTTTTCCCATTCTTAGTGTAAAAAGGATCTTTAATAGCTCTTGGTTATTTTAAAAACTTCACACACCTGATTCTAGCAAACACATATTGAATGGAACAATAAAAGTTTTTGATCGTTAAATGGATCAGGGCTTCAGATTTGTTTTTGTGGTGTGAATGTTTGGAAAAAGAGGTGTTAGTTCTAGCATTGTTATTATTGCTTGAGAATGGTTAAAAATTGAGATATCAATTGCTGCACACAGTAGCCTGACAAATGCAGATCACTGCAATATGTTTCATGTTCCTCTTAATTGAAAATATGTCAGTTAGAGATTTTCCTGTTCTATTTTTAATATAGTTAGATAACATAAAACAGGACTTTTGTATACTTCTGGGGTGGGGGTGATATTTGTAGAAATAGATTACTCATGAATAAATCATTATTTTCCATTTTATTTAAATTTAGATTTTTAGATGCATCTGTGTCAATAAACTCTTCAATGACTATCTTTGTATATAACTATGCCAGGTTAATATTTATTTCAATGTTTTATAACATCTTACAATCTTATGTCTGATTTATATTTTGATAATTGGTGGCATTTAAATTTTCAAAATTTGAAGTAAATATTTTTTGTTTAGACAAGTTCTTGTTTTTGAATTTATTTTGGAAGTATATGTGCTTATATTTACAAATATATTTATTCTTGTAGCTCATTTATTACCAACTGTTTTGAAAAATCATGCTTGGGGGATATTACATACATTATTAGAAATGTTTAGTTATCGATTGCATCATTTTCAACCTCATTATCGGGTACAGCTGTTGAATCATTTACACAGCTTGACAGCTGTTACACAAACAAATCAGACTCAACTTCATTTATGGTAAGTTTCTGTAGCTGATTATATATATATTTTTTAACATTATACTTTAAAATGAATTTTTTATCCACATTTTTTTCAACAAAAATGTGTTGTAGTGCTACTAAATCATTATAGGAATGGGGAGAATCCTTGTTTGATTAAAATGTAGAAACAACCAGCTTATGCTGCTTTAATTTATGTAAAGGTGATCTGCCATGAATAGATATTAGAAAATTGTATAAATTTATTGAAGGTGGTTAATTATTTTTAGTCACGCTTTCATTTTCAGAAATATGATTAATGAAAGAAATTAGTGATGATTGCTTACTAATAGAAAAAAGAAAAAGAGGGGGAGGGGATATGTCAAATTATAGAATAATTCATATAATTTGTAAGTTACTTCCTCATTGCTAATTTTAAGTAGGTGTTAAAAGACAAAATATTCTTAATCTATCAATGTTGGTTCTGAATAGTAGAACTTCCTACCATAATTTTTTTCCTTCCAGTTCAACTAAAAAAAATATGATAGTTCAGTTCCGAATCATCTATACTTCGGGTTCAATCAAGAATTCAGAATTAAATCTGCCTTCTACAAGTAGTTTTGAGCGTAACTGAAACAGAAAAGTACTAGTGAGCATCTAAACAGGAAATTGAGAAGCAATGTATATACAATGATGATAATTATATGGTTGACGTCAAATTAGACAAACACAGTTGCAGTACACAGTACAGCAGTTACAGTAACAAAATGACTGAACATAAATTGAACTGAAATAAACCGATAATTTTTTTCAGTTCAGATCTAGTTTTCATTCCAACCAAAATAATATTTTTTTCTGGTTCAGTTCTAGTTTGAAGCCCTGTTAAATAGATTCAGATATATCATATAATTGGCTTCTGGAATACTGCATATAGTAGCTGTCTGAAGTTTGCAAATTATCGATGTACTTTCCATGCCTGATACAGTTGCTTGGGTTATGGTTCAGGATGTTTTTTTAATCTTTTACTATCTTTGTCTTGTTTTTGAACTCTTCATAAGAGTTTGAATCTCATCCAATATAATTTTCTTTATTTTTATTAAATTAAGCAATATTAGAGCACAAACAAGATAATGATCATTTGATATTAAATATAGAAATTACTGCCCTTTATGTCAACTAGAAATTCAAGCAAAATCATCAAATCTTTCTTTCTTCCTACTTTTAAAGTAAAACATTCTGAAAACAAATCTGATGAATATTTCCCAACTGTGGATGATTCATTTGTTTCAATAACCATTTAATAATTTGGGCTTGCATTGTGAGAGAAAGTTCAAGCAAGCTCTGATAAAAAAGCAGTGTCAAAATGTCCAGAAAAATTTTAATATATTATTGGAAAAAGCTGCTTTTGATTAACAAATTTTCAAAATTAACAAAACTGCAGTATACTTTTAGAAGCTACCTTTGTAGAATTTATTTGTCAAAAAGTGAACAAAATCTCACCTTGGTTATAAAACATCAAAGTATTGAATTACCTTATTGATTGGAGGATATGCATTTGATGATGTCAAATTGAACCCCATGCTTGTGTAATGCACTGAAATTCCTTGTGTTTTAAAAAGATATAAAAATTCATTAGCTGTTTTGTGGCTTTCTAAAAAAGTTGGATTACTTGAGATTTGTTCGAAAGTTGCAGTGCCAATTTCAGCTCATTTCAGGCCCAGTGCGCAGAAGATCTACTGGGCCCCCTTGACACTGGCAGATAGAAATTTATTACCTGAAAACGGGGTCAAGTTCAGCTTATCTGGGCCCCTGGGCATCTGCCCCAAGTACCTAATGGATAAAGTGGCACTGGAAAGTTGGTTTAAAGATTATCTTTGCCTTCTTAAAAAAGCTTTATTGTTAGTAGAGTTATTGTAGAGATTCCTACTGGATTTTTCAATCTTTGTAATGTCAAATTTTATTTTTTTGTCCCAATTACTACCTGTGTGTTGCAACTCATGGATCAAGGGGTTATTTCAACTTTTAAGGCATGTTACCTTGAAATGGATACTTTCACTAGCAATCTGTGGTGAAAATGCTCCTACCTCAATCACATTTTGGAAAAATTACAGTATCCAAAATGCTATTGAGAATATTGGTCATGTTTGGAAGGAAATGAATGAACATAATATGAAAATCATGTGGAAATATGATTTCCATCATTGTGTCAATGATTTGGGGGGCTTTGATCCTGAAATAGATACAATCACAACAGGCATTAGGGAACTTTAATTTGACTCTCTAGAAACTGCCAGCATCATGGAGTGTTTTCAAATAGATTTGTTTTCTCAAGGACAAATCTCTTGTCTGTACTGAAGAAAAAAAGAATTATTCAATATAATTGTAAAAGTGAGTGAAGAAAATGATGCATATAAAAATAGGAACTTTGAAACTAGGGGAAAATAACATCCTGTTCTATTACATCGCGTATGAAGAAAAAGGGTTGGTTGGTTTTCTAGTAAAACAATTTTACTTTTCTCACTTTTGTTATTTTTCATTAATTTTAGAAATATTTTTGTTTTAAATAAGTTTCTTAGGGACAAATTAGTTATTTTTCTATAGAAATATTTCACTCGGTGTGGATTCACTTAATGCTGTACGTTTTCCAAACTGCTTAGTCATACAAAGGGTACTTAGTATTCTTCTATTATCTCTTATGTATATAAAAACTCATTAAAAATTAAAGTGAGACAAGTTTAAAGTATTGTACTTGTTTTTGATACTTTCTATTGTGGTTTGTTTCAGCTTACAAATTATTGAATACAGGCTGTGCCCTTACTGGCCACACATTTAATACTTCTAATTAATTATTCCTTTACAGTATTTGAGTATGGACCTCTTGATATACAAGCATGGATTTATCTTTGATTTGGTTGAGTCATTGTTTTAGAATTAATAAGAGTGTGGGAGCTGTGCTAAAAGTCATTTAATTTGCAGAATTCTAATGTTATATTTCTGGTTATTAATGGCAATTGGTATTCCTGTCAAGTGCTAGTAATCGGTAACAGTTATCTCAAATGCATTTATTATACACGCACCTTTTGCTACAAATTGTTTAACTTAATATTTTTGTACCCATCTTTGCTTAGAAAAATCCTTTCATGGTAAATAAATCATCAAATTGTTATCAATAATTATATTTTGTATGCTTAGATTTAATAAAAAAAGTTCACTTTGATATAACCTCTTATATATAACACATTATTTTAAATTTTCATACAAATATGAGTAACGCTTTTTACAAGCTGAACAATTCAATTAGCCTTTAAAATGGAAGCTTCATTTCCTTTCAGTGTTCAAAGTACTGCTTTAAAACTGATTGCTGGAATGGGAAGTGCAGAGGTGCAGCCTCTTCTCTCGAGATTGCCTTCCGAACCAAAGTCATTGTTGTCCAACGAATCTGAGGAACTGAATAAAGTTTTAGTTTTGACCATTGCAAGAGCAATTCATGTTACAGGTATGAAAACGATATTTTAACTATAGGTCATTTTTCATTTAACACAGAGATAATTTCTTGAAAAAATATAATATTATTTGCATTCAAAAAAAAAAGCTGAGAGTCAGATCTAGATTTTAGAAGAATCAGATTCTTAAAGTTAAATAAGACTGTACTATATAAATTATGTTTTTACAGTAAATGTGATGCTTGAAAAATTATAATTATTGCAATTCATTTTAATTTATTTCTGATTTTATTGAAGAAAAAGGTTTTAGCTGTTCGGAATTTATTTTTTCAATATCTAAAACATGTTATAATGAAAAAGTTTTGCAATAAATTTTTTATATAGAAGGGAGGGGAAAGTAGTTTTTTTTTTTTTATAAATATATAAAGATGCATTATATGCTTTTATCATGCACTTATAAAATTTTAATGTAGAAATTCATACATTGAATTATCAGGTTAGCACATATGTGTAGCTATAATATTTTTTTGTTAGGTTATTTATTTTGCAGTTACTGATTTTGTGAGTAACATTTTCATCGTTACTGACAAGTTTTTGTTAAACTGTAAATTTTGACTTAATTTCTGTAAATGAATTATTTCTAAATCAAATCTTGCTCTCAAGGGCTAAATATTCTATTTTACAAACACATGATATTATTTCTATTAGTTTATTCTAAGTTGCATTATAAAAAAAATGGTTTTTAGTTGCCAATTTTAAATGCAAATTTGAATTATCAGAAATATGTTTGGAATCTCTCCTTTATGTATAATATATGTGGTGCAATGGAAAAAGCGAAAACTTTTTATAAAAGTCTATCAAGTTTAAATTATGCAGAATTCCCCCTCCCCACCACCACCACTAATTAATGATTTAAAAATAATATTCTGAATTCTTTGTCCATAAACACTAATATAACAAGATAAAAAGTTTACGCTTGATTTGTAAATATTTTTAAAGAATTATATGTTAACTGTATAAAGATATTTTAATTTATTCTAAGATTAAAATTTTATTTTTTAAATGTGTTGTGTAACACTGTCTATGTATGCATGTGATTGCGTATTTTTTTTTACGTAGGATCCGAATCATTATCTGGTACATGGTGTAAAGAAATATTAACTACTATTATGCAACACACGCCACATAATTGGTCAAGTTTTACATTACAATGCTTTCCAAATGTTCTTGCTGATTTCTTTTATCATCACCAAGCACCCAAGGAAAATAAATCACAATTGAAACGGTCTGTTGAAGAGGAGTACAAAAAATGGAAGAGTAAGCTCAAATATTAATATTTTTTGCAGAAGCATAAAAAGCTCATTGAGCAAAGTACTTTGTGTTTTTAAGTTGTTTTTTTTAAATTCATAATGTTAAAAAATTTATGAACATGCTAGGTGTTCACAAAGTATGACTACACTTTCAAATTTTAATTACAAATGAACTAACAAAGATATTCACTTACTTTTTTTTGTGTGTGTGTGAGTTCCATAAAAAAAATAGAAACTTTAATCTTTCCTTTATGGAACATTAAAACCAAAAGCAAAAACCTTTGTTTATTTTTAATTCATTCTTGAAAGTATAGTCACATTTTTCAGATACCCTATGCTTCGAAATAATTATTTTGGACAGCTATATTAAATTTATTTAAAAAAAATATATTAAATGGCAGCAATGGTCTGTTAAGGAACTCTGAAGTTTTGGGTTGATGGTTTTGAATGTAGATTATACTTAAAACTGTTGTAGACACACACATATATATATGGTTGTGCTAAAGGCAATCTTTACTTCAGTATCAAAGTTCACATGCAGGATTTGTAGAAGTTATGTTGTGAAAAATAGGGAGCAGTTCTTTTGGATTCTTTTTGAATTTGTTTTTCTTTAATTTTAAAATATATTTAGTATTTTACAGTTTAATTCAGTATAATTATAAATTTTAAATATCTTTTTTTCCGTCTTTTCTATTAACAATACTATTCTAGTTCTTCATATCTGTTTTATAATTTTCCACAAAATGTTTTTTTAGCTATGAGTAATGAAAATGATATCATCATCCACTTTTCCGGATCTTCTCCTTTATTTTTGTGGTAAATATCTTTTTTATATTATACCTGTGAGGCTTTTCATTCATGATTTTTAGTTAGGACAACTTAACCTTACTAGAGATTATACCATATCAAATGCAATTCAGCATCTAATTTTATCTTTCAAAACTATTAATTAAAGATATTTTGTAAGATAATTCAATAAATTACCTTCATAATATAATATTAATTTCAAACATTTTTCCTTTTTCATAAATAGAATTAACTCATTATATAATAATTATTTCCTGATTTAAAATATCTAATTGGTACAGCTTTTAAATAAACATTATTTTTTTTTATCTATATCCATGTTAAATTATACAACTCTTCCTATCTTAAGATTTTTGTTTTGAGTTGTATATATGTTTTTTATTTTTATTTCCAGTTTACTGTGGAAAATGTTATTGGATAATGATCGTATATCTACTATTGCTTATCAGTATGTATCTATTCAGATTTTATTTTCTTAATTAATTTCAAATTAGTTGTTATTTCCAAAAAAAATAATTTAAATTGATTGATTTTTTTAAAAAAGTTTCACACATATGCATGTATTTTTTTGTGTGTGTGTGTGTGTGTGTTTTAGGACAAATAGCAATGAAATATGCTGATGTATTTTGTTTAGTTATTTCCAAAAAAATAATTTAAATTGGTTGATTTTTTTAAAAAAGTTTCACACATATACATGTATATTTATGTGTTTTTTTAGGGCAAATAGCAATGAAATATGCTGATGTATTTTGTTCTCTAGACCAAAACTTTAAATAATTGTACAGAGTTAATATAAAAACAGTAATAAGGCAACTTTTTTTTTTATTTCAATGGCATGTTTATGATTCATCTGTACCAAATACTGTTTTCTTTGCTGTAAAGTTTTAAAATTATGGATTATTGTCTATCGTATAATTCAACCAAATATGTAAATAAAAATCAACCTAATTATTGCTCAGTTCAATCGTCACTTTTTTTTTATGTGCAAATTGTGCTGTCACTCAATGTCATTAAGAAAAACTTCTTAGAATTTAAATTTTAAAAATGTAACCCCCTGTTATTTAGACTCTTCCATATTAACAGTAAAGAGACTTTCGCGCCCTCTAGCGAACAGAACAATCTTCAGTGATGGCCAAGTTTCGGAACTGTAAGGACGTAATGAGCATGCGCTCCGATCCCTTTCAATTCTATGTCAACTGTTAGTTCTCTAGTTATGTATGTAAATGTGTTTGTTTTGTCTTATAAACGTGTTTTAATAACTAGTGGACTTAGTAAAGAACCCCTTCCCCGTCTGTCCCTTATTATTTGGCACCCACCACGTCATAAAAATAATTTTCATCAATTGTATGAAATATAAATCTTAGGGGAGTTTATGGATACATTCTCATACTATTGTCATGTTAATGATGATAAAAATAAAATATCAGTATGTAACATAATTTATCAGGGAAAAAAGGATATACTTGTATACATAAATTGGAAGAAGAATTACTGAAAGAGTTTTCATTTGTGAACATTTTATATTTTTTAATGTACTTAAGTATTGTTTCACCCTATAGATTCAAGCATACTTCCTTTAAGATTAAGAATATAAATGCAAAAATACGTTAGTTTTGCTAACACATAGACAATCTTTGAATAGTTGTTCATATTAAAACTTACTACTTTTAAGTTTTTTATTTATAAAAACTTTAACACACAAGCGCCAATTTTTTTATGCATGACCTTGTTTTTTCTTTCTTTTTTTTATTCTGAGAGGTTTTTACATATGATCATGTTTGTGTATATGTTATGTAGCTATTTGATCTAATTTAAACTAACTTTTTCTCAGCATGCTTGTTTAAGATGTAATAAATATTTTATGACTATATTTTTTAAAAAACTAAATTATTTTTTGTGTGTATTGTATTATTTGATAGAATACTGGATCGTATTGGTGCCCGTGCCCTTTCAGCCCATTTACGAACATTTGCAGACTTTTTGGTTTACGAGTTTGCTATTTCGCCTGCTGGGCAGCATGTAAATAAGGTAATCAATAGTAAAATAATTCTGTTTCTACTCTATTTAAGTTTCTTTTAAAATTATATCCAAAAATAAAAATTTTCAAAAATGTTGTATTTATTTAGTTTTTATACTTATATTTTTGTAGTATGTTGATGCTCTAAATGACTTAATTTGGAAATGCCATGTCATACAATTGGACAGATTGATACTATGCCTGGTAATGTTTAATTTATCATTTTTAATTTTTAAATTTTTTTTTTTTTTACTTTTTGTTCTCAATTTTTACATTCATTATATTGCTCTACAAATAAATATTCATTTATATTTGAGTTTTTGATTGTTTAAGCATCTTTAAGGTAACAAAAGATTAATAACTTTAGAATTTCATTGTGATATACGTTTGTCGGTGTTTTAGATTTGAATTTGGGGATTGTGTTTCTACAATGGCCTAAAATTTATTTAATTATTTTATTTAGCCATTTTAGTATTATTTAATTAACCTTAATATTACTTTTAAACAATAATTATGTATTTGGTTTTCAGTATTACATTTTTAATTGGAATTTATTTATTTAGATGTGATATCTCATTTTTGTTGTATTCTTATTTGTCAGTATGTATTTAAATTACTGTTTATTTTAAAATTCCCTTTTTAATTCTTTACTTGATTACTTTGTACTTAAATATTTTAATTAAATTCAGTTTTGATTAATTTAGTTTTGCTATGGCACCAGAAGTCATGGGATATTTGATTTTCAAAATTTCTTTGAATTGTTGGAGAAATCATGATTAAATATTTTATAATGTCAATCAAAAACTTGCTTAAACAAACACCTTTCCTGTGAAGTTTTATTAACTTCATTTTGGGGATCATAAAAAAATTGACAATAGTTGTAACATATTGATGATGAAGTAACATAAAAAAAACTGAATGATTTATCACTTTCAGAAGTATTTCATTAGCAATTTTCATAAAAGTAGCTTCTATATATTCAGAAAATATAAATGTTTCTTAAAAAAGCTACTTTTTTTAGTTTTGTTATATCCAGAATTTTTCTTTTATAGTTCTGTAGCCAACAATATAAGGTATCTTATAGTAAAAAATCCTGTCAGACATTGTGATCATTCAAAAAATATTGGTGATATAAGGAGTTTATTTCTGTATCTCTTTGAACATAGCTGGATAAGAAATTTTCTACAAAGTTTTATTTTTATCATAAGTCATGGGATGTTCAATTACATGTACATAAAATTTACCATTAAATACACAATGATTTAAGTTTATGTGTACAAATTTAATAAGCTTTATAATATAGAAATTGACCAACTTGTCACTTATGATTGTAAATGGCATTTTATGAGCATGTTTTCTACATTCCCAAATTTGTAAAACTTTTTGTCAATTTTTTCTCTAGAAAATCAAATATCTAAAGTTCAGTGTTTTGTGACTTTGAGATGTATAGTGTATCTTATATGCTAAACAATTAAATTTAATTTGTTACATTTTTATGTTTTTTTCTATAGTCGTTACGTAGTTTTGAAGGAGATGAAGCTCAAGTGTGTTTCTTAATCATACGAATGTTACTCTTAAAGTCACAAGAATTCAAGAACAGAGTCTATGATTTTGTAAAATATGTAAGAGGTTCTTTTATTGTTTTTTCTTTCAAACTACTGTGAAACTTCTGAATTCAAGAGATGTAATGGGCTAAATTCATGTGACGTCATAGTCACATGATAACTAAGCAACGTGTTTTCGGCCAATCAGCTCATAAATTAATGCAATGACATAATTATATCATAAATATAATCATGTATTTCCAGCCAATTAGTTCATTTTCTTCACTGTTGCCAACTTTTGCTTTTTGCAGAAACTTTTTTTTAGAAAGTACATATTTGTCAACAATATAATAATGCACATAGTTAAGCAAAATGCACTTAATTTAAAAGTATTCGTATAGTGTAAGTATTTTTTTTAATTTTGAAAACTGTTTGAAGAATTGTAACATGTGAACTCTTTACCCAGTCATATATATATATATATATATATATATATCAAATTTTAAATGTTATCTAAACTTTACAAGTTGAACAAGTAGTATGTCAATTTTTAATCAATGGGAAACACGTGATTGCCGTTATCATGTGACCATCATGAATTTAGTCCATTGTTAAGTATTTAATCGTCATGGAATCTTAAGTTTTGCAGAATGCTAATGACAATGAATTATTTTGTTGACAGTGATTCAGCATTGAGCAATATGGCATTCATTACAATTTAATCTATCACATAATTCATTTTGTATCAATTGTTGTTCTTCATAGTTACATTCTGTTTTATGTGAATCTTATTTCATTTATGAACTTGTATTCTTTTGAGTAAGGGGCTCAGTTGTACTCTAAAATGACCCATCAGACTCGAAGGTAATATTTTAAGATCAACATAGGGTTTATTTTATTTTGAAGTCTTTTTGGTCATGCTTTGCATTTAAAGCTGTATTTTTATGTGCTCACATAATGTTTTCTTCACAAATGTTTTTCGCGAAACTTAAAATATATTAATTCTATTAAAATACCATATTTATTCAAATCTAAACTGCATCCCAAATTGTCAACACGAATTTTGTGAAAAAGTATTGAACAGTATAAAAAGGTTTATCTATAATCAATATTTACGAAATTTTAAAAAAAATTTTAGGAGAACTAATTTGAAGTGAATAATTTATTTTACTAGTATTAAGAACTTTTGAAACATACACAAACCTATTGTTGCTCTAGCCATTAGTATCATGTTCAATTTCCCTCGCCCAACGAATTTTTCCACCTTTTATTCTAAGCCACTCCCAATTGTCAATAGCATTAACATTGACAACAAAGTGTGGCTTAGATTTGAATAAATACAGTACATCAATTGTGTTATGTGTTATAAAAATTATTTTTTATGCCAAATATGGTTGTAAAAATATAATTAATATAAGATTGATATTTTAATAGATTTTTGATAAATGTAATTAATTAGTATCTGAGTAAGCCTTATTTTCTTGTTGAGAACAAGGAAAGAAACTTAGGTTCTATGTTTTAGTAGTTTTTAAATTAATTTTTAAGCATTTTTAATGTTTTACTCATATGCAGGGAAAAGAGGAAAATAAAATGTCTCAACACTTTTAATTAAAAAATTGGCAATAATAATATAGGATGTTGAATATCATACTTCATAAAATATTTAGGAATAAAAACTACATTTTTTACAATTATTAAAACTTTTTAATTATTAATAAATATTTGAGATTTCAATTGTTGCATTGTTACAAGTTACAGTAAATTAAAAAAACTTGCACTTGTCTTTATTTAGGATTTTGAGTAAGAACATGAAATCAGAATAGAAAGGCTCTGTCATGTTTCCAGAACAAAAAGGATTCCTTTTTAAAATTATTTGCAAATCTAATTATAATTTGAGGAAGTTTAACATTATAAAGAAAAAATGTTCATAAAAAGATTTCTCAAATTGATATAGGTTTAAGGAAAGGAGAGTGGCTGAGTGATCATGGTCACAAACTCCTGCCAGTATTGTTTCTTTTGAGTCGGGGACTCAAGTCCTGATGCCACTGAAGACCTGCCATAAAAAAGGGGCTGATGCACATTAATTCTGTCAGATCTCAAAGTCTTTGATGTTGAAGTTTGGAAAGTGGGTGCCAGTTCAGGTGTCATCTTTATTTGACCATGGCTCAAAATTACAAGGTGCATTACCAACATTCCTTATAGTGCTTCAAAACTGTGTTTATAGATCTGAAATTGTTAGAAATGTGGTGTTAAAGGCTTTTATAATGATATATCATTTGGTGATTTAAATAGTTATACCTATTTTAATTAAGAAGTTTGAACTAAAAATGCAAGGATTGCATCATGTTTCCAGAACAAGATATTTAAAAAATTCTCAGCTAATCTAATTACAATATAAGAAAATTTATCTTTATAAATAATAAAGTGTTTCATAAAGATGTTCTCAAATCTGTGTAGATTTAAGCTGTGAGAAAAAGTATTGGAAGCTCAAATTTGTTTTTATCAAGTGATGCAGATATATGAGCCATAAGAAAATAACACACTTTTTGAAACATAATATTTAGACTTAAAATTTACAATCATGTTTTAATATGCATATATATTCTTTTTTTTTTTTTCAGAATTCCCCTGAGCATTGGAAACAATCTGATTGGCATGAAAAACATTTGATGTTTCATAGGGTGTGTAAGATCACAGCTTTAATGTTTATTTTTAAAATTATAAATATTGATATTTTTTTCAAATTTCTTTTCTTTTTTTTTTTAAATCTTCAAGAAACTCTTTTCTCTCTCTCTAAAATTAATATTATAATTCCTTTCAAGGTTTCAGAGTGCTATACTAAAAAATACTAAGATGAGTATAACAAAAAAGAATGCATGAAAGAATACAGAAAAAATTCAAGTTTTATTTTCATATTTTACTAATGTTCTATTTTTTTGTGATCATTTCCATAAACACGACAACCATCTATATGCGAACCCTGCTCACACAGCAAACATCAATGCAAAAGTCCAGTTCCTGCCATACTCTACTCAGCATGGTATTAACAACATTATTGATGGCACATCTTATTCTTTCAGGCAGTTCTGCTGTGTCATATGGCAAATGGGGGTCTAATGGAAAAGGCTGTGTTTTTGGAGGAACAGATAACAAGAAAAAGGACAACACATGCTGTCAGTAACGTTGATACTACCATATTGAGTAGAGTGTAGCAGGAAGTGGACTAGTACATTGATATGTGCCTTGTGACCAAGGGCTCGCATATAGAATACATGTAAAATATGTAAATAAAAATTAATTTTTTCTGTATTCTTTTATGTGTTTTTTGTTTTTATTTTAGTTGTTTCAATACAGTGCTCTGAAACCTTGGCAAGTATTATGAATAATCCTGTATTGTGCTTTAAAATGTATTTGTTTGTAAGCAGGAGGAAGAAAAAGTTTTAAAATTAATTTGCTCTACTCACTTGCTTTTATTATGCTTTATTATTTAATATTACTTAATTCTACTAACTTAAGTAAATGGGGGACAAAATAATTAAAACTTGTGTATCCTTTTGAGATGTATGTGCGATTTTTTTTTTTTTTATGGATTACAGTACATTTTAATAAGACTAAATTTCACTATTAAATCATAATTTCAAGCTTCTGTTAGTTTTTTTCCTTTGATGAGGGTTGGTTTTTTTACCCCCCCCCCCCCGGAAATTATACCCAATAAATGAACTAATAGCTGTGTAATGAAAGAAGTTATGATCTAAGGAACTAATCTTTTAGTTTTATTGACTGCAATAGCTTATGGACTGAAACATAACTTCATCTCTTAATTAAGAAATTTTGAAAATTTTTAATCTTTTATCAGTAATTTTTGTTTTCAAATGTCATTGTAATTACTGCAGTTGATTATATTTTGTCTTCTAGGTATACCAAGAGAAGTTTTATTTTGAAGGACTCCGCGATTTCAATGCTCAGCATACTTATATACCTATTTATTTTGGAAATGTGTGTCTCAGATTTCTTCCAGTAAGTAGTTCCATACTTCGAAAATTTTGCAGTTTATTTATGTATTATTTTAATATATATGAGTCATTTTGTTCATTTTATATTGTATTTGTAGGTAATGGATATTGTTATTCATAGATTTCTGGAATTACCAACTGTTACTCTCTCTTTTGAATGTTTGCTGGACACTTTGGGATGTTTGTACAAATTTCATGGTAATTATACAAAGTGACATTAGAAATGCACATTTTTTGGCTTTAAAGAATTTTGATATACAAAAAATATATTTATTAATTCTATAAAAGAACTATCTTTACTTTCTGATGTATTTTTCTGTTGGTTATAATTATAGCAACTATTTAGAAATAAGAAATTTGTGAATAATTAATGGAAAGTATGTTGATATAAATTTATTCTTTATGCATGATTGATGTCCCATAAAATAATTACTGGGCTGCAACGTCTTTTGTTCATGTAAAAGATCTTACATGCAGTTGTATATCATAATATGTGCCATTACATTCATTTCAAGGTTAATTTTCTATAATTATATTAATTAAAAAGACATTCACCCCATATATAATACACTTAGGTTAAACTTATGTTATCATTTATGTTGCTTTAACTATTTCATAAAGCTTTGTTTAAGTCATATGATTTCAATGAATATATGTGTATTTATATTATTTGTACTCTAAAACCCATTTTGTACAAACACTAAAAAATTTTTATTTCTTTACAAAGATGTATTCACTTACTAATATAGTTTTATTGTTTACTTCCAGATCGTCCATTAACTTATTTATATAATACTTTGCATTATTACGAACAAAGACTAAGAGATCGTCCTCCACTGAAGAAGAAACTGGTGTCTGCTATTATTGGTCAGTCATGTTTATTTTCATTTTGCAAATTTAATTTTTTATTTATTATGTTTGGTAATGTATTAAATTGTTATTTGTTTGTGTATTTCTATAGGTTCTTTAAAAGATGTTCATCCAGAAGGTTGGGCTTTAAGTGAAGGGTACATTGCATATACTCAGGATACTTCTGAAGAATTGAATTGGATTCCAGATCATGATTATTATGTGAAATTGATTGGTCGATTAGTTGATAGTATCCTTTTTTACATATATTATATTAATTGAAAAAAGCAATTAAGTTATTTTGTCAAATACATTTGAGCATTTCTTTTCTAAACATTTGGTGCTAAATTGGGATTTTTTTTTAAAAAAAAAAATAGTAGTTCTAAGTGTTAAGAAATTTCAAATTTAATTTCCTAGGGAACTAACTTTGATATATCAAGAATATAATTTTACCTTTTGTGATTATCAACTGCTTTAAATTTATTGACTTTTAACACCTTTTTAAGTATAAAAATTCATTAATCCATTTAAATAAAGCACATATCCTAAAAAAAGGCTATTTATAATAAATCAAAATAAATTTCTTTGGAAAAAATAAGTTTTATTGTGATTAATAAGTAATGTACTTATGTTAAAATTTTCTTAATGCTAAGAATCCAATTTTTAGTGTATGACTTCCTTTAGCAACTTTATTAAAGTAGCTAAGGTTTAATATTTCTGGAATCTGTAATTAACCTTCTTTTGTGGAAGTAAATTCTTAATGTTAGTTTTAATTTATAGTTATCAAAAAAAAAAATTAAATTTAAATACTTCTAGGAAATCACTTCTAGTTTATTTTCTAGAATGTAATTTTATTTTGTCTTATAATTTTTAAATAAGTTAATTAATTGAAGTAGTTTTTTTTATTCATTTAATTTATGTATGGTATAATATTGTATTAATCATTAGTATCTTGAAGAACACTATTGATATTTTCAATATTTAATCTGTTGTGTTTTTCATTTTAATTCCAAATTTCATTATTTGAATGTGTTGTAAACTTAACAAATATTTAGCTCTTGGTGGAAAGAGCCCTTTTCCTCATACTGATTGGCGTTTTAACGAATTTCCCAACCAAGGAGCTCATGCTTTACATGTCACATGCATAGAACTAATGGCTCTTCCTGTATCTACTACTATTGTTGGAAATGTCATATTAGATGTTGTTCTGAAAGGGTAAGAATAAGACTTACTTTTAACCT
Source organism: Trichonephila inaurata madagascariensis (assembly GCA_019973955.1). NCBI lineage: Eukaryota > Metazoa > Arthropoda > Arachnida > Araneae > Nephilidae > Trichonephila > Trichonephila inaurata. Next base: position 58,030 of record BMAV01004103.1, read on the forward strand.
CATCGACCAACATTCCATAAGTGGAACACCATTTAAAAAATTTTCTGAAATATACCATTTTATTTGTATTGCTGTGTAAAAATTATTATGTAGGATGAAAATATAGATTAATTTTCTTGTATCAAGGAAATGTTACTAAAATAAATAGTGTCTTGATAAAAAAAATATTATAAATTCAGTTTTTTTATGGAAAAAAATTCATATAAAAATCAAAATTCAACAAATGTTTTAAAAATTTAGTAAGAATAATAAAAATGATCACACTTTGTTGGTAAGCTATAAGTTATCATAGAAAGGATAATAAAAATAATTTTTTACTGTTAGAAAAGAAATCTGAATGTTACATAAATGGTGCATTGGCATGTAAATATATAATTTTCAACAAAATAAAGTTACTCAGTTTGTAGAAGAATGAAAAAAACAAATTTTTGTATTCTGATATTTCTTATAAGTTCCAATAAAAACATTTGCGATTGGTATTTTTCTCATTTTCTTGACCACTTCTTTCTTTTATACATTTCCAGTGTTTCTGAACTATCAAATGGATGCAAGTGAGCCTATCAAAAACTGATAGTGCTAGACTATTTAATCTCTCTTGCTAGATGGTTCAAAGACTTTGTAATTGGTTTGAATCTGAAAATTCAGTTTCAAGGTATTTTTCAGATCACCCACTTATTACAAGAACTCTTGATGATCAATTTCCAGCACTTTCTGCACAAAGAAACAGCCCATTTTGGGGCAACAGAAGAATATAGTTTAGATGAATCCCATTGAATCACACACACACACAAATAGAATGATGGTTCTGATTACATTGAGCTAGATTGTATGTCAGTTGAACAGGAAATGAAGGGCTCGAAATACTTTTTACAAATAGGGTTTATGTTCACTTTAGAAAGTTATTTTCATGTTCTGATCTAACGGGAGTGAGGAATCTGTATCCATGAATTCACAACATTGGTGAAAGAATTCTTATATAGGAGATGGAATCATGTTGGGGTCTAGAATTTCTTTGGAAGACCATGCAGACTTACTTGCATGTTTTTAATGGGGGCATTCTAAAAATAGTCGAAGGTATTTAAACAAAATCATTGATAAACATGCAAGACCATATGCTACTGTTGTTCAAGGTAATTTTATTCTTAATGATGATAGTGTTTGATTAAGTTGAAATAGGCTTATAGATAGATACTATCTTGATCAGAGCATTAGGTAAATGGAGTGACTTAAATCTGCCTTTCGAACATCTTTGAGACTATCTTGACCATGTAATTGCAATACTAAAACTTTTTTCCTTGGGAGTATATATGAGCTGCAATAAGAAATAAGGTGTATATGGGTTTCTGTGTAGGTTAATAACAAAATTTTGAATTATCTCTTATAATATTTGCCAAAAAATAGAATTTATAAAATTGTTATTAAGTTTATTAATCATCAATAAAGATTATTTTAAGAAATGTATACAAAATAAATAATATACTATATAAAGATTGTATAATTTAATTTTCTTGAATGTAATTACATGGTTTCAAAAATTAGCCCCCAAAAGTTTGTTTCTTAATTTTTGGAGGCCTGTTTACCAGAACTAAATCTTTTTAAAATTATTTTGAAAGTGTTTTGTAATTCAGAGCATAAGTTTTTTTGCTATACAATTACCCATTCAGACAACTTCTTAGTTGTTTTATAATATTAGCTGTACTTAAGTTTATATGTTTGAAATTAATTTGTTAGTTGAACTCTTACATTAGTTATTGAATGCTTTTTAGATATAAAGATTACATACTGTTTGCCTATATATTTCCTTGGTCTAGTAAAATTTATTCTCTTAATAAGATTTTTTTTATACTTATTAATAATTCTAGCTTAATTTATGCTGCATCAAGCTGAAGAATTGGTAGCCAGGGGTAAGACTATTCTCAATGAATTGAAGAATGCTTAAAATGATGTCTCACTGTCTGAAATTTCTATCATATTGAATAATGAGAGTTCCTATGTCTTACAAGTTCAATTAAGCTCCAGGGTCTTTATGGACATGATATGAAAGTTAGGAGTAAAAAAGTGTTATCCTGGGCATTGTTATTTAATTGTTTAAATTGTTAAAAAAATCACTTGTTTAAATTAATAAATCTATTATAATTTATTTAAGAAATCAATACTTCAACTGTTTGTTATTGTCTTGGAGGCTCCAATAAATTTAGTGTGCACCAATCTTTATTCTATCATTCAAATGTCTTAAGTATAATCCAGTTTCAAAATCTTATCATTTTTAAAATTAAACTTTTCGGTTAATCAGGTTCTCATGACTTTAGTTTTGTTGTAAGAAAATGAAGTGTATATATTTTGCATTTTTCTCTTTTTTCAGACGTACTGTGACAGTTCATTCAAACATTGTAGCTTGGATGAATGCTGTTGGTCTTGTTCTAACTGCTTTACCTGTAAGCTTTTTTTTTGTATTGATGTGTTTCAGTTTCTCAAAGATATTTTGTCAAATGCAATATTTTCTATTCACTAAAGCTTAAAATATATCTTTGAAGTTCCATCTGTGTCAGTTTAAATAAAACAGAAGTAAATTATTGTTTTAAAGTATTATCTATTTATTCATTATTTTTGCCTGTAATTTTTCAAGGGCAGAAGTATTTTAATTGTGTGTTGATATATTATTTTTTTACAGTTAATGAGAGCTGTTAACTGACTGTTACTCCTTTATCTAATGAGAATTGAATGAATAAAAAAAATTATCATCAGTAATTTTGTCTATTAAAGTTGAGCATTAAAACCCTTATAAATATTCCTTCTGTGTGTAATTGTCAATAAATTTGAATACTTTTCTGCATTTAGATCAAAATTCTTATCCACTATCACAAATATGAGCTTATTGCATATTGTATCAATGACTAATAACTAGAAGCTAAAAATGCATGGTACTATAGTGATTAATTGAAGGCCATTCATTATTCAGAGTAAACAAAATTGAGTTGAATAAGAATTTTATCTGCGAAAATTTGTTTTGTTCTACATTTTTTTTATGTAAATTTCCCTAGATTGGCTGTAAATAGCTCAATTTGTTGGCATCTATTACAGCTTATATACAGTCCTTATATATAGCAAATTTTTTAAAAAAGACCATTTTCTATTTTTAGGTACAAACTGCAAACTGTCGATGTTTTTGGAGTTCATATTTTTAAAAATATTACTTGATTAAAATTTCATAATATGTGCATTTGATATTTTTCTGTTGTACTATTTTGTTTGTGTGCTTAAAGAATGCATAATCAGAAGTACTTATATGTTTTTCTTCAGTCTCTTTGCTTACAAAAAAAAAAAAACTTAGGATATTAAAAAATAATAATTTGTTTGCTTTTTAAAAATTATTTTGTAAATAAACTTTCTATGTGAAATTTTATTGAAATGTTCACAGAAAAAAATTACAAATTTCTTTTATGAATTTTTTTTTTTTCAAATGCATCATTTTTTGTTTTAAGGAAGCTTATTGGAGTGTTCTGAATGATCGCATTTTGGATGTGATGCAGTCTCCATTGCTTTCTAATCCCTTGCCCGAAATGGATCCATTTCTGATGTTTGACTTTGCAGGAAGTTATAACAGCATGACAGAGCTACCTTGTAGCTATGTGGTTGCTCTTACTCATGCGGTTTGGTACCATGCTAGCATTGGGCAAATATGCACTTTGACACAGTAAGAATATTTATAAATCTGACTCTTTGTTAAATATTGTTAAAAAAATTCCTGTGTAAAGTTTTAGTTATTAATTTAGTTTTACAAATATATTTTCAGATTATTAAAATTAAAGTTTAAGCCAGCTGTTAAGAATGAAGTCCAGTTCATATTTATTTGTCACCTAGTAGCTCCTTTTCTCCAGCGGTTTTATTTGGAAAGAACACGCTATGCAATGGAGGTAACAAACTATGATAAATACTTTTTCTCACCTATTGTATCAGTTAAATTTTAGTGAATACATTCAATATGAGTTGATTGTTTTAACTGTAAACCCAGTTTTCTCAAATTATATTGTCCTGAAAAATATCGAAAAAGAATTTTTTACTGCCACAGAATTTTAAATTGTTTATTTTTAACTATGAACAACATCAATTTGAAACTGCACTGCTATTGTGTCATTTGAAAAGAAATAAGTTATTTATTTTCATTTCATTATAAATTTGAAAGTTTTTCCTTTTTGCAAGCTGTTATTTAACTTGCAATGTAATTTGTTTGGGTGGTATCTTGCAACTCAAATTTGCTGACGTCTTCAAATGATTGAGCTGAAATTTTGTATACACGTTTAGTTTGGATGACAATGTATGTTTTAACCATTTATATTCAGATATAGCAAATAGTTAAAAAGATATTAATTAAAAACCTTAAAACGCATAATTGTTTTACCCCTGTTGGCTTTTTATCCCGCCGAGCGGCTTTTCGAATTGAGCTTAAAGAAGTTCCGATTTTTTTCGACGTTTTTAAAAAAGCCATCTCTTTCTATCAAACTCAGACAAAAAAATAATTATATAATCGGAAAGATCATTTATTTCGCCTTGATGTGGTGTAATTCTTTTTACAAAATAATAATATTTTCTAGTTTTTACGATTTTTTCTAAAATGAGTCAAAATTGATGCCTTTTCATGAAAATGATTTCTAAATCGTTCCGTATGAGTTTTTTTTGTGTTAATGAATCGATATTCTACACTAAAAAAGTTCATGCTTTTCTCTTTTAGAATCAATCATTTAAAAAATGGAATACCAAAAAAAAATTTTTTTTACGATTTTTCAAAAAATACTCAATTTTTTAATTAAATATTTAATAAGTGCATCATTTATAAAGATAATCGTATGAACCTTAACTTCCGTTTGTAGAATAGTATTTTCCAAATTCTGTACAAAGTTTTTTTTGTTTTTCGTCTTTAATACAGTATTAAACTAAAAGCAGAAAGAAAAAAAGAAAAGAGTTTTAATATTTTGCTTTGTCTAATGTTGTTTTGGTCTTACAATGTTTATCCCCGTCCCCCATTATCCTCTTGTTGCGGCTCGAGTGAAATTTGTATCATATGTACGTGGTCCGGTGGGAAAAAAGATTAAGTACCCCTGAGTTAGCCTGTTCAAAATTAACCGGCAAACGACCTTGCAACAATGATGCACTGAATGAAATGAATAGACTGAAAAACCTGTCCAGTGATAACTAAAAAGTTAAAAATAAATTAAAAGTAAAAAAACTTTTTTAAAAGCAAGCTTTTATTTAAATGCTCTAAAAAGAATAAAATAAACTTTCTTTTAAAAATTTTTTTGCTATCAACTTATAACATCATTACACAATTTATAATATAAAAGCTTGTAGCGAGATTTACCTGTGTAGATAAACAAGTAAATTAAATAACTTGATTTGATTGATTTTAATTTTTAAAATTTCAAACTAAGTAAATATGAGTACTTAAATCTCGCAACAAGCTTTGTATCATAAATTGTGTAATGATGTTATAAATTGATAGTAAAAAAAGTTTTAAAAGAAAAGTTTATTTTATTCTTTTTAGCGCATTTAAGTAAAAGCTTGTTTTTAAAAAAGTTTCTTTACTTTTAATTTTCCCCCCTTGTATTACAAATTTTTCTGGACTACTTGATCATCACAAATTTTTTACTTTATAGAATTTAACAATGATTTCTTACCAATTGTTTGAATGTATATTTCCTAAGGCTGAAATTAATTTTAATATGTACTAAATGTTATTGTGCTATATTTATTAAATAAAAAGTGGCTGTATTTTTTAAAATACATCCTGGAAACAGGCTTATTTTTTTATAGTATTTTGATCTTTGTTTCTCCATATTTTATTTATTTTCCCCCCCTTCCTTTCAGATAACTGTAGAATTATATGAAATGTTGGAAGCTGTAGATAAAAATTGTGAACAGTTATTATATATTGATGCAGTCTGTGATTTACTGTATCCTTTTTGAAAATAAGTTTTAATGTTTTTATAAGTTTATATATGTACATGTGTGTGTACCATTCCCCAATAGTATATTGAATTCATGAGCTATAAAAAAATGCTTAAAAGGAGTAGTAAACAATTCTACAAAAATGATGAATTCTATTCAGAACAGGTGCGTACAAGAATGTTATTCTAGGTTTTCTAGAAAAGGGGGACATAATGCAAAACATGAACTTTCTTATGACTGGAATAAATTCACAAAATTAAGAGTCGGATGCATTTTCTTTCTCCATTCTTTTGAAGCCATAATTTTGAAGTTAACATCAAAGTCTTTTGTAAATCGCATCTGGTTGATTTAGCAGTAAATATGTGTCAGTTCCAAATTCAATTTGCAAAATTAAATGGAAAAGCTGCACCAAAGATGTTTAGTATTGAAAAAAATTTACACATGAATGGAAGAATGAAATGAACTCATAGTAATTAACATGCTAAAGAATAAATGTGTTTTTCATAAGGAATAATGAAATGGCCCATCATAGAAGTAAGTATTCCCAACTGAGTCCTAGAAAATCACCAGATTGGCTTAATTGTTACAAGAAACAGCCTGAGTTAATTTGCTTTAAAGTGGTTGAAAATGGATACATATATGAACTTCAAACTAACTTTGAGTTGGTGTAATTTATTTATAGGATTGATAATCTCAAATGCTATCTTCCTCACTTCATTGTTTTGAAGTTAAGGAATTCCATCTTTATCATATTAAAAATGAAATATAATTGTTGTGTAGCTCAGTATAATTATCAAACTTTTCAAAATACCGTAAAATCCGGCGTATAACACGCACTTTTAACACAAACAATGAGATTGAAATTTATGGGTGCTCGTTATACGCCAGGTATAAAAATGATAGCTTCAAAAATAAAAAATGAGATGAGCGTAGTAAAAAAAAATTAAACTTCTACATAGATCAAAATGCTATATATTTGAAAGAAATGACATACCTAATGAAGTTTTAAAAAAAAGGGGGTTCTGATTCTAAATAGTATACTATTTTTCAAAATCTGAGATAATATAACTTGAATGAATGACTCAAAAGCATACGAGCCTTGTGCTCTCACACTTCTGGTTTCTTTGTAAAAAAGGGGGTGCGTGTTATACAGCAAATATTCCTAAAAATTAAAAAATGCAACTTGAATGTATGGGTGTGCGCTATATGCCGGATTTTACGGTATGTTTAATCTACCTCAGATTAATTTTCATGTTTTTTTTATATTTTATGATTATATCTATGCAATACTATATTTTTTTTGTTGTTGAGATGGCATATTGAGGTATCACCAGCATCATGTATTTTTTATCAACATGTATTTATTTTTTGTGGATTCTTTGTTTTAATTTCATTTAATCTCTATTGTTTTTTTAAAACAGCTATTTGTTTTAACATTACAGAAATGCATTTGTTGCTTCATATATTACATTCCTACATGTTTTTTTTTTTTCCTTTAACATTTTATTAGATATCACATTAAATATATGTTTATAGGAGATGCTATAAAAAATGAAATTGAGAAAAGCATCAGAAATCTAAGACCAGCTATTCAGCGTAAATTGAGATTTATCACACATCTGAACATAGAAGAGGGAACTACAACATGAATAAATATCTAGTATTTTTGATTGTACATAAAGAAAACCTATGAAAACTTATTATTAAAAGCTTAGCTTTTTTAAATTATTGTTATATTTAATGCAGTCTATTTTTGTATATGTATATATCTAATTTTTTTAAATCATTATTTCATTTTTTTGTAGCCTTTCATCAAAACTGTTAGTCAAAGTTTGAGAGAATCATTACTAAAATTTAACTTTTGAATGTAGTTAATATTTTTATACACAAATAAAATAGTTTTTACAGATGTATTTGATGTCTGTATTGACTATATAAGTGTTGTTGTTTTTCTCTTTAGTTAACCCCTTCATGGTCAAATCATTTTGAAGAAAACGGTCATAAAAGTGCCTATTTTTTTTTATTCAAGAAAATTATATAAAATTTAGTGTATGTTCAATATGTATATTTATTTTTAAATTTTGAGTAAATATTTTGCTTTAAATACAAAAAATTAATCTTTTAAGAAAAGACAACATTTAGGGTTATGACTGAAAGTTGGTTTTCCAACAAAGAGAAAAAATTAAAAAAACATGTCTTAAACATCAAAGGAGAACTTTATTAGACCTATGCAATGTAAAAACACAACAGTAATTTTTTCTTGTGAGATAAAAAGGCCAGTATATCACAGGTAACAGTACAAAACCATCATCAATGCTGTCAGGTTCACTAACTGGACTTTTAAAAAAATGTTATTTCAGAATCATTCTCAGATCTCTTTATACTTAAAATTCGATTCACTTCCAAACTAACTCCATAATGTATATAATATTAAAAAATATATGTTTTTTTTTTAATCACAGAACGCAACCCACATCTTTTCACGAAGAGCAGAACTAAGTAATTGAGTTAAGGTTACAAAAACATACTGCCAACATCTAGTTTAACATATAACTATCTAAACATGCTACTAATAATCTGGTACTACCTTCTGGTGAGAAATAAACATGGTTGCGGGCATAAGAATAGAGATATTTTTAACCTTCTTAGAGCGCATTACTTTTGAACACTCCAGCCCAGAAATATCACAAGGAATAGAGAGGGAAATTTCACCCCGTGATATTGACGGGAGCGATAAGTAAGGGGTTAATGTAAGAAAAATTATTGTTTCTTTTTAAATTAAATCAAGTAAATACTGTTGATAAAAATGGACTTTCTTTATGTGTGATGAAGTCTTTCCACAACAAATTAATCCATTCTTGAAATGGTTTGCGACAGGCAGTGGCATGCAAAGGATGGTGTTTAGGGATTCAAGCACTTCCCTTGCACCAAGATATTTTTAGCATAAAAATTATGCCTCATTGTTTACATATACCTACTTTTTTAAAATATAAATTCCTCCCATAAAAGTAGATTGATTAAAAAATAATGTGACCAATTTCAGAGTATCATAAATTTTTATTGAATTAAGTTGTTTGCACGAAATTTTCAATGTGGTTTCCTTTAGCATTGTACACTGTATGTAAATGTTTAGCACAAGCTAAAAGAGCTTTTTCGACCATTTTAGGGGATATTTTTCCAATTTTCTTTTTGATTGCTTTTTGAATTCCTTGAAGTGTTCTTAATTTACATATATTTAATTGGTTTTTTAAGTAACCTGATGATGGTAGGCATTTCTCAGGTGGAAGAAAACTAATTTTTTTATCTTTCAGTCATTTTATAGTTGATTTTGTTGTATGAATTGGTGCTGGATCTTGGTGAAAAACAAAGTTTCCTTGATGGTAAAGCGGCTTACTTTCTTTGGTCATGTGCTTCAAAACTTAATTCTGATAGTATTTAGCATCTATTTTAACTTTTGGTTCTACAAAAAACGATTTTGACCAGCCTTGAGAGGACATTCTCATCCATACCATAACACCTGACGGCCAACTTGCCTTTTGCAAAACAGCTTCGTGTTTGCTATGCTTTTCACGTGAAATATATTGTTGTTTTACCAGTTATGGATGACAGATGAAACAGAGCTTCATCAGAAGTTATCCATGTTTTATATCTAACTTTGCATAACATTAAATACAGAGGGCAAAAACTTTTTTTTTTGGTACGATTTTTGCTGACATTTGACGATCGGCTAGTTTATTCACTTTTTTATTGACAATTTTCTTTATCTGACGACAAATTGTCGATTGCAATACGTATAGTTTCTTTTCTAAAGTTCTTTGAAGCAGACAATTTTCTACAGCTTTTTGTCTTTTCAGCTTCTTTTTTCCTTTTTCACCATGGACTTCCTTTCATCTGCATATTTTTCCTGGAGCTTTTGATTGCCATCCAAATTTTATTTCTTTTTGAAGTTTAGTTATTAATCCATAGCAAAAATGTTTTTTTCCTATTTTAAGAGGCTTTATTATTTATAACGAAATTTGAGCAACCATCCTTCAAAAGCTTTAAATTTTGTTTTGGGTTTGAGGATCTTATTTCGAATCTATAGTTAACTACCACTAATAAAAATAATTAGATTGGTAATTTAAACGTTTCATTTTCAAAATAAAACTGGTAATAAAGCATTTAAAATTTACCATAAATAGTTATATGCTTTTAAAATTGGTCGCACTAATTATGAATCAACCTGTATATTGTGTATGTCACTGGTGACAGGAGATGAAAAATAGATTGTATAATTAATGTAAGTGGATTATATAATGTAACATGAAACATCATCCTTCTGTATATTTTCAGTTGATGTAGAAATCAGAATTTCAACTGAAGGTTTTGTTAAATGTGGTGGGGTTTACAGATTATAGGTCTTTGGGAGATGCTACCTTTTGTTATCTTCCTTTAGATCAGAGGTTCTCAAACTTTTTTTGGCCACCTTCCTCTTTACTAGAAAAAAGGAACTCAATACCCTTTCTTAATTATATCAAATATTAAAATATTTATTGATTATTTATCTATCCTATTCTCTCTGACAATCTATAAAGAATCACAAAGTAAAAATTTAATAAAATAACCATCAAATATTATAAAATGTTGATAAAAAAAACATTAAATCAACAAAAAAATTAATATTATAGCCGAGGCTGGTGATTGTTTAACAATTTGTTAGTTTTAGGTTCCAATTTCGTTAGTATGAATCATAAATTGCAAACCAACTTTTCTTCCACTGCAAAGAATTTTTTTTAAAAAAATCCGGTTCCAAAATAATATCACATTGTTTAGGGGGCACATAAAATCCTCATCTGACAGAGGAACTGTTTTCAAATCGCCTACATCTAAAAACTAAAAAGATATTTGTGAACTGACTTTAATTAAAATAAAGCATTCACTTCACTACACTCATTAGATATCTAAGATTTTGTTGATGTGTTTTTCCTCAACCACATGTCTTTCACAAATATTGAGAAAAAGTATTATTGCAGTTGCTGCTCTATTTAAAATACACTGTTAGTAAAAAAAGAAAATCCCAACACCAAGTAGGAGTTGTGCTAGATAAACATAGCTTGTTAGGCATGTTTATACATCTGGAAGATACATTCAAAGCGAGTTTGCTTAGAATATGCCTGTAAGGTTCGTAGAAGTTATGTCGTTGAGATTTGAAATAGTAAGCTGATGTTAGTCAAGAATGCCTTAAAGGAGATCAAGAAGTCATTACCAACAGCTCGCCGAGTTTGAAGGCTGTCATTTGATAGGGCTAAGAGAAATTGGAATTTTATTCGCACGATATTTTGAAACGACTTGGCAGGAATGTATTCACTGTGCATGATTGTTGGCAGCAGTGATTAAGGGAAGGTAATGCCTCAAGATGACTAGACAGCCACGTGGCCCTTCTGAAAGAGAATATAGCCGTGGTAGACATATGGCTATAGCACATCGTACTGCATCTACAGTGGAGATTCGAGATACAACTGGTAGAGCACAGTTACGCTACAAATCGGTTACTTAAAGCGCAGCTCCAAGTCAGAAGCCTTGTAGAGTGCATTCCACTGACATCAAATCCGTTTGCGACATCATTGGTTTCCAGTTATAACTCATTGGAGTATGGAGTGCAGATCTGCTGTTTCTGATAAAAGCTGGTTCTCCCTTGGTGCCAGTGATGGCCGCGTGTTGGTAAGAAGGAGGTCAGGTGAGCGCCTATAACTAACCTGTGTGCAGTCTAGACATACTGAACCTACACCTGGAGTTATGGTCTGGGGAGCAATTTCCTATGACAACAGGAGCACTCTCATGGTAATCCCATGCACCCTAAATGCAAATTTGTACGTGACTGTGGATTCAACCTGTTGTGGTTTCATTTATGAACAGCTCTCAAGGGCTGTTTCCCAACAAGATAATGCGTGCCCTTGTTCTACTTTTGTAACTCAATAAGCTCTACAGCAGGAATGTCAAACTCGCGGGCCGCATGCGGCCCTAAACGAACATTTTTGCGGCGTGGCCAGTATATCTGCACACAATAACATATAATAAACTATCAAAATTTCTCCCGAAATACGAAAGATATCAGCAGAGAAGATATGTCAAGACGTAAACATTAAATTTCTCTTGTTCTGTTATTTATGTTTATTATATTGTATTATTCACAATAAATTATGAGTTTTTTTTTTTCCGTGGCCCAACTATGAACTTTGTTTGGCCCAAGTTAGCCTTTGAGTTTGACATCCTTGCTTTACAGAGTCAGAGTATCTGCGTATTACCTTGCCCTGCTAGGTAATTAGATCTTTTCCAATCAAGCACGTGTAGGACATAGTTGAACAATTCCAGCGTCATCCGTAACTAATATTAACTATCCCTGTATTGACCAACTAAGTGCTACAGGCATGGAACTCAATCTCACTAACTGACATCTGGCAACTGTATGACACAATGCCTGCAAGCAGGGCCGGCCATCTGGGGGATGCACCAGGGGCCCCCAACATGATAAAAAACTAAAATAACGTATACTTGTGCACATGTAACGACAATATTTCTATCATTGTTAATATGTAGAAAAGAACATTCCATCTTAAGCATTATTATTGTAGATCTTGGAATTGCGACAATCTGTAAACTAATTCTTGATGATGGGAGTGTTCAGCTTTTGTTATTTGACTCGGGAAACTCCCGAGAATCCACACCTAAACTGGAAAAATTTATTATTGTAAGTAACAATAACACAACGGTATTCGAAGCAAAAAGTTTATTGAATTCAATACAAGAAGTTCAATTGTATGGTTTGCAGTATTGTCTAAAAATTAGCGTTATTAATAAATTATTTCAAATAAAAACAATTACTCTTTTAATTTAATCAATGAAATAAAATTGAAATCAAAAACTTAAGAAAAAAATTTAGCATATTTTTAGACGAAGCAACAATGCAAATATTTCAGATCCTTTTTCCTAAAAACGAATTTGAAAAAGAAAAAGGTTATGCAGTAGAATCCCGCGTGCACTCGGTAGTCCGGACGACTTGACCATATTTTCTGGCCGAAAATACCTCTCATGTAAACCCGTGCTCTGTACCTTTACAAATGTTCATGTAGTAAATGCTCTATGTCTTCATGAAAAAAGTAGTTTTTTCTTTTGTTTTGGGTATTTGGACAGTTTACTTTTGGTTGTATTCCCAAGCAAACAATGCATGTAAGTTCAGTATAATATTTTCTGAGGAAACACTTGAGCTAATTTTTTTTTCTTTCTTATTATTAATACCATTCTCGAAAACCCGGCATTTTTATCAACTCGGCCACCCTTCGGTCCACATTAGGCCCGGTTTTTGGGATTGTACTGTATTCCGAAATAGTAGAAGATGAAGCTTTAGAAAACCCGGTTTGTGGGAATTTAGATGTTATATTTTTTAACCCTATAATTCACACTGTTGTTGTGTTTAGCCAAAACTGGCTGTTACGACACTAATTCCACGCTCACTGATATTGTTATTGTACAAATAGAAAATAGATGTAAAAATGTGTGTACTAAATATTATTTCTGATTTCAAATGAATCTATGTTGTAAAAACCTTAGAAGAACATGTGTAAGAAAAATGGTTTGAAAACTTTGTAAGTTTTATTACAAAGATGTAAATGTGAAAACCTAATCCAGGGAATTGGTTTGCTACGTGTTCGGATTTTGTATGAAAGGGATTTAAATAAGACATTGCAATAAATTCTAAATGATAATTATAATGACCCATTTCTAAATATGTTGGCTGTGTTGAGACTTTTTTTTTTACATTGTCAGTTACTATAGCAAGTGCTGAGGTCATTTCCAGCAAATTAAAATTGATAAAGAATTAACTTCTGTCACAAGCATGTGGCAGAACGCTTAAATGCATTTGCTATATTAAGCATCTAAGCAAAATTTCAAAAAAATGTAATTTTTCTGAAGTCAGTAATGTACTAGCAAAAACAAAATCATATATTAAAGAAATATCCATTAGTAATGTATGTTCATATTAGTAATTTTTTAATTTTACAAAAAAAATTAAGGCCCCAAATATTTTTTTGTACTTGGTCCCTTTGTGGAGATAGCCGGCTCCGGCTATGCGAAACCATATTAGATATATTATTAAACTTTTTTTATAAAAAAAATTAAGTGACTATATCAAACTGTTTGGCATATGTTTCTTAGAAGAACAATGGGTACAAAAAATGTTGAAGGAAACGAAATTTAAAATGTTTATAAATCAAAACCGCGATTTAAGAACTATTCGGATTCGGATATTGACTTTGAGGATTTATGATACTTTTTATTTATTATTTATTTATTGAATAAAAGTTTAATTCAAAACACCCAGAAAGTTAAGTGGTTAAAACAGTTTGTGCATGGATAATGAAAAATGTTAAAAAATCTGTTTATTTTTTTTAAACTACCGAGATTAACGGATCTGTATATAAACCCCTTACTTTAACAGTAAAAAAAGTTCAAAAACCTTCGACTTCTGCACGGAAATATACGTAGATTTATATGTATAGAGGAGTTCCTGAACATTTAATTACTGTAAATAAAATATACCTAAATTAGAGAGATGGATCTCCTGCAAAATTTTCTAATGCAATTTATCGAATACATTTAAATTTATAAAAATGCATTACCTTTCATTGGTAATCCATTTTAATTAATCTTGCATTCTGCTACAATAACAAAATGCTACTTTCAAAGCTAAGTATGAAAAAATAACTATTTCGGAATCGTTTGATGAAAAAAAAATTTATTTGAAGAACAGAAAACAAGTTTTATAATTAAAAACACTTACAATATTTCCTAAGTTAATATTCCTAGTCCTAACGAATATACTAATGGAAAAGATTATATTATTGAATACACACAACCTTTCGACAGATTTAATAATGTACTAATGAATCAAAAATCTAGAATAAATATTAAAAAAAAATAAAAAATAAGTATAAAAAGATAAATAGACAAGTAGAATTTCAATGAATACATAGCATACACAGATAAAAGCGCATAAATGATAAAAATGTTTTTCCTTTCAACAAAAATCTAAAATTTTAACTAAAATTAATTTTAAACTAAATTTTAGTAATAAATAAAATAATTATAAACTATTAATTTTTATAAAGCATAAATACTTTATACTTAAACATTATAACTTAATCATTACTGATTTTTATTTTTTTAAATGTAAAATTACGTATTCTTACTTTATAGTTATTATATTCGAATTCCTTAACTTGACAACTACAGTGTTACAAGAGATGTTGCATAGCTTTTATTACTTTTTGTCACCAATGACCTAAATGTTTTTCTTTAGTTTTATTTTTAAAATTTTTATTTCCGTTTTCCTCTTTATTCTGCTTTAAGTTTATTTCTGTTTTGCTATCTAGAATTAATATTTTTATTTCCATTTTGCCATCTCTGTAATTATTTCTTTTCTTCCGTATTACCATCGAAGGTATAAATTTTTATTTTTCGTTTTGCCAACACAGCTAAAAAAAATTTCTCCCCTTTTCTCCATTCCTATTTTTCTTTCTTTCTTTTTTTTTTTTTTTTGGCAATTGCCAACGCAGCAACGAATTTGTTTCTTCCTGTTTGTATATTCAGAAACAAAATTGATTTGTTCTCCCTTTTTTAAATAAAAAGGAAGAACACACACACACAG
>BMAV01004103.1:83657-108374 GCA_019973955.1 Trichonephila inaurata madagascariensis
ATATACTTCGAATTAGCGAGAGGTTCGTATTATCGAAAGTTCGAATTATCGAGAGTCGACTGTATTAGTTTATTCCGATTCTATGTATCTTCAATCATTTTGTTACTGTGACCAACTTATCAGTATTTTCTGATTTAACGTCAATCATATAATTATATCATTACATACATGTACACATTGCTTCTTGATTTCCTGTTTTAATGTTTACTAATGCTTTTCTGTTTCAGTTTCGTATGTAACTATTTGTAAAAGGGAGATTTAATTCTGCATAGTTGATTTTTCAAGAAAAATATCAGTCTTGGTCACTGGCGTAGCTAGTTCTGAGTATGTCCCGTATCAAAATTCCTCAAGGGGCCCTTTTTTTAGAGAAATTATGCAATCGGCTACTGACAGTAAATCCCAAAAAAGGAAATTCTAATGTCTGTTAGTACTAGCCGTTACCCGCCAACTTCGCTGGGTATTTCACGATGTTGTGTGAATATATATTGTTTATATATTTATACATAAATTATTGATATCTGTGTTCTGGCATTAAACCTTTGATTGTAATAGAAAACATTCTTACAATTATCACCTCTTGATTTAAAAAGGGACAGGACTTCTAAATAGAATACTTTCTAAAATTGAAGTAAAATTACCTTTTAAGTTCCGGTAACACCCTCCTCCAAAAAGTGGATTTCCGCAAAACTCATTTTTAGTGGATCTCTACTCAATAAAATATAAATGCTTGCAAAATTTGAAGTCTAAACCTAATAGTTCAAAGACGGAAGTGTTTTTTTTTATCAATAACCCCCTTTGAGAGTCGATTTCCGAAATGTCCGTTCTTAGTGGATATCGGTTCAACAAAAGAAGCTTGGATACCAAAGCGACCCAGGTACGACCCGTAAAATCCATTTTTAGCTGATTTCTGTTCAACAAAAGAAACACGCTTGCCAAATTTCAAGTCTATGGGTCTAACAGTTCTAAAACAGGAATTTTGTCTATAATGCTCCTTAATCCCTCGCTACCGCCTTAGGCTGTCGCTTTCCGCAAAACCTCTTTTGTAATGGATCTCTGCTCCATGAAAGGAACATGCCTATTAAATTCCGAGTCTGTAGGCCTATTAGTACAAAAACGAATATATTTATCTCTGATGTCCCTTAAGCAGTGCAGGTTTATCCATTGGGCGCTTGGGGTGGGCACCCAGGGGCCCGGGGCCCGGAAGGGCCCAGATAAGCTGGATTTAACCGGATCCAAGAGCCCCTCCTTGGATCCGACAGTACTAAGTGGGCCTCTTAGATCTTCTATGCCCAGGGCCGAAATGAGCTTAAGCCGGCACTGGCATGATTTTTCTCTTATTTAAATAAATTTTTTTTTCTTATTTAATAAATTATTTTATTTAAATTATTTTACTAAAAAGTAAAAAAAAATAATTCTTAATATAAGAATAAAATGATTAACGAGAAAATTAATGTCATTGTGGTAAAAGCGTGGGGTGGTCTATATTAATTGTTATAATTTCTTACTAGTTCTATTCCGAAATGCTGAGCTAGTGTAGAAATGTAGTACAAAGCACACCTCACACTTTTACCACAATGACATTAATTTTCTCGTTAATCACTTTATTCTTATATTAAGAATTATTTTTTTACTTTTAGTTCAATTCGCTATAAAAGCGTGTTTTTTAGTTTTCTTAAAACTAAATTTTTTTTCATTTTTTAGTTCGATCTACAATAAAAGCCTATTTTTTAGTTTTTAAAACTATCATTTATTCTTTGTTGAATTTAACCTTGAGTTTGATATTTGGAGCCGGAATTAGTCTTGCTCTTCAATGGATATTAATTAACGGATCTGAAAGGTATTTATTCTCTCGGTTTACGGGGCCTCGGATGAGTTCCATATCGTTATATTTCAAAGATTACGTCTCTATAGATACAGGTCTAACTAATAAAAGTGTGGAAATATTAAATGTCATTCGTTTTATCACCTTTTAAACGTATTGCTATAATGTTAAACCGTATCATCACTTCTAAGCGCATTGCTTTATAAAAATATAAAATATTTAGCAGGTAGAACATAAATTATTTTTATTCCCATGCACGAGTCTTTTTTTTAAATTCCATTTTCACACACACAGAAAAAATACGCTCCCACCCACCCTACCTCTTTTCCCATAAAGAACACCTTTTCTTGTTTTATTTGTATTAACCAGAAGCCTGTTTGCGGTTTTAGGATTTCCCCTTAATCTTTTAGTTGCTAAATCTGGGATTAGTCTACAAATCTAGAAAAGGCATATGGAATTAGTCTCCAAGTATGAAAATGGTAAATGTATTTAGTCGCCAAATTTGGAAACGCAATGAATTAGTCGCCAAATCCCGTAAATCCCTAAAATTTTTAATTATTAAAATCCTGATCAGGGCAATGGAACAAAATTATGAAATTATTGTATTGTCATCGGTCCTTGACAAGTGTGCAAAATTTCGAATTAATCTGACCTTTTAAAGTGGGTAAAAATCGAGTTCAAAGATTCCATCACATACAAGTGAAACTTATAAAAGCGTGCTAAAAAATAATAAAGCTCTAGTTTTAAATGTATTAACTGCATTGCGATATATAGACAGTTAACCATTGTTCTATTTTTATTAACATGGGTTTGGAGCTTTTTCTCATTTGAAGAATTATTTGCTATTTTGTGAAGATGGCTACTTCACTCGCATGGAGGTAAATACTTGTGTAGGACTCTGAGAAAAATTGTACGGACAAAGATTGTATAAAATGGGCCTGATTATATTCCCTTGTGACGTATCTGCTTGAAATGAGCATATTTTGGGAGTTTCTTATTAAATTTGACATTGAAAGTACGATTTTTATTAAAACAGAAGAAAACTTCCAAAAGGCCTCTTTTACTCCAAATCCTCCTCAACCCAAACAGACAATCAAAATGAAAGTATACTGTTTGAAATGAAGTAGATGCCAAACATAAGCCAGTCTTTAAGGATTTGCCGCAGAAAGATCTGACATTGTTATTGTTTTTATCTCATTTATTATTTTATTTGAAAATAATTTTCTTAATGTAGTGAATATTTACAGAATGGAAGCTCCCATTTTACTTATTGAAACCAAAGTTGATAAATTTATAGAGGAAGTTTTAGTAAGTAGCTTTAATTTTTTTTTAAATGATTAGAAATATGTGTTTTCTTGATTTTATATTAATCAAAACTTGAGTGACATTTTCTAATTATCAATTGTTCAAAAAGCATTCACTTGTTTGTGCCAGTCATTCGTGAACAATTTCAAATCAAATTCATCCTTATATCTCTCTTGCATATGGAGAAATTTACCATTTCTCAACCATTGCGATGCTTTCGTAACTTGTTTATATTTTTTATTAAATGTCCTGATCAGCTCAGCACTTGATGTAATGTTAGGTGGAGGCTGTTTTATCTATTTTGTACTTTTTTTTGTAGCCAACATATGTATTTATTTTGATTTTTATTGTAATTTATTACATTTCTTGTATTCAACCTGATGAGATATTTGATTGCTATGCAGGGGCGTAGCCACCGCCATATCAATGATACAGGGCCCCCAGCTACAAAGGCCTCCATTATATGTAACATGCTGACACTTTCAAATAAGTGTCTTTTATTCCTTTTCCAAACAAAGAGCCCTCAAGGAATTTTGATACAGAGCCCACTCAGGGATAGCTATGTCAAATGGTCTTGGCAACAATTAGAAAAATTATGGAAAAATAGATTTGGTTGTACTTTGGAATGATAATGTGCATGATCTAAATTAATTTTTTAAATTTTTGGAGGCTAGAAAATGGCCAATAAATAAATCTAATTTACGTGCTAATTTGATATCGATACTCTGCTAGTTTTTGGCGTGATTTTGAAATTATGTCAAATAGATTTTTTGCAGTCAGTCTAATGTTATCATATTGTACTGTTATTGTCCTATCATGGCAAAATTTTACAACTTTTCGGCTGAAAAATCCATAGCTTACTGTGCTTTATATTGTTTAGTTTTTATTAAATTAGTTGCTTACATTTTTATGAAAGAGTATTCTAACATACTTGATAAAGGCATTGCTTAGGCTTCATTTTCACTTAACATATTGGTCTAGCAAAAGCTTTATAATAAATTCATGGAAAGTAATAAATTCAATGTAAATTTAATGATTAATGTTGAAAAAATCTTCAGATTATAACTAAGATCAGATAATTTTGCAGAGCAGCTCATCTTGCTTGTTCAAATCTCACCTAATTGCCCATTGTTTCTTTTTGTTTGCTTTTGACTTAATTGGAAATTTTTACTGTAATTAATGTCTTATGTTTTTGTATTTTTCTTCTATAGTTTTGAATTTAACTGATAAGAATAAATAATTTTTGTTGTTGTATAATTTCTAATGTATATTGTATTTCTTTTTTTCAAAACTGAGGATAAAGAACAATAAATGTACAAGAAAGTTGTGTATTGAAATGGTGCACATACATATTTGAATTTATAGTTTTAAGAGACATAGTTCATTGGTAAAATCCTAGGAGAGCCCACACCCTTGGCGACAAACCGAAAACAGCGCCAAGACAGAACGAGATGGTGCCAAATGAAACCAACAATGGCAGCAAGTGAATTTTAGAGGGACAAGGTGGATGCGTAATGAAAATATATGTAAACAATACAGAAATTAATCAAATATATTTAAGATGAAATTAAAAAACAGCACTTACTTTCTTACTGCTGATATTTTCTGAGTGAAGGGTACAGTGTGACAGTAAATTTTAAAAAAAAGCCTTGAAGGCCTTATTGCTAAGCGAATGACTGTGGGAGCGCCGCCATATATATTCTGCGAGGTCATGGTTGAACATATCCATTCGACATCTCCGTTCGTATAATCCCATTCGTTCATTACATTTAGAACATTCATAATTCGAAACAATCAATTCTTCCTTCTTTCATACACCATCCAATCAATTTTTTCTTACATTTCACATTCAACAAAGTAAAAAATTTGAAGGAATATTCACACACACACGTGCCATACTTCCAGCCCAGTGCCGAACAACAAAATGACGAAATTCAAAATGCCTGCCGACAAAATATGAAAATTCCAGAAATAGTTAGGTTTACCATATCTAAAGTATCAAAGTAGGGTTACCAAGATGGCGCAATTATCGCCAACCAATATAATTCGCGCCAAGATTGTGGGCTCTCCTAGGACTGAACCCTTAATGTAGAAAAACTTATCAGTTTTAATTATTTATAAAATAACAGTGAGAGATGGTAGCTTAGTGGTAATAAATGAGAATTTAATGATCAGCAAAGTTCTAGTTATGATGCAAGTTCATATCTCAGTAGAGTCAGGTTTTAGTGCACATCTTGGTGATGATTTTTTTTTTAATCTTGCACCCATCTTCAGCATCTCTGCCATTAGTTGATGAGCAGCCTAATAAAGTGATGATGAAGCTTAAAAAGAAATAAAATTAGTGTCTGTAGAGTTGTCTTCAAGAAACTTTAAAAAAATAGGGCAGTACCTGAGGTGGTCACCATCCACATCACCTTGTTGGCACAGAGGGCAACAAGCAGAATCCTTGACTCCATTATGATATAAAAGCCTCTGCAAATAATCATGTCTGGTAAGCAAACAAAAGCAAGCAACTCCAGCAGATCGAGGCAGGGAACTGGGGACTCTACTTTTTTTGTTGAGCAACACGTTCCACCTCTTACCCACAGCTGCATCACTATACAAGGAGGCTTTATTAATTTTCAATTTACTGTAAATGATTCTTTTGATGTTACACAGAGGCGAAGGAGAGTCAGGTTGAGACAGGAGACATCTTGCTTTAGCAAGCATCTGTTTGCTCATTTTCAGAAATGTCACAATGGCTGGGAATCGACTCGAGGGCAATGCTTTTTTTTAGACATCACAAGTTCAATTAACTTCATTCTACAGAAATGTGCTAGTGTATTTTCATTATACCTTGAATTTGTTAGAGACAAATTGGCTGCTTGAGAATCGATAAAAAACATAATATTTTGTTCAGAACAGCTTTCTAATTTATCCATTGCAAATGATATTGCAGCTATATCACCATCAAAATTGTCACAATACTTCCCAACAGGATAACTAATGCTGAAAGCACTTGATGATGTTTTTAAAAATGTGGCAAAATGGCATGAAAGCATATTTTTCAAATTTGGAAGTCTGCATCATGAAACAAGATGGTGTCAAGTCTGAAAAATGTTGATTGAATTATTGCTAATAAAAGAACAATATAACACAAAGTAAAAATGAAATTTTAAAAATAAATCAATAAAATATAAGAAATAAAAAGTATGAATAAAATCAAATTTAAAAAAATGGGAAGGGAAAAAAAAATTTACCGATTTCAATTAAGATATGCGAGTTCTTAAGTGCATAGGTATTAGCGTTATCGCAGCCAAATTTGTGCCATGCAAATTGTGTTATTTTCTATCTAAATCTGATTAATTTTTTTTTATTTCAAATAAAATTCGTATGAATATTTTTGTTGTTTTGATATCATAATGCGACTGTTGTGGTCCAAATTTCACCATGGTGATGCTAATACATAAGTACCGATTCTTCCTTTTTCTGTTATCTCCAGATTATATTAAAAAAGAAGGAAATGGAAATTTTATTTGTCATTACAACACTGTGAAACTTTAATGAAAACTATTAATTTTTTTCTTTTTCGTGGCAATAGTTCCAGTTTAGTTTAAAAAAAATACAAAGAAGTCTTTTAGATGAGAATTATGCTGATTCCTCCCCCCCCCTTTTCTGGCAACTTCTTCATTTTAACTTATAAAAAGAATGAAATGGAAATTTCTTTCACAGGACACCACTATGAAACATTTTGGGAAACTGAAAAGATTTCCACGTTTCCTTTTCTGATAATTTCATTTCATTGTAAAAAAAGAATGACATAGTATGAGCAGATATGAAGAATATACAGATTTTGATACTTTTCCATTTTGGGAAGCTTTTGGTGATGGTAAAAATTTTTTTCTTCCATACAAATTAAACACCAACCACAAAATAAGGTGTTTTAAAAGTTGTGTTTTTTTTTCTGCACATGTACCATAAGCACTCAAACTCGTGAATTGTGTGGCAAGTTAACCACAGTTAATAAATTTTTACTGGTGTTTTGGGATTTTTTTGTGGCATTTTTATGGCCCCCAAAATGGAAAAATACTCAAATTTTCTTCTTTTTGATGAAAACTCCAGTTTAGTATGAAAAAAAAAGAATGAAAATTAGTTTTAGACACTGTATTTTCTAATACAAAAAGAAAAATAGTTCAATTATGCTCTGTTGTTTAACTAATAGGGTTACCAGAACTTATGGCTCACTTTGATAAACTTATGGCCATTTTTAATTCCTAATAGTTTTTTGTCACGAAGGTGTACACCATAATTGGATCTAGCCCATATCTCAGTTCTGCCTAATTCATCATGTGAAATAATAGTATTGGTCACACATTAAAAGAAATTGGGTTAATAATAGAATAAAGTGAGGTTATATATATATATATATATATGATGTAAAAGTTTGGAAAATGATTTACTTATTTTTGTCAATGACTATTGTTTAAAATCATAAGATGCTCATTAGTAGTTTTTGTGTAACTTTAGAGTCTATATAGTTAATTTTAGAAAAATAACCAATTAAATTTAAATTATATCTCCCCCCCCCTTAATTTAAGATTATTTTATTAAAGGGATGTAAGCATTAATGTAATGAAAGAAAATAAAAATTTAAATTGTGAATATGTTTTTAGAATAAATAGTATTTGTGTATTGAACATTATATACAGTGGAAATCATTTAACATAAAACTATGAGGGGACTGAAATATTTTTTTGCATTAAAAGAATTTCATGTCAAAGGCTATTGCAAAAAAACATATATTTAACAAAATTAAGTTTTTTAGAGTACATTTTATTGACATAGATATGTTTATATGTATGTATTTAATAAAAATCAATGAAACAAAAGCATTTACAAGAACTTAATGAAATTTAATACAAAATTTTCAAGTTTTGTGAAAAACAAAACATTTATTGAATTTTTAGAAAATAATCTGATATTTTTCTTTGCATTATCTTTTTTAGTATCAAATTGTGCTCAAATTATTTCATGTCTTCCATTTTGTTACTCGTTTCACCAATGGAATGTGCATTTAAATAACTGTGCATACTTTTTTTCATGATGTTCCTCATTTCGAATATTTTTGTGTGGCGTTTGCAGGGATGGAGGGTGAAAGTATCTTAGATAAACAAAGGTGGCTCATGTCATAGGCTATTGGAAGGGTATTTCGAAGACAAGTTAGCTTGCTTTCTACGAAACATATGAAAACTAACTCTCTTTCATTTCACACCCTTCTTAAATCTCACCTACACAGCTTTTTTTCTGTATTTAGTTCATTTCCAGAAACGAGATCTTTTCATGTTAAGTGATTTTTTTCATTTTGTGTTAAGAGGGAAAAAAAAGCATGAAAATACATAGTAGTTTGTCAGGACCGTTGTATTATTTCGTGTTAACCAATATTTCTTCTTAAGTGTTTTTGCATTAAATGAATTTCACTGCATATGAAATTATCATTCATTGTTTAATTTATTCCTTCCTATTATGTGTTTTGAGGATTCTCATAGGTAATGCTGTATCAAATCATGTGAAGGGAAGCATATGCAGTCATACATTGTTTTGCAACAACAGAACGCATGTTGAAAGTCTTGTTTCTAAGGGCTTTGTGCAATTAATCCAGTGTAGTGCATTAACTGGTAATCTTTATAGTTGCTCCATGAGTGAGGAAATCCATTAGCAGTTCACCCAGCAGTTTTAAAAGACTGTTACCATAATTATTTTTAAAAGCTTTTATTTAACTTGCAATGTAATTTGTTCGAGTGGAATCTTGCAACTCAATTTTGTAAGCTGATGTCTTCAACCTATTGAGTTGAAATTTTGTATACACGCTTAGTTTGGATGACAATGCTTGTTTTGACCATTTATATTCCGATATCGCAATTAGTTAAAAAGATAGGATTAATTAAAAACCGTATAATTGTTTTACTCCTGTTAGCTTTTTATTCTGCCGAACACATCGGATTTAGCTTAAAGAAGTTCTGATTTTTCGACCTTTTTTAAAAAAACCGTCTTATTCTTTCTATCGAACTGAGACAAAAATAATTACATTATTGGAAAGAAAACTTATTTCGCCATGATACGGTATAATTCTTTTAAAAAAAATAATGTTATTTTCTATTTTTTTACGATTTTTTCTAAAATGAGTCAAAATCGATGCGTTTTTATGAAAAGGATTTCTAAATCTTTTTCGTTCCATATGAATTTTTTTTCGTGTTAATGAATCGATATTCTGCTCTAAGAAAGTTCAGGCTTTTCTCTTTTAGAATCAGTCATTTAAAAAATAAAATGACGAAAACTTTTTTTTTTACGATTTTTCAAAAAATACTCAATTTTTTAATAAAACATTTAAAAACTTCGTCATTTTTAAAAATAATTGCACTAAACTTTTTTTTTCGTTTGTAGAGTAGTTTTATCCAAATTCTGCACAAAGATTGAAAAAATTTGGTTTGAAATTACGGATTTTAAATTTTTTTGTGTGTTTTATATATAAATTATAATAAATTATAATAAATATTAAATAATTAATTAATTATAATAATTAATCTATATACTAATTTTAATTATTAATAATTTTATTAATAATTATTTTAAATATTTTTATTTAATAATTAATTTAAGTATTTTTAATTATTAATAATTTTAAATATTTTTAATTAATAATAATTTTAAGTAATTTTACTAATAAATAATTTAAGTTAAATATTTAAAAAAAATTTTTACTTCATAAAATACAAAATAATTACATAAAATATCATTTAATATTTAATAAACCTTTCATAAATAAATTATTTAATTAAAAAAAATAAATGAATTGAAGGCAAAAAATTGACCGAGTGGAATCGAACTCTGACCTTGCGCATAGTAAGCAGACGATTTACCAATCAAGCTACGAAATCATTGCGAAAAATTAAAATTTAATTGTATAAAGGCTAAGCATGAATTTCGAAGGCTAATTTCTCCAAATTGACTGGCCATTTTGTGGAATTACTTTGAGGGGTGAACACCCTAAAGGAGTACTACTGTTACACCAAGTCTCGATCCCAAATGAATTTCCTTAGTCGTGCCCTCCCCTTGTAAGTAAATACGAGTACCTAAATCTCGCGACAAGTTTTTATATCATAAATTGTGTAATGACATTATAAGTTGATAGCAAAAAAAGTTTTAAAAGAAAAGTTTATTGTATTCTTTTTAGAGCATTTAAATAAAAGCTCGTTTTTTTACTTTTAATTTATTAGTAATGTATTATCCTGTTGACCAATTTTGCCAAACAAAAAACATCATGAATTCAAATACTGCATTGCTATTTTTTCTGTATTTGAGCATTTGGAATGGTTTTCACTATTGGCTGTGTATTGCAGCATTTAGCAACCTATTTGATTTGACTAAATTGGTTGGTGGTAAAATACTCAAATAGCGTATTTATTCGAATCTAAGCCGCTATTGATTCTAAGCTGCATTCCAAATTCTCAACATGTTTTTGTGAAAAAATATATAGTGTAAAATGGTTTATCAACATCTGATATTTATGAAATTAAAAATTTTTTTAATGAGAATTGATAAGAAGTGAATAATTGATTTCTTTTAACCAGTATTAATAATCTTTAAATACATACATGAACCTGTCATTGCTCTGACCTTAAGTATTGAGTTCAATTTCCCCCATTTAAGGAATTTTTTTGCATTTGATTCTAAGGCACTCCTGATTTTTGGTAGCTTAAACACTGGAAAGAAAGTGCAAATAAGATTCAAATAAATATGGTACCTTGTTTTCCTAAATGTTGTTGCTTGGACTTATGGGTGAGGGGGGAACCATGATGTTGATATGTGCTTTGTCTCTTATGTCGCATGATGCATCCATGTTTCACCCTCCTGTTATGATACTGTACAGGAATGGTATGCTTTCTGTGTAAGTACCAGAGTGACTACTTTATTTTGTGTGGCTTCTGCCCATGTGTTGTTATTGTTCCCAATAAGAATATCTTTAACAAACTGTATCTTGGTTCTTTAGTCTGTGTGGTATTACTGTGGTGACCAGTTTTTTTTCACAATGTAAAGGAGGACGAAAAATATAAGAAAAAATTACAACTTAAATATATAAAATGTTTTATTAATTTAAACAAGAATGCGCTAACTATGCTTACATTCTTTTTAATTATTATCTTAAATGAGTATTTTTCCATTGAATGAATTTTTTTTTTCAACATATCATTTTCTAATGTATCGAAAAATTCGGGCAAAAAATATCCTTCATACTGAATTTTACGGTAAGGACTGTAGCTAAAATATTAACATTCAATTTTAATTTCTCACTAGTCACTTCACAAAAATCATTACCAAATGAAAAAAACTCTTTCAACTGCTGCATTTTAGTTCCAGGGCAACACAACGTAAATTCAACAAGAATAATTACATTTTCATGTGGAATGTGTTCATTTTTGAAATGGTTAAAGTAATTTCACCCATATTTTATCAATTTCTCAGCATGTTGATTTTCCAATTGTTCTAATTTATTGGAATTTAAATAAACATGCAGTTTTCTTTCTACTTCAAACAGACAATTGTCATCGATTTTAATATCAAGCATTTCTTTCAATAAAAACTGCCCTATGATGCCCATTCATCGACACCACTGTTTGGACTGGTGCCATGCACAAGGAAACCGGACTGCAGCAAAATGGAACCAGGTCGTCTTTAGTGTGACGAATCCAGATTCCATCTCATCAGTGATGACAATCGTGTTTGTGTGTGGAGACCCCGTGGTGAATGCTTCAATCCTGCCTTTGCTTTACAGTGACACACCGCTTCCACAGCTGGTGTGATGGTATGGGGTGCCATTGCCTACGATACACAATCACCCCTAGTATTGATCCGTGGCACCATGACAGCCCAGCGGTATGTCCATGACATCCTGCAACCACATGTGTTGCCACTCATGCAACGGCTCCCAGGAGCCATTTTTAACAAGACAATGCTCAGCCTCACATGGCAAGGGTGTCACAAGACTGTCTCCACACTGTTACTACCCTTCCTTGGCCTGCCCGATCCCCAGATTTGTCTTCAAACGAGCTTATCTGGGATCATTTGGGACGGCGAGTTGGGCATCCCATGAGTTTCAACGAACTAGAGGCAAGGTTACAGCAAATATATGGAACGAAATATCTGGAGACATCATACAGAATTTGTATGCCTCAATGCCCGATCGCTTGCTTTCGCGCTAGGGGGTTCAACAGGGTATTAAATCCTCCGTTCTTTTGCCTTTTTCTTTGAAATAAATGATTCTCTTTCTTTGATTTTTTAATCATTTACTTATATCAAAGTAGTTATTATGCATGTAAAATTTCATTTCATTTTGATGTCTCCTTCTTGGTTAGGTAATTTTTTAGTCCTTGAGTGTAATTTTCATTTTGATTTTTTATTTTAACTTGAAAAATTCCAGGGTATGCCTTATGAAAGTTCAGGGTTCCATGAAACACAGCCACTGCTGTACAGCATTCCTCTAAGTAGAAAAGAGAAGAGCAAACTAATTCCAAATTTTTTTTAAAAAAAGTGTTTTGTAAATTTTTATTGTATAAAATTTTTGTTATATTTATATCTTTTTTCCCCCTTTTAAATTGAAATAACACTTTTTTTTAATCAATTAGTTTGAAGGGGAGTTAGCTGTGGCCTTCCATGGATTTGTTATTCACTCTGCTGATGATCAAGTCAAAGTGTATAAAAAATACCAAGAAGGTTTGAAAGACTTGTTAACTTCACTTTCAGAGGTAAAACTATTTATGCATTGCAAGCATTATTATTTTTCTCTATAATAATAAAGTTTATGTAAAATTAACTATTGACATTTGTGTTATTAATTTATTCTTTTGGCTTAAGTACTGTTTTCTGATGTTTCCAATTGTGATTCTTATTTTTTAAAGCTTATTAAAGCCTTTAAACTTTATTCTGATTTATTAGTAAATAAATTAAAATATATTCGTGTTAAGCAATTTTCACTGTGTATTTAATGTATCTAAATGCAATTGGTTGTCACTTTTGAAACAAATGTCTTAATTTTCTTTTATAGACTGAACTTGCTTCAGCTTTAGGCCATTATGTGAAATTAATTAGTACCACAAAAAATCATCAAAAATCAAAACTCTTGTTCTCACTTCTGGAATATGGTGTTACAAACAATTTCGTGTCTGCACGGTGAGTTTTTATAAATTGGATTCAGTTTATTGCACATTTAAATTGGGGACTAATTGATATCTGATAATATTGCATAGACAATTTTTAATTGTAACTCTGTTTAAATTTTCTAGTATTTGTAATATATAGTGGAAAGAAAAGTTTTTACTTTTTCAATTTTTAAAATTTCTTTCAAATTTTTTTCTAGGATTTTTTAAAAAACATTTTACAAAATTTATTTAAAAAGACATTTTACTATTAGAGGATTGTACTTTGGTATATCATTGTTTTCCCTACTAAAAATTAAATTTTTAATATTGATAGCAAAAACTTAATAGTTTAAAAAGGAAACAAGTAATATAATTTTTTTAAATGTCAATTCCTACTTCATTAGAAAAACGTACTGGCGCCATCTGTTGCAGCTAGTTGGTACTGCGACAGAAATAACACAGAATAAATTTAAAATTAATGAATTAATATTTGAAAAAACTGTATTAACATCAAGTGTCATCCACTACTAGTTAAAAAATTTTTTGAATTATAATGAATGAATAGAAAGTATTTTATTAATGATTGAAAATTTGAACAAGATATATATATATAGGGGAAGAGTGAACTAATTGTAGAAATTGAAAAAAGAACCTGATATTCTAAATTAGATGTTTTAAAGTTAGGCCAGTATATATCAAAACTGAATGAACCAAAATTTTATGTGTTACATGATTTACTAAATATTTATGGGATACACTACATTTCTAATTTCAAGATATTTTGAGGAGTATCATTGCAATATTTTATAATCTAGTTTTTGTATTAAAATTTATAATTCAAGACATATAAAAAAAATATACCATCTTTTATTTTTCAAATATTTGTTTTTTTAATGTATTAAAAGCAAAATGAGTGATTATACTTTGCATTTCATTATGAAATATGTTTAATTTGTCAGTTTTTCTCACCTTCAGAAGTTTCTCTGGCATAGTTAATTCATATATTTCAAAACCAGTGATTGTCATTTTACACATTAAATTTCCTTTAGACATAAAAATTAGATTATATAAATTATATTTCAAAATGGAGTTGCAGATTTTATGTATTTATATTTTTGCTGAACTGAGCATTTACTATTAAAAAAAAGTTCGGAAAATATATTTAGAAAAAAAAAAGAAGTTAAAATTAGATTATAATAGTTTAGCTTAATTTGACTTTTTTTTTTAAAATTGTAACATCAAAGAAGTTGTGCAGATATTTAAATTACGACAAAATAATTCTTCTGATATTTTGTTAAAAATTTTAAATCTTTACTGTATATTATGTGGAAAACTCCAAAAACTTGAGTTATAGATAGGAAATAATGTTTTTTTTTTATAAAGTAATTATTATTTTTGATAAAATACAATTTTTCCATTCGAAATGAAACATAAATTAAAACTGTATATTTCAGTTTTTAAATGAATTCCTTTGTAAATTTTTTGTTTCATTTTGAAGCATTTTTGATATTATTCACTGAATGCTTTGAAGTAAATAAGAAATGGTGTTTATTTAGAAAAGGTAATGTTTTTGTTCTGCATTGTTTTAGATTTGATAAAAAGAATATTGCTTTGCAATGAGAATATTTTAAATATTATATGTCCAATCTAAGTAAAATTATAAACTTGCTGTATACACTCAACATTTGAATAGTTTTACTGTGCAGATAAATTTCAATTTTGAAAGTCACTATGCCAGTATCTTGGCTAATTTCCTTTTGATGAATTTTTTATGTTTTTTAAACAAATAATAATAACTTTTTTTAAAATTTCTAATGGGCTAATTTCTGTTATTAAAAATTGGTATCTGTTTAAATTCTGGGAGTCATTTTTATTATAACTGAAATATGTCATTCATGATAGGAGAGATTAATTTTCATTTTTAAAATATTTATTCTAGATATAATTTTTTATCTTTTCTATTTTGAAATATTTTCTGAGGCATAATATTTACCATTCATCATTGATTGGCTCAATGTTGTCATAATTCTATTTTGTTTATCTGAAAGAGATTAAATAATGATTTGTAATAATTATTAAATTGCATTCATTTATCTGGGAACATAAATTTCTTCAGTAATGAAATTTTGCATATGTTGTGTAAATTTTTTTGAGAACTTTAAACTGATGTGATGTAAATTAAATTGCAAGAATTTCCACTTTTATTAGCATCCATTTGTGTTTTGGTATACAAACATTCGAGTGCAACTAATAACAAGTTGTATTGATATATACTTTATTATTTTGTACAAATTGTTGAAAATAAGTAAGACAATATATAAAATAGTTTGGATTAAGTATTAAATGATTTTGCTGCCTGTTGTTCCACTAAAAAGTCGATATACTTTCCAGTTTAGAATAAATAAAAGAATAATCCAAATAAATATAAAGAATCTCTTTCATATTCAGTGAGTAACCTCTATTTAATGGTTATTTTTGCTGTAAAATAAAAGGGAGTTGTTGAGTTTCATTTTGTGTTACAAATTTTTTAAATAAATGTAATAGCTCCAGGGTTTGCCATTATAGAAATAAAATTCAATTTATTTTCCAAATCTTATTTTTGTATTTCTTTTTAGACTTGTGTGTGAAACTCTCTTAAAATGTGAATCTCTAGTTTATCATAATGAAGATTTTTGGTGCTTTAGTTTTATGTTGATCAATAAGATTATTTCTGGCATTGATTACAAAGTAAGTTCTGTAACTATATATATAAGAATTTTGAGTCAATTTTTTTTAAAAAAAAATACTATTATTTAAATGACCTATTGAAAGAAAAAAAACTTCATTCTTATCGGATATTATAATTTAATAATTTAAAATTAATAAATACACATACGTGTACTAAAAGTATTGCAGTCTTTTTTTGATATTGTGTTTTTTTGACTTATTAATTTCTTTTAAGATTATGATGGAAAAAAATCATTGTTTTAAAAATAAATCTTTGGATTATTTTATATTTTTGGTAGATGGGAAATTTGAAATTGGTATTGAGGAAAGGGCTTTGAGATTGAGACCACAATATATAATAATGTATTCTTTTGCTTATACAAAAACATGGTTATATGTTCAGAGTATTGAAAATGAATATATATATATTTATGTAAAACCATGTCTGTTCATATGTATTAAAAACTAATTTTATTCATTATGAAGGTTAATTTATTATGGATATACTGCAAACTTACAATATTTGACTTAATAAAGATTTATGTAGTAGTACATGAAATTTTTAAATAGAAGTTATAGTTAAATGAAAGATTATTAGTTAAATTAAAATTTTAGAATATAAAATTGTTTGGCTTAGTTATTTGATATATGATATTGTCATTCTTTGATGATCATTAGCACTATTCATTAAAGTATTAGTTTTCTTGAGCAACTGTGTTATAAATTGAACTTTTTCTTTCTTATTGAACTGAGGACTCCCATAATATACAAATATAAAATATCACTATAAGTGTATTGCTGCTCTATAGTATCATTCTTCATATCATACTTGAGTACCTTTTTTAAAACTACAATTGTCTTAATTTATCATTTACATCCTTTTGAGTAAATTAAAAAAAAAAAAAAAAAAAATTAATCTTTCTGGTGTAACAGAATTGTAATTTTTGTCATTAGATTGTTGTCATTTTGATACAATCACATAAAATGATTATTATGCACAGTTGCTGCACAGTTAATAAGACTTCAAAATATTATGATATAATAGTTTTGAATGTTGCCTATTGTTTTCATTGTCATCCTTACTATCAAATCATGGTTCAAATTAAGATTTCTCTCCCATAATCCACTGTATAACTTTACAGTTAATCTTGACAAGAATGTGAAACATATTGAGCAGTGAAATGTTCGCAGAGGTGGCAGGCATAGTTATAGATTGGGATTTCTTTTTAAAAATGATTTATTAAGATTCAAAATCAGAAGTATCTTTTACATTTACTTTACTGGAGTAAAGTAAATGTAAAAGATACTTCTAATAAAAATATCGGCAGGAAATAATAAATTTGAACTCAATCTCATCTCGAACTGATTACAAAATTGTATGTGCATGTGACCACCATCATCTGCAGTTGTATATTTATAATACGTTCTTATTTGTATTTAAGGTGATGCCAACTGCAGATGACTAACTTGTATGGATTGGGTTCAAACCATTTGAGATTATGGCATGGAAGTTGGAAAAACATTAACACATAAATTTTTATGAACTGTCTAATAATAGTGACACGAAATAAATACAAAAAAATGAGTTTCTTTTTTAAAATATTCCTCTTTAATTTTTGAATAAAAACAATTTATTTGTGGTTAATTTATTTTTGAAAATTATTTTACTGAAAGTTATATAAGAATTAAAAAAAATTATCCTCTTTTGCTTTATAATTTCTGCTCTATTTTATATCTATTAGGACACTCAAAATGGATATTAATTTATTCAGCTATATATATAAAGGACAAAACCGACTCACTCATGCATTACGATATCTTTGGAACTATTAGACCTACAGACTTGAAATTTGGTAGGCATGTTCCTTTCATAGAGTAGAGATCCACTACAAAAGAGGCTTTGCAAAAATAGACCTCCAAGGGGTGTTTCAAAGGGTAAAGGGGGATTTTAGATAAAAAAAAAGTACTGTTTTTGAATTATCTGACCTGCAAACTTGAAATTTGGCAGGCTTGTTCCGTGCATGGAGTAGAAACCCACTAAGAAAAAGTTTTGTGAAAATTGAACCTCTTTGAACTATTAGATCTACCTACTCGAAATTTGACAGGCATGTTCCTTTCGTTCAGTTGAAATAAATATTCCAAAAGAGGGTTTGAAAAAATAGACTCCCAAGGGAAGTTGAGAAAAGTTAAAAGTGATTTTATAGATAAATATTCCAGTTTTTGAACTATTAGACTACAGAAATAAAATTTAGCAGGCATGTTCCTTTCATGGAGTAGAGATCCATTGAGAAAGTTTTTTTGTAAAATCAACTTCCAAGGAGGGTTAAGTGCCATTATAGATAAATGTTTCGGTTTTTGAGCTTTTAGACGCACATATTTGAAATTTGACTGGTATATTCCTTTCTCTCTCTCTCATGAGAGTAAATAACTACTGCTAAAGAGATTTTGCAAAAATAGACTCCCTAAGAAGGGTTATGAGGGGTTAAAAAGGTATTATAGATAAATATTCCATTTTTGAACAATTAGACAGTTGTACTTCAAATTTAGCAGGCATGTTCCTTTCAGGAAGTAGAGCTCTGCTAAGAAAGGATTTTGCAAAAATTGACATCCAAGGTGGGTTCCAAGGAGTTAAGTACCATTTTGGATAAGTATTCAGGCTTTAACTATAGAATAACATATTTGAAATTTGGCAGGTCTGTTCCTTTCTTGTACTAGAGAACCACAACAAAAGAGGTCTTTATGAAAATTGATTCCCAAGGGGCTAGGAGGGGTTAAAGTGGCGTTAGGGACAATTATTCATGTTTTTGAACTATTAGGCCTACAGACTTACAATTATAGTTTCATGTTCCTTTCATAGAGTAAGGATCTAAGTAGGGATTTTGCAAAAAATCAACCCCCAAGGGGGTATTGTAAAGGGTTAAAGGGCCATTTTAGTGTCTGAGTGGTAGTGTATTGCGCTTCCATGCCGCAGGTCCAGGGTACAAATCCCGAGCTGGGCAAGGTTGACTCAGCCTTTCATCCTTTCAGTGGGTTGATAAATGAGTACCAACCTTTCTTGGGAACTGAACTCTGAGGGTTTCACATCAGACTGGCCCCTTGACCCAAACATCTGCACATGCACCCCAGTGCCTAAGGTCATGTATACTGATATAGGCACAGTAGACCTTGGCCCTCATGGGCTGTTGTGCCATTGAGTTCAGTTAAAGGGGGGGGGGAGCATTTTAGATAAGATTCCATTTGTGAGTTTTTATACCTACATATTTGAAATTTAGCAGGCATGTTCCTTTCATGAAGTAGAGATCTGCTAAACAGAGTTTTGTGAAAATCAATCAAAAATTCCCTTTGATGAACTTGTAACGTCGTCAGTAATTAGAAAACAAGAAAATTTGTCACAGCCTCATTTTAAAATTTAAACAGTATTTAATAGCTTCATATGTTATTAAAAAGTCCAATAAATATGCCAAGCCGGGCGGACCGTCTTTTTCTCTCGAGGTCAATCCTTATTCCGAAAGGCACTCGACAATCCCTTGCTTTTCCGGGCTCTGTCCGTCTCACTCCAGGGCTCTATCCCTCTGTTTCCATCCAGGGCTCTCTCCAAGTTTCTTCCTCTCCGTCCAACTCTTTTTTCAAAATTAACCCCTTTTAAACACCAGGGGCGGGTCCACCACACGCCCCTCGTCTTCCTCATTGGCAGGCCAAAAAAAAAGATCTGCCCTCGTCCCCGGGCCACTTTCGTCTCCCGTTTGCGCGGCAAACACAAACACATTCCTCGTCTTTCTGGAATCCAAGGGCGCCATAATTCTCATCCAACTTCTGAAACTTCCATTCATCTCACCACCTGGGCCTCATAGCCCTATTCTCTATGCACCGACTTTCATACAGGCTTTGCCTATTCAGGACTTTCATACAGGAATGCCTATTGTCACCGGCATTCTTTAGCCATTGTAAATTCCAGACCTGATGTCTGCGCTTGTCCGAGGCCAAACAACAAACAATGACCCCATGGCCACCTGCTCTTGTCACCCAACGTCTGTTTGGGGCCATAAAACTTCAGATGAATAGAGGGGTGAGGTTCACCCCAATCGAAGACATCACAAACTACTAAACCTACAACCTTGAAATTTGAAAAACATGCTACTTTTGCTAAGCAGAGATGAGCTTAGAAGGGGATTTTCACCCCAGAGAGTGTCACCCCACAAGAGGGTTACAAGACATTATAAATAAAAAAAAAAAAAATCCCTTTTTTCAGTTATTAGAACTGCAAACTTAAAATTTGACAAGTATGTTAAGCAGCAATATGCTAAAAGCTTTTTGTTTGTTTAATTTGCAATTCACTTAAAATTTACCCATTAAAAACTTCTTTATCCTTCCATCTCTACTTTTTATTTTTCAATTCACTCGTGTGAAGAGTTGTTTATACCAGCTAGTGAATGTATATAAACATTTTTTATGTTGTAAATCAGAGTATCTCATTCCAAGTAATCTTTGCAGGGTGTCAGAAATCTTTTAAAAACCATTTTAGATAAAGCTCAAGGTATCAAGTCAGCGATTAATGTGGCTGTAATGAATCAACTCAGAGCTGTACAAAATGTAAGGCATTATTTTGAAATAAATGAAAATTAAAAAGAAATTAATTAAAGAAAAATTATTTAAAATTTTATTAAAATTTAATTTTATTTTATTAAAAAAACATTAACAATAAAAAAAACAATACTAGATTATTAAAAATTAATAAAAAGTGTAATATTTTCCATTTCATTATTCTATTTGTATGTATTAAAAGATTCAGTTAATTTTGAATTGTGTATTTTTTAATGACATTATCTGTCATGTCTTTTACTTAGAGATTTAACTGCTCTCTCTCTCTCTATTCAATTATGTACTTCATAATAGTATGTGAAAACATTTCTGTGTTTAATAAATAAACTTTAAAAATAATTACAAATAAGTATCGAATGCAAGGAAAAAGCATAGTAAAAGAATATATTGAAAATAAAAGCCTGATGTATGATTTTTTTTAAGAACGAAAATTGTCTTTTGTTATGTTTTATATAAATTAGAACTATTTTACTGTGTGTTGTTTTTTTTTACTGTTGCATTTTTAATCGAAGGGGATTTTTATTTAATTTTTTAGGTTTTAGAAACAATATTTGACAGAAATGATTGTTTACTACCCAGCTATTTGATTTTAGATGAGCTTCAGAAAAAACTTCCTACTAGAGGATCATATCCCCACTGGGTTTGTATCACAATTTATATATGTCTGTTTAATTTGCTATACAGAAGTTCTTACAATATACACTTTTTGTTAAATTTATATATTATTCCTATATTTATTATGCTGTAATTAAGCTTCATTAAGATAAATTATAAAAAATTGCATTTAAATTTTTCTATTGGAAATATTTAAAATTTTATCATTAAAGCATTTACTTGTAACAAAGGTATAAAAGTTAATTTTCCTACAATCCATGAGCTTCTGTTTGAATTTTTGAGTTAAATTAATTAAATCCAAAATCTAGTGATACATTGTGATTTTCTTCAAAGCCTTCAGTTAGTATATAATGGAGCAAATTATTTGTATTTTGTTTTGTTACAGAAATTTTCGAAACTTATATCATCATTCGTTGACAGTTTCAGACCAACTGCTCAAATGGTCTCAATTTCTGGTATGATATTTAAAATATTATTTTCTATGTTTCATTTTTGTTAATTGACATTCTTCACTTCTCAATCTAATTTTTGTTTCACTCCTCATTATTTTATTCCTTATTAAAAATCAATCGGTATATTTTAATAAAATGACCAATAACATTCTCAATATGCACTTATAACTGCAATCCATCAGTATTAAAAAGAATTGTTTGTATGAAAAAATTTCATTTTCTTTTAGCATATCATATCTTCAGAATTTCTCAAATTGTTGCATTTTCTTCATTTTTATTATTTTTATCCAACCTTATGTTAAGAAAAGGCATGTTATTTTTAAGTAATGTAATTTGCAAGTTTTAGACAATTTTTTGGGTTAAATGATGGTTTAATCAGTCAAAAAATCTTGACACCATTTAAGGATAGATGTTATTTTTCATTTCTAGTGCTCATGGATATAAAAGGTGATGAAACTGCATATGGGAGATCAAAACTTTTACCAGTTGTTGGTTATTCAGCAACTCTGGGCAATGTGTGGAAGCTAGATCCTGTTACTGCTAAAGCTCCTTTAAGAGGGCTTTTGCCTTATAACAAGGTAATAATTATAGCTAAATAAATTGCAAGATTCTGCTTTTCTGATAATTTATCTTTATAAATTACTTATTATGGTCTTCTAATGCTTAAAAGGGACATGGTACGATTTACACAAAGTTTTTTAATTTAATGATTTTCATAATTTTTTTGGTTGTCTCTTATGTGCATGGATGATATAAAACAGTTTTTGTGCTCAAAATTTCATAAAAAGCTAACTATTTAATTTTTTGAACGAAAAACTTGAAACTTATGAAGTGATTATAAAATGCTACTCCTCTCACAAAAATTGAAGTACATGTATGAAATTTGATTTACAAGTACATTAAACTATATATAACAAAAGTTGGTTTGGGTTTTGTGATAACATGATTAGTATTCATACAGTAATTCTTTTTATGAATGCTTATTGAAAATTCCTTAAAAAATGTGTAAATTCTGAGTTCAATTATTTTTTAAATAATAAGTATTGTTTTGATTGAAAAATGCATTCCAACTTTTATTCCAAGTACTATTAGCAACAAGTGAAAAATTTCCAAGTATTAAGCTCAATAGAAAAAAATCCTTAACATTTTAAATGAAGATAAACTAGTTATTTTATCTTTCTGAGATAAGTCAGTTTAAAGTTTTGATTTGCCATTGGAATGTGAATAAAAACAAATGTAAAAGTTATCATAACTCTGCATTTTTTAAACTTAGAGCTTTCAAATTTTGTGAATTTGTAGAAAAGTATATAAAAAATAATTTAGCCGAAAAAAAATTAGATTTGATTTTTTCGCCAATTTTTGTCAATTGAATTGTACTGTGTCTCTTAAAATGTTTTTAAAGAAAACATTCTAAACAAAATTCTCATATATATATAGTATAGTATTTTCTCATGTATTGTGAAATATATTAATGCATTTTTTGAGATATTTAAGGAATTTTCCTTACTAAATTTCCTAAAATTTTTCTACTTTGGGGATGAAAACCTGTTGTTTATCTAGTTAAGTTTTTAATTTTGATTATTAAAAGAAAAATAATAGATGAAACAAATTATGTTCTGTACAATTCATTGCATTTTTGAGGTATCAAGTTATTTTTAAGTGAAAAAAAAAATGAAAATAGGGGCTGATTTAAATATTTATATGCTCAATCAATCAACTCATTAAATTACTTGGTTTTTAAAAGATACTTTATTTTGAAGTGAAAGCTTCAAGTAATTGGAGAAGAAATATTTTTTCTTAAATTTTCTGTATTTAAATTAAATTATACTTATTTTTATTTTAAGTAAAAATAATTATTTCAGGAATTTAATGAATATATATGCACTTATTTGCTCATAATTTTTATTAATATTTTATTATTTGACTTTATTTTAGAAGTTTATTGTTTTGCGTCTTAAAAATCTAAATTGCCTGTTAAATTCATCATTTATAAAGTGAGTTTATTTCTAAAACTGTGTGATACTTTTTCTTTTTCACTTGAACCACATAACAGGAATTAATGGAACCACAAACATCCCTTTTGAAATATGTTTTGGAACAACCATATTCTAGAGAAATGGTTTGCAGCATGTTGGGTGTTAGTAAGCAGGTACAGTATTTTTTAACTATGTTTTGTAGTACTAGAACATAGCTTATATATTAATTACATAATTTCTTATTGAAGAATGTGTGTAAAAAGAGGAAAAAAAATATTTTTCTAGTAATGTCTCCTTCATTTTGTTTAGCTAGATCAACTTGATGTATCACAGTTAAAATATATTTAAGTTCATATTAAGGAGAAATGGATAAGAAAAAAATCATTTTATCTTAGTTGAATTTAAAAAGTTATGTATGTATTCAAATTTATGGAACAATATTAAATTTATTTAAATTAAAATGTTACTTGTCATTGACATATATGAAATTTGTTCCATATTTAGTGTGCTCAATTTTTGTCTAAATAATTTACTATTTAATTTCATATTTTTCTAATAACTTAATTTTTAAAAGTCTTATATATATAAATATAAAAGCCGCAATACAAGCACAATATTTTTTTTAGATGAACTGTTCATGCTTGTTGCTACTTTTTTTTTTTAAAGAACTGATTTTAACTGTATTTGATTCAGTTTATTCCATGAAAAAAAAAAGCCCCAAATCCACTCAAATGAATTTAATATTACAGAATCACTATGCATGTGAAAATTTTTAATTGTTTTGCACGTTTCAGAAAGAAGCAAATCAGTTAAATTTCTTAAAAAAAAAAGAATATATATATATATTGTATTAAATTAAAACCAACTAGAACAGCATTTCTAATTTTATCAATATAAGGACACCTTTAGCAGCATCTCAAAAAGAGTATTTTTTACATTTACTATAAATATTTTGCTTAAATATATGTGTGAATTTGTAGTTTGGGGTTGCTATTGTTTTGGGTAATAATACAATAATTTAATTATAATTAATTAAAATTAATTGATTGAAACTAATTATTTAAAGAATT
>BMAV01004103.1:108774-124509 GCA_019973955.1 Trichonephila inaurata madagascariensis
AAATAATATAAATTTCTTTGAAAGTTGAAATTAAAAATATATAAGTAGAGGAGAAAAGTTCTGACTTTATTGTATTTGGAAGTAAAAATCAATTTCAAAATGTATTTAATTTTTTTCTTTAAAAATTTAAAATTTTGATGTTTTTGTAAATATATTTCAGGCTGTAATAATTAGATAAAAAAAACCATGCTGAACTTAAAATAATTATATTTCTTTTAAAAAGAAATTTTCTTTTAAGGAAAAATATATGTATTACCATATTTTCCTGTATATAATTGCAACGGCATGTTATCTGGAAAGCCATTTTTATCAAATAAAAGAAAAAAGTGCTGCACAATACGTACCAATTTTTTTGGCGAATAATCCAAAATATATATACTGCTGATAATGAGAGCCACAGAAAGTAAGAAATACTCAATATGATTAAGGATATAAGTAATAAATTGTACAGAAAAAAAAATTTATTATGAAAAATGTGTATTTCATCCATCAAAGTTAAAAAAAAGTATTACCTTGAATGATCACTAAATTTATTAATAATAATTAAAAACCTTCAAAATATGATTCATTTGATTCGGAAATAAATAAATTCTTTACACCTTTATTTAACATATTATCCATGTAATTCGACAATGAGTCTTCATTATTAGTCATTTTCGTCAACAGTATTGTATTTTCGAAATGCATTTTTTATTGTAGTTGGAGACATTTTCATCAGATGCATGTTTCAATTTTCCCATTTTTGTTAAATTCTTTTCTCCATTGGACATCCATTGTTCCCATAATTTCTCAATTTTCACTTCACATTTTCTGTTTATTCCAACATCTAAAGGCTGTAATTTCTTTGGCAGTCCTGTAGGTATTATTATATATTTTACAGATGCAGACTTCAGGGTATTTTTAACATTTTCATCGAGTTGCACCCATGAACCATCTGATTTTTATTGTATGAAACATAAACAGCATTTCTTTTAAAACTATTAGATGGAGAATTTTTTTTTTTTTACCAGATTATCTGCAGCATACCATATGCAGGAGGAGATTTGAAACTTTTTTAACACATAATCCACATATTATATACAGGAAAATACGGTATATAAATATTTATTTACTTTTTTTTCTTTCATTAATTTTTGGAACAAAATTATTCTCTTGTATAATTAAATACTCTTTTATTTTCAACTTCTGCACTTTACCTTTTCTTGTACCTAGAATAAACTCTTAGGATTTGACATTTCCAAACTAATTGCATTTTGAGAATTTTATAAACTGATTTGACTTTTAGCAAAAGCAACGATGCCCAGTACTAGAGGAGCAACTTGTGGAACTGATAGTTTCAGCTATGGAAAAGTCTGAAAATGAGCCTGACTGTATGGAGGATGGTGGACCAACGCAACTGTTATGGCAACATTTATCAAGTCAACTGATATATTTTGTTCTCTTCCAGTATGCAAGTTTTCCTCACATCATATTGATTTTACATGGCAAAGTAAGCTATTTGTCAACCAACTTCACCTTCAATTTTTCAATAACTTCTTGAAACTTGTTATTAACTTAATAATTGTCAATTTAAATTAAGAATTCATTTCTTTTGTAGAATTGAAGTTATTTTCATTTGATTGATATTAACATTTAATTTTTTTGTACTCAAAAAGTATTACTAGTAGAAAATAGAATCAAATGGATATTTATAAACAAAAAGTAAAGTTAAATTGTACCAAATTTGTGATATTTAAACAGTCATTTATAAAATGAAAATTATTTACTAAGAATTATAATACTGTGAAGTTATCAATTGGTTTGTTTTTGATATTTATTTCTCTGACTCTGAAAATGTAATTAATCCTTATTTTTTAAATATTCTTGATGAACATCCTAGTTTGAAATGAAATAAGGAATCATTGCTTTAAGATGTCATTTTTTTTCTGGAAATATATTTTAATTTTTAAGAGGCTTTTACAATTACACTAACCAGGAGGATGCATGCATAAAAATTTTAGAATCAAGACTATGAATTCTTGTACTTTTTCATAATTTTGTGTTACATAAATTTGAAGTAAAATTGTTATTGTGTTGTATTAAATAGCATGAAAATCAGTCATTAAATTATTTAATTAAGTTTAATTTATTACTCAAACACATTTTTTTTTATCATTTTGATATATAATAGTATAATAATCAGAAGTTATTAAATGTAATGTTTAATTTCTAGTTACTTGGCCGAAATCTTCGCAAGGGCAGAGATCATCTCATGTGGGTTCTGTTGCAATTTATATCTGGAAGCATTAAAAAAAATCTTGTAAGTGGATAATTTAGATATTTGTTCCTAAAAATAAGTAATTTAATACTTTTATATTTAATATTAAATATATGATATTGATGTTTGAAGTTCAGCTCATCAATAGTGAAGGTATAATTTATTTATGAGTTTTATGTAAATACTCGATTTAAAATTAGAATAAGGTAAAATAGTTGAATGCTAAAAAAAGGAAAAATTATCATTGCTTAGTTACTGGTCAAATAATTGTGGAAAAATTGGAACTGTTGCATTATGTATCTTAAAAGAAGGATGTATATTTTAGTTTATTTGTGGTGAAAAATCTTTTTCTATTGATGTAAAAGTACAGGGTGAGTTGTTTACATAGTTTTTAACATAATGTCTGTTAAATGTCACCTTCTACTGTCAGCTCATGGTTGCAGTTGACTTTGAAAACTTTGAGTCACCTTTTCAAGCAAATTGATTGAGATATTGTCAGTTTTGGCTCAGATATTGTTCCTTGGGTCTTCCAGAGACTTGGAATGATCTCTGTAAACCATGGACTTGAGATAACCTCACAGGAAGTAATTAGAGGGGGATAAATCAGGCTAGTTTACTTCCCCTTGTAGGGAGATCAGTCATTCACGGAAAACTGCTCTCAAAACATTGAAACTCTGGAGGTGTGAGCTGTGGTCCCATCTTGTTGAAACCATATGTTGTCAAGATCCCTTTGTTGGAAAGCGGATAAGAAGAATTATTGTTGGATCATTGTCACATACTGGTCTGAATTGATGGTAATAGCACACCCATTTTCTTGAAAAAGTATGGACCTAAGATCCCTATTCTTGATATGGCAGACCATACTGCGGCACGATCCAAATGAAGGGGCCTCTCATAAAGCTCTTTGAGATTTGTTGCACTCCAATATCTCATGTTCTGTTTATTCACACAGCCACTGTGAAAATGTGCTTCATTTGAGAAGAACAACTACGTCATTTTACAAGATGTCAAGCAGTTGCTCACATGATGTTTGTTGGGTTTTGTAATCCTGCTCTGTAAGTTGTCGGGCCCCAAACATTTTGTGTGGGTGAAAATGGAGCTCATTGCAAAGAATTTGATGAAGAGAACTGGCCGACATTCCAAGTACAACTGCATGTTTACATGCAGAACGCTTGGGTGACGGCTGAATAGACACACAAATTCTTTTCACATTTTCACTTCTAGTGTTTTAATGATCTTCAAAGATCCTTTCCTTTCTTTTAAAACATTCCCCATTGCTCAAAAGGCATCCACCCACATTAAAAAATATTTCCAATCAGGAACACGACTTTGCAGAGGAATATCGAAGTTGTGACGAAAGGCACATTGCACTCAATCACTGACGACCCTTAGAGAAATACATCTCTACAGCGAAAGTGTGCTGCTGCCTTGACCATAGCATTTTTGTGACTGAGACAGGTGGGAACACAAATGTCGCACTCTGCCCCCTCCACCGAACCCCTCTCCAAGAATGTCAGTGCAACATGATCAAAACAGGAAATTCTCATGCCCATCCAGTATATCAAAATAATTTAGGCAAAAATTGCAACTAATTATGTTCAGTTTCTCCAAATTTGATTTTTAAATAGAAAAGAATTATTCCATCTTTTCAAAGGTTGGGAGATTTATCAAAATATTAGCAAAATGGTGAGTGGGAGGAAGTATGGAAAAAATTCTGACATTACATTTTGCAGTTAGTTAATGAGAAGAAATGTATTTTTTTTGTGTGTTGCATGAATGTCATTTTAAGAAAAAAAAAAGGGTTTTTTGTAGATTTAAGTGGCTTTTCTATCAAGGACATCCATTGAGTGATCATTTGATTTGTAAAAAATTTAATATTTTTAAAATCATCAGGGTCTAACTTGTTGCAGTTGTTTGATTTGCA
The DNA here is from genome assembly GCA_019973955.1 of Trichonephila inaurata madagascariensis. Taxonomy (NCBI): domain Eukaryota; kingdom Metazoa; phylum Arthropoda; class Arachnida; order Araneae; family Nephilidae; genus Trichonephila; species Trichonephila inaurata. The sequence continues at coordinate 112,956 of BMAV01004103.1, forward strand.
CTTTGAAAAAACAGTGTTTGGACTCTGATTTAGTATATATCAATGATAACTAGAACAAAATAAAATGAAATGAAATAAAATAAACCAGCCTTATATTTATATATATATAATATTATAAATGTGAAAGTTTGTAAGGATGTTTGGTATTCTTTCATGGAAAAACAAATGAATGGATTTTAATGAAACTTTACAATAATGTAGCTTATACATCAGAATAACACAGAGGCTATAATTTATAAAGATATTGTGTGAAGTTTCCAAAATCTAACAATATGATAATTGTCAAGAAAGTAGGAAAAAGATCTGCCATCTGCAAAAAAGCCTGCGACAGCATATATCTATCTTATTTGTGTGAAGCAAAGCTTTCCCTGTTTGTTTTGTCTACGCCATGCCTCAGTGTGTGCTCTCTATTAATTTATTCCTTTAATTAGTGTAATCACTTTTTTTTATTTCATAATAAAGCTATATTTCGAAGGGAGAGGTGGTGGCAAAATTTTAACAGAAAGTAATATTAATGTATTACACTTCCACATATAAATTATTTACACTATTTTAAGTGTTCATTATACAAAATTTGTATCAATGTGTTACTTTTGCTGTGCAGAAATCAGCTTAGGAAGGTGTTTTCAAAAATCGACTGACAAGAGAATAACGGGGAGTTATAAATAAAGTAAAAATCCCTTTTATCAGCTATTTGATCTACAGACTTAAAATTCAACAAATGTTTTTTTTTATGTTCAGCTGAGGTATGCAAAAAGCTTTTTTTTTTAAAAATTTGCAATTCATGTAAAATTAACTCATTCAAAACTTCTTTGTCCTTCAATCTGTATTGTTTAATTTTTCAATTTAGCTGTGTGAAGAACGGGTATACCAGCTAGTATATATATATATAAAATGTGTGGTTTAAACCATGAATGATTAAGTTTAAAATTTAATGGTTTTTTCCATGTGAAAGTAAGAGACAAAATAAAATTGCTAAGACATTTGACATTGTTCTTGAGGCACTAAATGTTTTAATAGCTATTTAGTAGACATTTTTCTAAAGTGATTTTGTAAATGACATCAATACCCATAACAAAATTAACCAATTAAGCATATATTCTTTTACATATTACATAAAATTTAAATATGCCTTTTTTGTCTAAATTATTTTTGCCTGATTTGATATTTTTTAAAAAGTTGCTTGGGTAGGAATCACACTAATTTAATCTGGAAGCTAGATGAAACTGATTTTTGAACTTTTTTCCCTATTAGAACACACTATATTTGCCACATCTTATTACATTGTTCTTACCAGCAGCATATGCTTTTTGTTTCTTCGCTTTCATATCTGCAACCATATAACTAACTTTTTTTTCACAATCAAATTCTCTTGAATTTAAAAAATTTTTAAGGGCACTTTTCCCAGTATTGATTCTTTTGTTTGGCATTGCATTTTGTAAGCATATCAGTGTTGACTACTATTGGTACATTCATGTACACACACACACAAAGGGAGAGAGAGAGATTACATGATAAAAAGAAGCAAGAATATTCTACCTTTCATTATATGTCACTAATTACTTGCTTGAGCTGCAGTTTTGAATGCATATTTACTAATATAATTTGTTGAAATAATAAAAGATAATCATGATTGCAAGTGATTTTACAAATCCTTCTTTTGTAAAAATGTGTTAAGATCAGTGTTAAAAAATTGAAATTGACTTTCGAAGAATACTACAGACACAATAAATGGGCTCTGAACAGAGTTTAAATGTAAATATCCTATTTTTTAATACATAAATAACATTTCAAAATATTTAAAATTATGAAATATAGTATGTTTGAAAATGTAGTGAATTATTAATATTTATCTTATTTAAATCATATTAACATAATTTTTTAAATTTAAAGCTGAATGATTTTTTGCCTGTCATGAAGCTCTATGATTTACTCTATCCAGAAAAAGAACCTTTGCCATTTCCAGATGTAACTAAAGCTAGTAGCACTCATGCTTTAGCTATTACATCTGTATGGATTCATCTTATGAAAAAAGCTCAAGTGGATCAAGTCAGCCTACAAAGAAGGTTACCAGTTGCACTCTCTGGCCATTTAGAGTGAGTTTAGTTGTTTTTGTGTGTGATGTATTGCTAAATTTTTTTTATTACCTTATTTATGAAATTTAGAACTTAAATTGGATCTTGCTTTGAGATAAAGTTAGAATTAATATCAATAATTTTGAAAACATGTAAATATTTGGCAATTTACTTAGGAAATAGTTTATGCTTTGCTTTATTATACTAAATACCCTATATACTGTAGCATACCATATTTGAGAAATGCATCAATGTCTTTGTTATTAAGCTCACATTTTTTTTTTCTAATTGTATATTGCCTGTGAAATGTTTGTAATCCCTTAGCATTCTTTAACTATCATTAAAAATAAAGTGTTAATGAATGTATGAAAATGAGGAAAATATTTGCCAAACTTTTGGAGTAGACCATTGAATGATATCTGACATTTGAAATCAAATATGATATCTGAAATCACTGATAACAATAAAGACACTTTATGGGAAATTTTACATTTTGGATCTCAATATGGGAAAAGTCTGTTCCAAATGTCTTAGCATACAGTGCTGTCCACAAATCCGTTTTCGATTGGAAAACAAATTGCAACATTTGCATTTTGCATTTTCTGATTTAGTGCTCTAACTTTTTCAAAAACAAAGTCTGTTCTGAAAGGAACTGTGTTTGAATCATTGGAAGCTATTAAAAAGAATATGTTACAGCTGTTAAAATTGTTATCTGAAAGTGAGTCGAAAGAAGTTTTTGACAAGTGGTGAATCAGAAAAGGTTGATTTACGAGATACAATGGGAAATACAACAAAGGAAAAATAGATAAAAATAGAATCGTAATAAGTTATAAACAAATATGCTTTTTAGTGCCATTCCCATTACTTTATAGACAAATCTTGTATGCATAGCTATCTGAAATATATAATATCCTCTAATTTTATATATAATTTGCTTTAACTAAAATATTTCTATTTTAGGTATTTACAAAACAGCTTAAACAACGATAATTTATCTCATACTTTAAACACTGATTATAGGATACCGCTGTTGTGTAATGCTTGTAAGTTTTATCATGATATATTTTATTTGTATCTTATTTTAATTTATGGTTTCTTATTATTATAATCTTTGTTATTCTGTTCTTTTACCATGTAATAGATAGTACAAACCAGGAATGTTTTACAAGGCCTATGGCAATTCTAGTAGAAGCTGTACAAGGTACCCCTAAGCAACAGGCTTCACTTACTGGAGGAGCTGTTTCAGGTCCTATAAAACCTTTATCCATGAGTGTTTTAGACTCCTTGACTGTGCATACTAAAATGAGGTAAACAGGCCTTTATTATTAACTGGTCTATTATATTAAAACAAATTATTGAAATTTAACTATCAACTGAATTGTTAAGATACTTTATTTTAAACTTGTAGTAAAATCTTTATATTTTACTGAATTTTGTGTGTTTAAAAAGAAGTTACATAATGTCATATGTTTAGTTTTGATTATTAACTTCTATTCAAAAACTGTACATTTAAATTGAAGCCCAAGAATAAAAAAGGACTTTAATTTAAATAAAGACAGCTTTCCTTTTAATAATTTTGATATTCTGTTTATTGGTAAATCATAACGGTATTTGTTTGACTGGATTTTTCTTATTCCTATGTTCTGCTGCATCTTTTTGATGAAAGTATTTAATTATTATTTTTTATCTAAAATCAATAAATTAAATTTTGTACAGAAATTTTTCTAGTACTAATGTATTCAGACGTGTATAAATTCTTTTTTTTGAATCTATGAGTTTCCATGTGAGGTGCTCCTGAGTAATTGTTAATATAACATTACAGATTTGGTCACAATTGAATGCACATTTATGGACAAATGTGCATTCAATGATGATAAATATCTTCACCTGACAATACCTTAGAAAAACTACTTTTATAAGCATAATATGGTTTTATTATCAAACTGACGTCAATTAATTTCTTCAATTTAATAGCTTATCATGTAAAATTTTTTTTGAAATTTGGTTGTATTGAGAACTTTTAAACTTTGTGCACTTTCATTATAATTTTAAAACTGGATCATATATTTGCAGAAATGAATTAGTTTGATGATTCATCTGTCTTTTACAGTCTAATTCACAATGCAGTTACACACGTCATGAAACTTGCTCAAGCAAAATCGGCGTATGTTTTATCTCCAGCACTTGTGGAAACGTACAGCAGGTTATTGGTGTACAGTGAAATTGAATCATTGGGTATCAAAGGATTCATAAGTAAGTTTTTGAAGAAAGTATTGTCAAAATTGAGTTTAGTATGTTGTAAGATCATATATTTTAGTTATTTTTTCTTTCTTTCTTTCTTTTTTTTTTTTTTTGGTAAAAGAGGCTTTAGTAGTTCATGGTTATTTAAAAAACTTTATGGATTCAAGACCTGATTTTAGCAAACTCTTAAGTGAAACAGTAAAAGTTTTTGATTTTTAAACAGCTCAGGGCTTTGAATATCTCTTATGCTGAGGATATTTAAATCATAAGATGCTAGTCTAAGCTTTGTTATTGGTTAAAAATTTAAAAGTTGATAGTCAATAGCTTTTGTCTAACTTGTATAGATATCATTCATTTAAGCCAAAAATAAATTATAGTAAAATTTATCGAATTTTTTGTTATAAAAGATTAAAAAATGTACATTTTTTGAATGTGAATTTTTTCAGTTCTTTTCAAATGTTTTTCAAATAAAATTATAAAAAAGCTTTAAAATAATTTTTTTAATTTAAAATTAGTTTCTAAAGATGTATTAAAATTAAATTTCAGTTTCTGAAAATGTTGTCATGAGTTAAAAGCACATCATTAATGAGAACAGAAATATGTTAAGATCAAAACTACTGCTGTCAAAAGGGAATAAAATGTTGTTTTTAAATACGTTTCATTTTTACTTCTGTCAAAATATTATCATTTAAAATCTTAAAGAATTATGATTGATAAACTATTCCTAATCAATTATATAGTTCTCATGTGACACTGACTTATACAAAGTATATTGTTAATTAAAAAAATCTTGGGAAAACGGATGACAGTCATTATTGCAAAAACTCAATTTGACTACTTTTTAGATTAGAACACTAATAAATATTATATTTCATAATTGTAAAATAGCTTTCAATAGAAGTTTTCATGTATTCTGTTTTTGTATTGTTAGATCATATGAAATAGGAATAGTCTTTTATGTATTTCTGTGTGTGGGTGGGGGGGGGGGGAGAGATTTGTAAAAATAAATCACTAATGAACAAAATATTTGCCTTTTAATTTGAATTTAGAATTTTAGATACATTGTTGTACGTGAAGACACTATCAAAAACTGTATGTATATATTAGGTTAATATTTATTTCATTATTTTGTAACATGTTGCAATTTTATGCCTCATTTATAGATTAAAATTTTAAAATTTGAAATTAATGTTTTTTAAACAAATTCTTATTTTAATTGTATTTATTTTGGCAAGATATGTGTTTATATTTAAAGATATATTTACTCTTACAGCTCATTTATTACCGATTGTTTTGAAAAATCATGCTTGGGGAATACTACACACATTATTAGAAATGTTTAGTTATCGATTGCATCATTTTCAACCTCATTATCGGGTGCAGTTGTTGAATCATTTACACAGTTTGACTGCTGTTACACAAACAAATCAGACTCAACTTCATTTATGGTAAGTTTTTGTAGCTGATTTATTTTTAAAAAAGGAAGCATTGTTTTAAGAAATATGCCGTGAAAATTGTTTAACTCAAAACTAAGGGGACTGAAATATTTTTTTGTGTTAAATATTTAAAAAAAAAAACAACCATACATTTAACCAAATAAAAGCTTATTTTTATTTACAAAGATATGTGTGTATGCATGTATTTATTAAAAATCAATGAAACAAAAACATTCACAAAAACTTGATGAAATTTAATACAGAATTTAGCTACACCAAAATCTTTACAGATTTCCGTTTTCATCTGTTTTTGATCAACAGTCTTAAGAAGCTCCATCTTCATTTTAAGCAAAATACGGTTTGGTTTCCCCCAGAGCTCTTTGTCATTCTGCTCGTATAAAAAAAACTTCTAAAATAATAATAATAATAATAATAAATGCGAACATACTCACTGATTTTTACTCCACTGATGAGAGAGATAGTTTGTGTGCTGAAAGTAGCTTAGATAAACAAAATTGGCTCGTGTCACAAACTATATATTTCAAGGGTATTTTATAGCCAAGTTAGCTACTTTTCTATGAAACATGAAACCACCTCTCGCTCATTTCACACCCCTCTTAAAGCTCGCTTGTGCAACTGGTGTTTTTTTGTATTTTGTTCATTCCCAGAAGGGAAATCTTTTTGTATCAAGTGATTTTCGTTTCGTGTTGAGTGAAAAAAAGTATGAAAATACATAGTTTGGCTGGTATTAATTTTGTGTTTATCGATATTTTGTCTCAGTGTTTTCATGTTAAATGTATTTCGCTGTAGAGGAAAAATTTATTTGATAAAAAAGTTTGGCTGTTTTAAGTTATGGGGAGGGGGATCATTTTTTGGTGAATAGGAAAAGGCCACTGAATTATAATGCTTTAATTGTTTATTTTTATATGCAGTTAATGTTTCATGATTTAATGTTACAAAAGTGTATGAATTCATTATAGGTAGTAAATTGTTTGTAGTTCACTGAACTTTCATAAGTATGAATAATTAAAGAAATTAAGTGGTTACTGGTTGCGTGAATATTTTTTTATTAAGTCATAAATGTTTTCACTTAAACAAAATTCTCTTAAGCACTGATTTTTGTGTACAATTTTTTATCAGCTTTTTTTACAACAAGCAGGGTTTGTTGGTTGGTTATTTTTTTAAAGGAATGAAACTAAGTTATCTTGGGACATATTGTGCCAAACTCAAAGTGGAAATATATATATATATATATATGGAAGATATTGACTTGCAAATTTAGAGCAAGTAATGTATCTGGTTCATCTTCAAAATCATATTTAAAAGAAGCTCACAAATGAATATATTTATCATGATTAACCCAAACTCAGTTTAAAAGAATTTTCTGAACTTCAGAATATTATGTAATATATGTATTATACTACATATGTGTCACATACATCTAAATATACAGTTATCTCTTATATATGTAAAAAACTTATTAAAAACAAAAGATTAACAAAATGTAAAGTTTTGTGTGTTAAAAACCTGCTCTACAAAAAATTTTGTATTGCAAGTTATATTTTCTGTTTTATTTTGGTTCATAAAATATGGAAGGGCTCCTTGTTGTATGAGCTTCACTTTATTTTTGTTTTTGTTGACTTAATACTTTGTAATTAATTAATTGGCATGTAATATCTGCTATAAGCCATCTAATTTGTGGAATTTTATTGCTATATTGTTGGCTTATTTCAGGCAACTTCTATTTCACATAAGTGCTTGTAATGTATAGCAATCATCACAAATGGGTTTCTGGTATGGTGTGTTTGCCTTTTATTATAAAGTGTTCAAATGTTTTTTTTCCATTTTTTTTTTTTTTTTTTTTTTTGAAAAATTCTTGCATAGCAAATAAATGAGTCAGAATTCTAATCAATAAATATAATTTGCTCTTTTACATTTAATAAAATAATTCCTTCTTTTGATATAACATAAATAATTCATTATTTGATAATTTTCATACAAATTTGAATGTTATTTACAAGCTGAACAATTCAGTTAGTCTTTAAAAATGAACCTTCATTTTCCTTTCAGTGTTCAAAGTACTGCTTTAAAGCTGATTGCTGGAATGGGAAGTGCAGAGGTACAGCCTCTTCTCTCAAGATTGCCTTCTGAGCCAAAGTCATTGTTATCCAATGAATCTGAAGAATTGAATAAAGTTTTAGTTTTAACCATCGCAAGAGCAATACATGTTACAGGTTTGAATATAACATTTTAAATATAGTTCATTTTTCATTTAACATGGATGATAACTTTAAAAAAATATTATATCATATGCATTGGAAAAAAAAGCAGAGAAAATTGGGACAAGGTCACCATATCAGATTTAAAAAGTTAAATAAGCTTTTACATTAATTATTTTTATAATGTTGAATACTTGAGAGGTTAATATTAAAATAAGTTTTAATTTTGTAACTTTATTGAAGAAAAAAATGCTCTTTTGTTGTTGGGGATTTATTTTATCAATCCCCAATTTGCTTACAATGAAACTGTAGTGTGAAAAACCATTTTTCTCTGACTTATTTTTCTCCAATCTCAAAATCAGTCAATATGTTATTATATAGAGAGTGATGAATATGTTACTTAAAATTTTTTTTCTTAGTTGCCATGGTGTGCCAATAAGATTGTAATTTAGTAATTGATGTATTTGTTATAATAAATTATGTATGTTAATTACTTTTCTATTATAATATTTATTTTTCACTGTTATTTTGAAGTTACTAGTTTTATGCATAACATTGTTCTTTTTGTTGATAAATTTTGCTTGGTGATAAATTTTAATGTGTTTCTCTTTTTTTGAATGAGTTATTTCCAAATCAAATATTGCATTAAGGTATTGATTATCCTAAACAAATGCATGTTATTACTACTATTTCTTATTTGTAATATGCAATATGCAAGAAATTGCAACTAATAGTTGCCAATGCTTTCCATGTAAATTTGAATTATCAGAATTATGTTTTGAATCAATTATAGCATATGTAACATATATGATGAGCATTAGAGAACTTCTAAATTGTTTTTGAAAAGTTTTCCTTTTGGCTGTATGTAAAGTTTTCTTTCTCCCCCCCCCCCCCCAATTGATGGCTTAGAATATATTGTGAATTCTTTCGCAGTACAAAAACCCATAAGCAATAGTATAACAATAGGTATTAAGCTATAAAACAATATAATAAAGTTATAAACTTCTATAACAATAAGTGTGAAGCTTTAAAAAAAGAATTATATGTTAACTGTATAAAAATGTTATAGTTTATTCTAAGGATTAAAATTTGATGCTTTTAAACTTTGATTTTTTAAATGATGTAACATTGTGGCATAATATATAATGCATTTTACATTAGGATCAGAATCATTATCTGGTTCATGGTGTAAAGAAATTTTAACTACTATCATGCAACATACGCCCCATAATTGGTCAAGTTTTACATTACAATGCTTTCCAAATGTTCTTGCTGATTTTTTTTATCATAATCAAGTACCCAAGGAAAATAAATCGCAACTGAAACGGTCTGTTGAAGAAGAGTACAAGAAATGGAAGAGTAAGTTCAAATAATCATTTTTTTAATAGCAACATAAATAGTAATTTTAACAGAATGTCATATTTAATCTTATGTGATAATGAAGTTTTCAGTAGTGTATAATATCAAGGAATTTGATTATGTAAGCTTCAATACATTTCTATATTATTATTTTAAGGAGCTATATTTAATTCATTAAAAAGGTGTTAAGTAGAAAGTCTCATGTTTCAAGTTTATGATTTTGTTGTATTGCTAATAAATTTTGAGTAAACATGTGGATTTTTTCTAAAAAAAGCACTCTTAAAAAAATCTTAAAATCTGGCATGGTAAATTTCTTATACCAAGTTTGCAAATTATTTTATTATTAAAACCAATGAATGTTAACTTTAGTTGGAGCACACTTTTCAAAATAAGCTTCATCCATCCATAACTACAATTGCTATGGGGCTTTATTTTTTGAGCATCCTTCAAATCTCTTTTTAAAACACTTTCTAAACTACACCTTGCTACCATTTTTTCTGTTTGATGTCTCGAAATTTAGATGCGAAAGTGCTGAAACCTGAAAAATATGAAAAACAACTTCTTTCAAACTAAACATAGTTAAGATTGACCCAGTTTATTGTAAAAAACTTTTTAAATTTAAGATCTAGTGATGCCATCTCGATTTTTTGTACATTTTTATACTAAACATTCTTCCAGCAAATGACAGCAAACATCATATTGGTATCTTGTTCATTTTCATTAGAAACATTCCTTTTAACCAATGACTAAAGGCGGATATGATCTTGACATCTTACTTATTTACAAAATTGGATGGTTAAATTTTCATCTCCTAGCAATCTGGGCCAGGGTGCACAAATGCAATGGTAGATCAGACTTTTAATATAAATGTCTCGAATGGTATCACTGTCTGCTATGCAACATGCTACAGCATCTTTTATACTACTCATGGTACCTTCTGTCTGATGAGTTTTTACTCACTGTTGCCTTTTAAAATGGCTTTTAATCCCATATCAGCAGTCTTTTAGTGTAATGTTCATCTGATCAACATGGCTGCTAGTAGACTGGAAAAACAGAGTATACTGATGAATTCTGCTTCAGTCTTGGAGCAGTTGAGCATTAAGTCCTTGTGTGAAGGGGCTGGGGCTAGTGGTCCCATTCAACCCTTTTGTTTTGCATGGTTAACAGCCATTGCTCCTGATGTGGTGATGCGTGGAGTGTTTTTTTTTTTATGAAAGCAGGTCACTGCTAGTCTTTTTTGCATGCATATTTAACAGCTCAATGATATGATGTTAATATTCTGAAGCTGGTTGTGTTATCCTTCATGGTCATTTTCCAACAAGATAATGTCAAGCTCCATATTGCTGCATTTTTCTGAACTGCCTCCTTGCTGTTGATACTCGCACAGCCCATCAAGTCATGGTTTTTTTCTCCAGTGAACATATATGTAGAATATAATAAGCAACAAGATTCAGGCATCCCTATAGTTACAGATTTTGAGCAACAATTGATGAACACTTGAAGAATCTATCACAAAATGAGATTTGGAATTTTTTATCACTCTATACAATAACACATTCTAGCAGGCATTAATGCTTGGGGAGAGGGGATGGTTAATCAATTGATTTTAACATGCAATTGTTAGCCTTTGATGAAGCTGTGAATTTTTAATCATTTTTTTTTATCTGTGTATGAGCTTTACACATGTTTAATTTCAATGAAACTATCACTTTCTTCACAGGATTTTGTTTTTTTGCACCTGATAGATTGGTTATATTAGGTAAATTTTATGGTTCAAGATAAAATTTATCTGAGCATCTTCCTCATACATGCATATACATATGTAGAATTATTATAATATTTACAGCTTTTTTTAATTCCTACTATTAACTCACACTCTCTATATATTTATTTGTTTATTTATTTATCTTGGTGGAATTTTCAATCGTTAATAAAATACATTTTAAAGTGCTCAATTGAGCTGAAATTTTATATGCATGATTATTTTGAATGACATTACAATAATTTAATTATAATTAATAAAAATTAATTGATTAAAACTAATTATTTAAAGAATTACAAGTACAGCCTCATTGGCATCATTTTTGGCGACTTAGGGACCCTTTTGGCGACTTGTGAGAAAAAAACCTTTTCAAGTTTTGACACATTTTAAAGCATTCTGTTGAACTGAAATTTTATATACACGATTGTTTTGGATGAAAATACGATACTTTAATGAAAATTA
>BMAV01004103.1:125427-135448 GCA_019973955.1 Trichonephila inaurata madagascariensis
AAATTATTAATGAAATAAATAAATGTATTTTTATTAATTAAAATTACATCTATAAATAATATTTATAAACATTTTATCATTTTTTTTTTTGATATAATATAAATAAAGTTAAGAAAACTTTTTAACTAGTTCATACTTATAAGGACAGCTTGGTTTTCTATTATTTTTTTACAGTTATTCTTGGAATTAATATTTTGTGAGACCTCCTTCCATTGTGAGATAATCAGCCATTTTATTTGGCTTATTTTCAACAAATTCTTCAAATATTCAGGATCAGTATCTCGTGCATCTTAAATCTTATCCTTCAGCTTTTCAAATGAATTATACTGCCTCCCATGTTCATTCACTTTTCTAACAAGAGAAGTCCAAAACAGTTTTGCATTGTTAAGAACTGATTAATTAGCTGGCCATATCAAAATATATTGATAAGACTTCGAACTAAGATTTGTTTGTTAAAGGTTCATAAATACTTCTCAGTGTTCATATTAATTGGCACAAGTGCTAGGGCTTATAGTTTTTATAATAATTTTTCTCATTAATTGAAACTGCTCTTCAGGTCCTCAAAGATCTGCCTTTATCACTAGAACATCCAATGGTGTCAATTTGACACCGGAGCTTCGTCAATTTGTTCTCCTTTCTGCATTTTTGCAGGAAATTGGAAAATTTGTTTTGACTTTTAATTATTTTCCATGGTAATTACACAGTAAAAGTTTTGTGATTCTAGGTTAATTAGGAGAAATTTTGCTACTAAATATACCTAGAACGTCCGCTGGTGTCATTTTGACACCAAGGCTATTTATCATCATAAATAGCTGTCATTCATCATTACTATTAGTAAAACAAACTTCCCAAAGTACTATCACATATTTATTTGACCTTGAATGCAGTGTTATTGGGTTAAGAGCGGAAATGAATATATTTTTCTGAAATTGTTGTGTCTAAGTATTTCATGACATAGCATTTGGCTATCTGCTCATAAAAAAAAAATTCATTTGGTTTTCGAACCTTGTTCAGAAAAGACGCCCTGGTACGGTGACTTGTATAGAAAAAATCTAAGTCCTGATGAAACTGCTAATTTATTGTGAGAGCTTTCTGAGAATGAATCGGATGGTGGTGTGTGTGAGCTTTCTTGCTCTGATTTAGATTCAGATGAAGACATAAGATTGAGTGAAAGTGACTGCAAAGAGTCTGAAAAAAGTGCTGATATAACTGATAATATTCCAGTAAATTCTGATATATATATCAATAGGGATGGCACAAAAAAAATACCGGATAATAAGTAATGTTCCTGGCAGATTTACGACTCGAAATGTTTTACAACAAAGTAGTGGTCCAACGAACTTGGTGAAACATATTGTCAATGTCAGTTTTTTATGATATAAAGGGTCACAACATGTTGATTACATGAACTAATATTAAAAAGTCTTAAAAGTCTACTGAACAGTAGTCCTGCAATGGTTTAGTTATTGCAATTATTTTATATAATTAGATCACAGTATCAAAATGACACCAGCAGACATTTAAGAGTAATTGAAATCCCGGACATTCTAGTGTTAAAACACAAATTCCATCTGATGTTTTTCTGTTTTCAGAGACCATACCAATAAATGTTAAAGCCATCTGGTCCTTCATAATTAAAAAATGTTTCTCATCCAAAAATATAATATTTTTTTAAACTTCACTTTGTTATTCAATTTAGCTCAGTTTCTCTTCAAGTCATTTAATATTTGTTTCTTAATGCTGGTGTAAAATTCATTTTTACACATTTTATGAAATCACAATTATTTAAAACTCTTGTTAATTGTTGGCCTTGAAGAATTTCCTTCAAAATAATAGGCAATTTGTACAAAAGGCATTTTTCATAAAACAGAAAGTCAAGTCTTTGTGAGATAGTTTTGAATAGTATATTTCAATGAATCAGGTTAGACCTGAAATTTAAAAAAAAAAATTACAAATCAAACTGTAATTATCCACTAGTAAGTTAAATAAAAAAACAAAACCTTGATTGTTGTAATTATGAACACCTAAAAATGAGAGAAATTATTTTTGTTCCTTTTTTTATTAATTTTGTTTTTATATTTTAATAAAAAGTAATTTAGGTTTTTAGAATCAATAGATTGAATCTGTTGTGCATATTCTCATTTACAGTTAGTTATATCATCTCATTCCGAGTTTTCTAAAAATATTGTCTAGCCTTTTAAATGCCAAGAAGTGAATTAATAGTATTTTTATCTACATGGGATGATTTAATTGAAATAAAGTGACTAAAATGTGATTGAAGGATTAAAAAATGCTTTTCTGTTTAAAACTTTTCAATAATAATTTTGCATAAGTTATATATCTAACTAAATTGTGGCTAATCTTAATGCAACAGTAAAAATTATTATATAAAATATATGTTTGGCTTCTTCTTAAGTAATATGCTAATAAGAATAGTAATTCTGGTAATAATACTGTGACCAATGATTGGTAGTATTACTTTTTCAAATTACTAGTATTATTGGTGTTATGAAAATTCATTATACTTAAAAATGTATAAGAATATTATAATTAAAAAAATTCCATTTCTTTGTATAGATTTTAAATGCGTTTTTTACCATGTTATACATTTTAATTTTGTTATTAATTAGAGAATTTTCACAACTGATATCACATAATCTCATAAGCCCTACAACCTGCATCAATTAGCATTCTTTTCATCATTCTTTTTTTTAATTCTGAAAATAATTGTAATAAAATATTTTTTTGTTATTAAAAAAAATGAGATTGTCATGTTTATGAGATAGAATAGAATAATTTAACCAAAGCTTATTTAAATTTAACAACTATGCAACAGCTTAGCTGTTGCATGGTAAAATATATCTCTAAAGTTAAGCAAAAATGTATTTTTGTATTATTTTCTTGTTGATAAAGAGAATCACTCTTATAAATGGTTATATATGGTTTTCATTTAAAAAAGATTTTTTTTTTTTGTACTACATGCTATATAGCTCAGTAACCTATTCACAAATTTAATGCATAAACAATTTATCTCAATTAATTTCTTATAACTGTTAGAAATATTAAATATTTCTTCAATCATTTTGTTTGATTATGATGAATTACATTCATAAAATGAATTTCAAATATTCTTTTTCTTAAGTGGAATTTATTAAGTATGTGCAATCACTACTTTCTAAATTAAAAAAACTTTGATTGATATAACTTCTAAAAATCATGCCTTTAACCCCTTGCCTGTGACACCCGAACTCAGTTTAGGCAACACAAATGCGCCAATTTTGAAATGTCCGACCTGAGTTTGAGTAAGTGAAAAATTGGTGTTTCAATTCTGTGAAGTCCGAATTTCCTAATAGTTGGGGATACTTTCCTGCGAAATGTTTGGCAGTTTAGCGCCATTTGTCGGATTTTTGTAGTTTTTGCAGTTTGTATGTACCATACTGTAAACGATTGGGGGAATTCAAAATAATCTGAGAGACATGGAATTCATGACAGCTCATATAAATAGTAGTATTGTTGTGTATTAGTTTGTTATATTTATCTTGAAAATTATGTCATTTGATTCATTTTGCTATAATTTATACAAAAATTACTGTAATCCATTAACATTCCCCATGTGTGTGAAAATCAGGAGCATAGCTGCCGCTATATCAGCCGTATCAATGATACTGGGCCCCTACGTGTAAAACTAATCTTACTAACAGGGCTTTCATACCGAAAATAGGGCCCCAAAGGAATTTTGATACAGGGCCCATTGAGAAGTAGCTACACCAGTGGTAAAAATATTAAATGTAGTAGTTATTTCATTAAAAAAATTTTTAAATAAAATATTCTATTTCTATCGTTTTAAGGATAAAATGAACAAAATTAAGGATAATTTTTATTGCCCATTTTTGGCATGTTTTTCTTGAATATGTTCTACAGACAAGGGGTTAAAGTTTGATTTCTAGATATTTTTTTTTCTTTTTTCAGCTTATTATGGAAGATGCTGTTGGATAATGATCGCATATCTACTATTGCTTATCAGTAAGTGTCGATTCAGATTGTGTTTTCTTAGTCAACTTCTCAAATAATTTAAAAAAAAATAATAGTTTCTTAGAAAATTAATTTAAAATTAGATGAATTAAAAAAAATTCTTACACCTAGGCATGTTTTTATTAAAAGTAGCAGCCAAATTTGGTGATGAGTTTTTTTTTAACTCCAGTCTCTTTAATTTGTCAAAAAATTTTGATTTTCATACTGATAAAATCAATTGAATTTTGATGGAACTCATTTTCAAAGACAGAAAAACTGTTTAAACCAAAATTTTATCCAAGTGTAGAGATTTCATAAGATAAAAAAAATTTGAAGCTTTTCTTTATTTCAGTAACACATTCAGAGTTTCTGAATATTGCTTTCTAAGCTGTGAAGTTTTAAAATTATAGATGATATAATATAATTCAATTAAATGTATTGTCAAAAATCAACCAAATAACTATTGCTTAGTGTTATCATCATATAATTTTTTTTTATATTTGTAAATCATTTTATAACTCAATGTTATAAAGAAAAATTTCTAAAAAATGAAAATTTAAAAATATTTATTAATTGTATGAAATATAAATCTTCTTGGAAGTTTATGAATGCATTCACATTGTATTGACCTTTTAATGATAAAAACAAAATATCATTGTATAACATAATTAACTAGGGAAAGAAATAATATAATATTGGTAGTATGGAATAAGAAATATTTAAACAATTTACATTTGAGAACAAATTAGCTTGAACAAATTTTAAGAACATTGTTTCCCATTAAGTTCAAACATACTTCCTTAATGTTTAAGAATAGAAATGAAAATGTATTAATTTTGTTTGCATACATATATATCTTTGAATAGTAATAGTACATATTAAGACTTACAACTCTTTAATTTTTTTATTATAAAAACATTAACATAAATGTAATTTTTTTATATATATAACTTTGCTTACCATTTTTTTTTCTTTTTGTTCTGAGAGGTTATTAACACATCACTCAATAAGTCTCCAAACCAATTTAGGAAAACATTTTTTTTTTAAAAAAAGCTATTCATCAACATAGTTTTCTTCAAAAATGATAAATTCCTTCCAATGCTTCTCCATTTTTTTGATGCCTTTTTTGTTGAATGATTTGTCATTGCTCTCAAAATAGAATAGTAAATCATTTCCTCATTTGAGCCAATTTTTTTTCCTGGAGCATCTTTTTGATGTCTGCGAAAAGCTAGTAGTCACTGGGAGCCAGATCTGTTGAGTACAGTGGATAAGAAAGCAATTTGAGGTGTAAATGGATTCAATATAACTTATCATTTTTACTGATTTCTGATGGGCATTGTCTTTGTGGAACAACACTTTTTTCTTTTACATATGAAGCTGTTTTTTTTTCTGTATTTCTTCTCTCCAGTTATGCCATGTAAAATTTTTACTATTGATAGTTTTACCTTCTCCACAAGATAATGAACAAAATACCATGAAAGTAACAAAACTGGGTTCACTGAAACCATTGTTACATGTGAACTAATTGTCAGAATGTAATGAAATTTTAATATGTATCATTTGAAGGTTAGTACTATTCAGGAATAATATGAGTTTGTCAATATAGTATTGCTATATATGCATCAGACCAGAGACTTATTGAGTCATGTGTTAAATATTATCATATTTATATATATGCTAAGTAGTAATAAGATCTAATTTGAACTAGTTTTGACTTTTTCTCGACATTCGTTTATTTATACCTGTTCATAATGTAGTATTTTGTCTTTTTTTTTTCAAAGCTAATTTTGTGTGTGTTATATTATCTGATAGAATACTGGATCGTATTGGTGCTCGTGCCCTTTCAGCCCATTTACGTACATTTGCAGACTTTTTGGTTTATGAGTTTGCTATTTCACCTGCAGGGCAGCATGTAAATAAGGTAATCAATAGTAAAAATATTCTGTTTCCACTCCATTTAAGTTTAATTTTTCTAAATTATATCGAGAAATAAACTTTTTTAAAAAGTATAGATTGATTTCATTTTTCATTAATATTATTTTTGTTTTTTTTTCTAGTATGTTGATGCTCTAAATGACTTAATTTGGAAATGTCATGTCATACAATTGGACAGATTGATACTGTGCCTGGTAATATTTAATTTATCATTTTCCAGTTTTTGAAAATTTTTTTACTGTTTTGCTCTGAATTTTTTCATTCATTAGGTTATTCTGCAAGTAAATTTTAATTGATTTATTTTTAAGTTCTTACTTGTTTGAATGTTTTTAGGTAAAAAAACAAACTTCTAAATTTTCTATTTTGATTTGTAAATGTTTTAACTGTGAATTTAGTGATTATTTCTGAATTTAAATAAATAAAAATAACAATGATTTGAATTTTTTTCAGCTATTTTAGTATTTAATCTTAAAATCATTTAGACAATGTGCTCAGCAACAATTAAGATGTATATATTGTTATGTAGATCCGAGGGTCTGGGGATTTTATGCAAAACAATCACAAAGAAAATAAACATTTTTTTAAGAGCGATGCAAATTTATTGTCAAAAGTCCAATCCTTTAAATACAGGATTCAGTAGCAATATTCACAGAGTAAATCTCCGAAGGTCTTCACACCTTCAACAGCAATCAAACACAATTATCTGTGTGTAAAATACACATATGTAAAAGATTATTCACAAGCACAGCTGAGCTAATCGCTAGTCAAAACAATGTTTACTACTCGCTGGTTTAATCAAGACTTATCGCTGTACCGTCGAGCTTCTTTATTTATAGGCGCGACAGAAACTTCCAGAAATATAACCGCTCGTGTCATTGAACGTGACACTAGTGGAGAGATCCACTACTTTCTAGAAGATTCCAGAGGGTTTCTAACTCGCCAACATGGTCGCCAATGACGCCAAAATGGTCGCCTAAGTCGTCAAATTGGCCGCCAAAAATGATGCCGACTTGGCTCTACCGCCAAAATTTCAGCAAGTTCTCATTGAATCTCCATTATAACGTAAGGGGCGGCATTGCTTGTGAGTAGCTCAATTTTAACATGAAATAAATGTAACATAGAGTAATATAAATGCTTTAAACACTCAAATACAAATTATTTACACTATTTACACAAAATTTGTAACAATATTTAAATAGTTTTTAATTGTGGCTGTTCAATTTAAACATGGAACCAGCTGTTTTGCATTCTTATCAATTAATTTGACAGTGTATGATTTTGTGAAGCTCCCTTTTTTAATTGTTTAATTTGATAACTTTGTGCTTAATAAATATTTTAATGAAATTCAGTATTGATTAATTTGGTCACACTATGAAACCAAAATCCTGGGACACTGTATTTTAAAATTTTTTAAAATATTTTAGAGAAATTATTGGTGAAATATTTTTTAGCATAATGAATTTGCTGAATCATACACTTTCTAGTGAAGTTTCAAGGATATAAATATTTAGGAAAACATCAAGTTAAAAGAGAATAAAAGTATTTTTAATCACTCTATGACACATAAAACTGAATTTTTCATTTTCACAAAATATTTCATTAGCCATTTTCAATATTTATGTTCATTTTTATAACAGTATCAAAGAAAAAATTTTTTCATATGCTCTTTTTTTTTTTAACCAAAATTTTTTTAATTTTTTTTTTAAAAAAATTTATATTTAAAAAAAAAAAAAAAAAAAAAAAAAATCCCTTTAGATTTTATGAAAATTCAGGAAAGTATTAGTAATATAATGTCTTATTTCTGTATCTTTCTAAGCATAGCTGAATGATAATTTTTTAAAATAATGTCATTTTTAATTATGTACATAGGATAATTAAATATAGAGAGAATTGTATAAATTTACCAATAAATATACAGTAATATATGTTTATGTACAAAATTACTAAACTTTTTGAAATACAATTTAACCACCCTGTCACGTATGACTATAAATCTTCATTAGCATGTTCAGTACATGCCTAAATTCATAAAACATTTTATTATGTTATCCTGTTGAAAATAAAATGATAGTGTATTTGATGTGCTAAATAATTAAAATAAATTTGTTATATTTTGTATGTTTTTTTTTCTATAGTCTTTACGTAGTTTTGAAGGAGATGAAGCTCAAGTGTGTTTCTTAATCATACGAATGTTACTTCTAAAGTCACAAGAATTCAAGAACCGAGTCTATGATTTTGTAAAATATGTAAGATGTTCTTTTATTCTTTCTCTAACTACTTAAATATTCCAAATTACAAGAAATGTAATATTTTCAGACCACATAGGGTTTATTTTATTTTTTTGAATTTTTTAATAAATTTTATTTTTAATGCTGTGTTTTTGTGTGCACACATTATGCTTGTTCATAATTTTTTTTTTAACCTTAAGATATATTTGTTCTATGAAAATAAATCTGTAGATATCAAATGGTAACTATTACCCTTACATGCCATAAAAATTCTTTTTTATACCAAATGACTATAAAAGTTTAATTAAAAAATAATTGATATTTCATAATAGAAAGAGATATAAATATTTGATAAACATAATTAATTAGAATCTAAGTTAGCTTTATTTTTTTGTTGATAACTAGAAAAGAAACTTAGGTTCTAAATTTAAGCTTTTATAATTATTTATTTGTAAAGATTTTCTTTAACTAGTATACAAGAAAAGAAAAAAAAAATGAAATGTCATATATACGCAATATGATCCAAAAGTTTAGGGACAAGGCGTAGAAAACCTTACCCTGAGTAGTTCACAGCACCAAAGCACATCCATCTTTAAAGTAGTCTCCTTGGGCGATGATACACTTCTGCCAGTGTTCATATAACTTCTGGAAGCCATTTTTCGCAACCTCTCCCGTAAGGCTTTCTGTGATGCTACTTTTACCTCTTCTGATGACACAAGATGGCATTCTTATAAATGTTTTGTCATTGATGAAAACAGATAAAAGTCACAGGGGGCTAAGTGGTGAGTAGGGGGGGGGGGAGGTGGAAATATGTTAGTTGTGCGAGTTTTGGCGTGGAACTCTTTTACCATTTGGGATCTATGTGTTGGTGCACTGTTATGCAGAAGATACCAGTTGCTACTCTGCCAGAAGTGAGGCCATTTATGATGAATGGATTCCCTCAAACGATGTCTTTGAGAAGTGTGTAGCCTTATCGATTTGTACAGGGGTTTGGCAATGATATTTTCAAACACATTAAAACACCAAAGCAACATTTTCTGTGTTTCTTTAAGTCAAAGGCCGTTCAATGCATTCATTGTCTTTGATGGATTCTCGGCCCTCTTTAAAACACCTATGCCATTTGTAAACTTTGGATCTCACTGTGGTAAATTCATCATACACCTTACTTAGCATTTCCAAAATCTTCATTGGTGTTTTACCTAAGCACAGCTAAATAAATTTAATGTTCAACCCTGTTCAAGAAAAGCCATCTTTCTTACATCGTGGAGCAAAGCTAACTAGCATCAGAAGATAACAGCTGTGTGTTCAGTTCGATCACATGACATAGACTAAACCAACCTGGCCAGGTAGGGGAGTTTAGGGAGAATCCATTTCAAGTGGTTTAACTTTAGGTACTTGTTTTCGTTATCCACAGTGGCAACAGTCCTTGAATTTTTGATCATACTATGTATATCGTAAAATCCGGCGTATAACGCGCACTTTGAACACAAAAAATAAGATCGAAAATTAAGGGTGCGCGTTATGCGCCGGGTATAAAAACGACAGTTTTAAAAATAACAAAAAGGATGGGCATAAAAATAATTTACTTCTAGATGTATCGAAACACTGTTTATTTAAAAGAAATCATTTGCCTTATGAACAAGAACAGTTGTAGTTCTAGAAGAATACAATTTTTTTCAAAAGTTTGGGATAGTACCTCGAATAAATTACTTCAAAACATAAAAACAATATATACTAATATTTCAGATTTCTTCGTTAAAAAGGGGGTGTACGTTATACGGCGAATATACCTAAAAATTAAAAAATTTAGCTTGAAAGTATAGGTGCGCGTTATACGCCGTATTTTA
>BMAV01004103.1:137883-160422 GCA_019973955.1 Trichonephila inaurata madagascariensis
GGATGAAATTATTGCACAAAATTACATTCCAGGCTTAATGACAGTGCAATTGATGCATTGTTTTTTTAAGATCACATTTCAAAAATTTGTACTTGTATCACAGACTGAATAGTGATATTTACACTTTCTTGTGATTTAAATAAACAAGATGTTCCTTCACTTTTGTGTGTGTATATTCTTTATATACTGTTATAATTTATAAGTTACAAATTATTTTTTGTGATATTTACACTCTAATAAAAGTGGCAAATATAAAACAAAGAAACACCTGCATTTTCGTGCTTTTTCTAAAATTTCTAATACCGGTATTAAAACCGGTATCCTGGTATTAAGATCTAAAAAATACTGAATACCGGTATTGAACTTTTGGTCTGATATTGCAATCCCTAGCGATCATTCAATACCATTTTGTGGACTTTCTCCACCACTTCTACCATTGTCATTGTATTTGGTAAATACTGCAATATTAGTTTGGGCAACTTGTATGGCCTTGTATAAACTGTAGTGCCCAATATTTTACAGTTATAAATGAAGGAACATACTCACCTAGATTAGAATCTAGCTCTTTGGTATTGGTTGTGTGTGGATTAATGCCTTTTAAATAAAAGTATTATATCACATTGTTATAATAAATTTTTTCCCATATTTACAAATTCACGTAGAGCATGAATACTAATCAACTTAATGTCTTTTCAATATTAAACAATTTAATATCTTCATACTGGACCTTTATAAGTTTAATACTTATTGCCAGTGTCATTTTTTTTAAGCAATTACCATTTATGCATCAAATTGGATACTTCTGGGACCATCCAAATATATTGATATATTTATTGGTTGCAGCATTGCTTATGAATTAAAACATAACTACAACTCTTAATTAAGCTATAGTATTTTAATTTTGAAGATTAAGTTTTTAATTTGTTATAAATAATTTTTTTTAGATGTCATAGTTACTGCAGTTGACTATTTTGTCTTCTAGGTATATCAAGAGAAATTCTATTTTGAAGGGCTTCGGGATTTCAATGCTCAGCATACGTATATACCTATTTATTTTGGAAATGTGTGTCTTAGATTTCTTCCAGTAAGTAATTTTTGTTTTCTGAAAATCTTTCAACTTATTTATTTATCACGTTTTGCTCATTTTATATTGCATTTTTAGGTAATGGATATTGTTCTTCACCGATTTCTGGAATTACCGACTGTTACTCTCTCATTTGAATGTTTACTAGACACTTTGGGATGTTTATACAAATTCCATGGTAACTATTCAAAATGATGTTAGATATGCACATTTTTTTACTTTAAAAATCTTGATACACCAAAAGTTAATATTTTTACTATTTTTATCAAAAACTTATAAGCCACCTATGGACTATTGCTTTAGCTACCAATAAATTTTACCTGTCTATTTTTCAAATGCCTACTTTCACCAATAACGAATTCATTTTTCAAAAATACGTTGGATTAAAGTAAAACTCATACTAAAATATGGTAATATTTTATGAATTAATTTATGTATTGAAATAATTTTTATATATTCAAGAATTCAAGAAGAATAAAATAAAATCAAGTTAGTAAAAATTGGACAACTGCTGTGAGGCTGTAGTTTTCTTTTTAATTTGGCTTGCTTGTTAAAATTTGGGGAAAAATGATTTTTTACATTCAAAATTTTTGCTTAAGGTTTCGGTGAAAATTACATTCTGATTTTGTATACACACATACATATTACAGTAATGTTGAAACAGTAATATAAGCATAGTTGGTTGTCATGAGTAATCAAAATGTAATTTGATCATTTGATGTGCAAAATGTAATGTTATATGTTTATTAAAATTTCAACTCACTTTTCAAAATTTATCATAAAAGTTTGGTTCTTAAAACCCATCAACTATTTAGAAATTAAGAAATTTTTGAATAGTTAATGACAAGTGTAAGCCCAGTGGCTGAGTGGTTAGTGCATTGCGCTTCTACACCACAGGTCCGAAGTTCAAACCCCGGACTGGGCAAGGTTGACTCAGCCTTTCATCTCTTCAGTGGGTCGATAAAATGAGTACCAAGCTTGCTTGGGAATTTAACACTGGAGGATTTCGCGTCAGACTGACCACCTGACCGGAACATCTGCTCATGCACCTCAGGGTGCATTGTCGCGTATACTGAGTTGGGCACAGTAGGCCTTGGCCATCATGAGCTGTTGCGTCACTGAGTTAAGTTAATGGCAAGTATATTAGAGTATTAATTTATTCACGAAATAATTTCCATTCAAATGGTGTACTTGGGGTTGATGAACTACAAAGAAATGAAATAAAATAACTAATTACTGGAGTTCAAGATCTTGAAGCTATCATTTGTTTTTTTTTACTTATTTTAAAGCTGATTTTCTATTATGATAATCAAAAGCATTAGCACATAAATAAATCACTTCTTACTTCTGTGTTACTTGAACTGTTTCTATCCAATTTTGTTTAAGTCATATGATTTCAATTCATATAAGTACTTATATGTTTAGTGAAATATTAGGATTGTATACAGCAAAATATTGTATAGAAACACTAAAAAAAAAACAGGATTTTTAGTTGTATTCATTTACTAATAAAGTTTTGTTGTTTACTTCCAGATCGTCCATTAACTTATTTATATAATACTTTGCATTATTATGAACTAAGACTAAGAGATCGCCCTCCATTGAAGAAAAAACTGGTGTCCGCTATTATTGGTCAGCTATTTTTGTTTTCATTTTACGAATTTAATTTTTTATTTATTATATTTATTTATATACTTAAATGATCTAATTTGTTTGATTATTTCTAGGTTCTTTAAAAGATGTTCGTCCAGACGGTTGGGCTTTAAGTGACGGGTATATTGCATATACACAAGATACTTCAGAAGAATTGAATTGGATTCCAGATCATGATTATTATGTGAAATTGATTGGTCGATTAGTTGACAGTATCCTTTTTTGTGTAAAGTTTAAAAAAATTGATTGAAATAACAACTTAGTCATCTTGTCAAATGTGTAAATTGAGCATAAACAATTTTTCTTTTAAATTTTGGTGTTAAATTTTGATTTTTTGGAAAATGGTGGTTTTAAAAGTTATATCTAATTGAGTTTGATGGGGAGAAATTACAAATTTAACTTCTTAAGAAATTAATTTTGATGTCAAAAATATTTCTTTGGCTTTTGTGATTATACTGTATCTAAGTTCATTGAATTTCAATATTTTTAATTATAAAAATCCATCGATCCATTTAAAAACATATTCATGGCAAAAGTGTTACTTATGATGTTAAAAGAAATTTCTTTGGAAAAAATAATATCCATTGCAACAAATCATTAATGTGCTTATATTAAAATCTTACATTATTTTAAGTAATATTTACTTATTAAAAATTCTTGCAAAATACAAGTTCATAAAAACTTTTGAATTTTGAATATGTTAAAAACCAAAATTTTGTATTTGTTTAAAAAATTTAATTTTAGAAAGTAGCTAAAATGTTATTTATAATATTTCTAATATGAAATTTGAAATCAATCCAAATTTTCTTTTGCACTAAATAATTTTCTTAGTTATGATTTTAATTTAGCTTTTTTTTAAAACTTAATTTACATTTAAAAAATTAAATTTTATAATTCTGAGAAAGAATATATAGCTCACATTTTAATTGTAATTTTATTTATAACAATCTTTAAATTATGATATTGAAATTTTCATTTAAGTGCTTGATGTTTGTCATGGTACTTATTAATTGTTAATCTCTTGAATGCAATTCATTTAAATCTTGAGATCAATAAAAATTTAAACTGAATCTTGAAGGAAATTGACAACTACAATATTTAAAGCATTATGTGTTTCATTTTAATTGCAAATTATGTTTCTTGTATGTGTAGTAAACTTAACAGATATTTAGCTCTTGGTGGAAAGAGCCCTTTCCCTCATACTGATTGGCGTTTCAATGAATTTCCCAACCAAGGAGCTCATGCTTTACATATCACATGTATTGAACTAATGGCCCTTCCTGTATCTACTAATATTGTTGGAAATGCCATATTAGATGTTGTTCTGAAAGGGTAAGAATAAAACCTTTCTAAATAAATTTAATGTATTAAAAATTCTGAATGAAAAAGTTCATAGTATTTGCACTTTGAACACTTAGAATGCAACATCAAGAATGCATTATCAAATCATGTAAATTTTGGGTTAGACATATCTCACTGACAGTGGTGTAATGTACACCCCTGCATTGCAGGGGGCCCAAAGACTGACTGACACATATTTAGGCTTGGGGCCCCAAACCTAACTTTGCAGGGTGTCCTAGTATTCTCTGTTATGCCACTGCTCACTCAGTAATACAAATGATGGGAAATGTGCATCTCTGACATGTATTAAGTTTGATGGAAGGAACTCACAGAATGGGCTGTATTTCTGTTAGGAAAGTCTTTGTGAAAATGGTTTTGTCTCAGAGGACATGTGCGTAATAACAGAGAAAGACTTCCACCAACATTAACAGGTTTGACCATATGACAAATCTCTTCCAATTCCCATTTAGAAGTGTCTACAATGCACTGGTTGTGACATAGATGGTTGGAATAAAAAAAAAATGTGACAAGTTCGAAGGAGTGCTGTTTGAGGTATCCACAGTAGCATCAGCATGTATGGATTTATGCATCCACCAAGCAAAGGTGACCCGTGCAAACTACTTTTTTAGCGTCTCATACTGACTAGAAGCATTACTTATCAACTGTTTGCTAGTGACCTTTACTCATGGTGTTTGTGGATTTACTATATAGATTCCATTTGCAGTGATTTTAGAGCAATCTGGCTAAAGTGCAGTGCCTAGAGCAATTTGGAAAACAGAATGGCACAAAGTCATATTCTCAAATAAGTAATGCTTTTGTTTGTTCTATGAAAATTGCTGTGTATGAGTGTGGTGCTGAGGTGGCGACAGTAATTTGGCAGTATATGTGGAATGCCCTGTGGGGAACACTGGTGAGACATGGCAAAGAATATCTGGTCACCTTTGGTTTATATTCATTGCACTGTTACAGCCCAATGATTTCATGGACGATGTGCTGTGACATTTGACTTGCCCCTTCCTTTGGAGAAGGGGTGCCTAATGTCCTTTATTTTCAAGATAATACACAATCATACATGCCTCAGTCAACAAGGCATTGACACCATTATTGTCCTGATCTCTCACCAATCAAACAGGTCTGGGATATGATTGGATGTTGTTTGCATGCCCTGCCATTGTCATAGGCAGAAAATTGCTGTGGCAGGGAATGGAGAGCCATCCCTACTTATATGGACTCTGTATCTAGATATGTTCTTCATGTGCCATCTTCCACAGTGGTCCTACAATGTACCGAGTTGGCATTGTTCTTATTCTTATGAGAATAATTTTTTTTTTTGGTGTTGCTGTTTCAATGCCATGTGTATTTTAAACAATGAATATTTCAATTTTTTTATATATATAATCATCTTTCAAGTTTCTTTCTCCAATATGGTTGTCATGTTTTTAATCTCGTTTCAAACTCTTTATCTCTCTTGAATTCTCCTATTCTGTTAATCAGATTAACATTGATTTATTTTTGTAGTAAGAAAATTAAATATACATATACCATATCCTATTTCAGACGCACTGTGACAGTTCATTCGAATATTGTAGCTTGGATGAATGCTGTTGGTCTTGTTCTGACTGCTTTACCTGTAAGTTTTCATTGTGTCATTTTTTTCTTTGTTGCAACTTTTTATTAAAATTTTTCTTATTATATATTCTAGTTTTTTATTAATGTTCTCAATTTAGTTAAATGCAAAATTAATAACTGAAAGTATAAATTTTCATTGAAATTATGCAGAAATAAATGACTTCTTTAAAGAAGTATTGTTTATTTATTATTTGCCTGTCATTTTCCAAGCAGTGGAAAAGTATGTTCATATTGTATATATTTTATTTTTTGCCATTTTTTTGTGTTTTAAATAACTTTTAACCCATGAATAAATAAGAAAATAAATAAGAAAACTTAGCATTAGTATAAATTTTGATTTTGCACTGCAAGTTGTTAACCCCTTAAATATTGTATAATTAAAAAAAAACTGTAAAAAAATGTATTTTTATTCAAGAAAATTGTATAAAAATAAGTGCAGTTTGAGATATATAAATTGCTAATAAACCAATCCAATTACATTATAAATAGTCTAGTACTGTCACTAAATATATAAAATAAAACTTTTTTCCTAGATTTTTTAAAATTTGTGTGGTATGTTATTTTTGAACCCTTCAGCCTGGAAATATCACGGACATGAGAAATAGAGGAAAAAATCTCAACCTGTCATTTTGATGGGAGTGTGAAGAAAAAACATTAAATTTTTCCTAAGTATTCACTTTGAATAATCAATAGTGTGTAATAGTTATTAAATTGGAATATTTATTTTGATATTGTTCAAAATTTGTATTGCATTAGGATGTATTATCACCTGTTAATAGTTTACAATTAAAAGCAGATAGAATTGTATTGGTCTATTAGGGAAAACAAAATTAAGTTGAGTCAGGTTATTAGATTTGTACCATTTCATTTTTTTGTGTTTGTTTGTTGTAAATTAGCAGTAAATAGTTAAGTTTGTTGTCATTTATTACAGTATATTTTATTGAATTAAACCAGAGATAGATATTACAAGCAAATTTAAAAAGACTATTCTATTTTTAAATGCAAACTGTATAAAATTTGAATATTTTGTAAAAATATTACTTTAGGTAAAATTTGGCAGTATAAACTTTATTGATATATATTTGTTGTACAATTCTATTTATGTACTTAAAATTTTTAATCAGAATTTTTTTATTGGTATTTTCTTTAGTCTATGCTGGAAAAATTTTGGATATTAAAAAAAAATAATAATTGTGTGCTTTTTAGAATTATTTTATAAATAAATTTCCTATGTAAAATTTTATTGAAATGTTCACAGAGAAAAAAAAAATTTAATTCCTTTTATAAGATGAAATTATTATTTTTTAAGGAAGCTTATTGGGGTGTTCTGAATGATCGCATTTTGGAAGTGATGCAGTCTCCATTGCTTTCTAATCCCTTACCCGAAATGGATCCATTTCTGATGTTTGACTTTGCAGGAAGTTATAACAGCATGACAGAGCTACCTTGTAGCTATGTGGTTGCTCTTACTCATGCGGTTTGGTACCATGCAAGTATTGGGCAAATATGCACTTTGACACAGTAAGGATATTTATAAATCTGACACTTTGTTTAATGTTGTTAAAGAAATTCCTGTGTAAAGTTTTAGTTATTAATCTAATTTTTCAAATCTATTTTCAGATTATTAAAATTAAAGTTTAAGCCAGCTGTTAAAAATGAAGTTCAGTTCATATTTATTTGTCACCTAGTAACTCCTTTTCTCCAGCGGTTTTGTTTGGAAAGGACACGATATGCAATGGAGGTAATGAACTATCATAAACGCTGTTTAAATAAGTGGTTCCTGTTACATTAATATGCATCTCTGAGTATTTTGATATGTAAATGTTTAATTTTTTCCATATTGTATAAATGTCATTCATGACTTCCTTAATAGCTTTTCTCACTTATTTTTGTTGTTTGTTTTTCAAATTTTCCGTTTTCAGTACCACTTGATTGCTTTTATTTTGAACCAATTTTGATTATCTTTTTCTAATATAAGTTTTTGGGAAAAATATCAAATTTTTTTTTTTTCTAGCTTAATTGAAAATTCTTTCCCAATTATTCTTTGTACTTATGAGAAACTTTGTGTAATTGTCTATTAAAATAGGAAGATATTATTAATTTTTGGTTCATTATGAATTCAATTTGGCTTACTTTTTCTTTTCATTCACAAACTTGTTCTGACATGTATGGTTTTTCCATTCAAAAAAATTCTTCACAAATTTTTACTTTGCTGAATTCAACAATGATTTCTTTACCTATGGCTTGAATGTATATTTCCTATGAAACTCAAAATAGCTGCATTTAAGAATTACTACTGAGCATGATGAATATGTACTAAATAGTGTTATATTTCATTTATAAAATACTGAGAAATGTTGTTTTAACAAATTAAAAATGTGTTGTACTTTATGTAGTATTTTTATCTTGCTTTTTTTTTCTCCTTTCAGATAACCGTAGAGCTGTATGAAATGTTAGAAGCTGTTGATAAAAACTGTGAACAGTTATTGTATATTGATGCAGTCTGTGACTTACTGTATCCTTTTTGAAAAATATTGCTTGTTTTTTTAAAGAAAAATTTTACTATATATTTTAAAAAGAAAAAAATTCATTTATTTATGAATTTTAAAAAATTCTAAATTATTTTAAAAAACTTGCTTTTATTTATTTTTATTTGAGTAAATATTTTTCAAATGCTTTTTATTGTAGAATCCTCCAAAATTTGAGGGGAATTTCAAAGCATTTTTTGAATTCATAAAAGGACATATATATATATGAGGGGTATTATAAACAATTACTAAAAATGATCTAAATATAAATTTAATTTTTATTCATTAAGATTTTTGTGGATAGTCACCATACTAATACTAATTTATACTCATTTTTTTTAAAAAACTCTACATATTTGATTCATTTGCTCCTGTTTGTTTTTTCTCCTTATCATTTGTCTAGATATCATATTAAATACATGTTTACAGGGGATGTTATAAAAAATGAAATTGAGAAAAGCATCAGAAATCTGAGACCAGCTATTCAGCGTAAATTGAGATTTATTACACATCTCAACATAGAAGAGAATGCCACAGCATGAATGAGTTTTAAGTATCTGGTACATAAAAAAACTGTACATAAAACAAAATCCATGAAGACTTTTTTTTAAAAAAAAATCATTGATGTATTCTATACAACTTGTCTATTTTTGTACATTTTCATATCCGATATTTGTTTCAAATCATCATTCTTTCATTTTCTATAGCTTTTTTTTTTATCAAAGACTATTATTTGGAGTTTGAAAGAACCTTTATAGAAAGTAAATTTTTGAATCTTGTTTATGAATTTTTTTACTCAAATAAAATTGTTTTTAATAAATATATTTGACTTGTGTCTTCAATTTAATTTCTGAATAATTCTTTCCTCCCATACTGATTTATATAACAAAAATTAAAATGTTTCTTAATTTAACTTAGTAAACCAATTTCAACTGATAGAAGAGGACTTCTTGATGCTGTTTTTCTCTACTTTTAAAAATTTTCTCTTTATATCTTCCATTTTAAATGCATTATTAAATGAAAACTCTAAGTTTGCTTTTATATTTAAAAAAAAAGAATATGACTACTAATGAATTCTTCGTACTTTCCTAGTATTGCAACCATGACAATTTTCAAGATAACTCACCAAGTTCGCAACCCTCATTTATGCACATGTCTGAATTGAAGCTAGAAGCTGAATTGGCAACCATGTACTTTGTTTCAAGTTTTTCTGCCTGCCACCATTCTAAGTCTAACAGTCTGTTGATATGGCAAGCTCAAATGCTAAAATGCAAATTGGGGATTTACCGAATTCCTCAATAATAAAATGAATAATAAATGATATATTATTACATATAAATTATAATACAATATAAAATTAATGATAAGAATTAGTTATTGTTTTCTTTATTAATTATTTAATTATTATTTTTCACATAGTATTTATTTTATGTGCTCCATATTCCTGTCAGTTTATTCAGTTTTTTAGAATTAATACAGTTCTATCCAAAGTTACCAGTGTGTGGTTGTGATAGTACATAGTACCTAATTCTTTTCTGTTTTAAAATTCATTTCAAACTGCTACTTTTACTGCCATACGTACTAGTTACGTCTTGAGCATTTATGAGACACAGCAATATACATTTATTTTTAACAATCTGCATAAATGCTTGCAGAAAAATATATTTGTATTATGATATACTAGGAGCACTCCTTTTTCTTATTTTCTTTGCTCTATCTCTGCTTGGAATTATTACTATTATTCCTTTTACATCTATTCTTAAATAGAGTATTGGAAATTTATGAGAAATGAGTAGCTTCAAAAATTTTAATAAATAAGCAACTGCAATGGATCACTTTAATTTTTGCTGTTATCATTTGTGCTCATTTTTTAAACATAGTTTCTCTTGTTTATTTATTACTCTGTGTTATATATTTGAAAGGAATTTAAAGATGTGCGGTATTTCTGATTTTCACATCCCTGTTATTGGAAATCCATTTACAAATCATAGAATTTTTCATCCACTTAAATTAATATTTATTATAGGATATATATAACTTACATACATACTCTGAATCATACTCCCCCCCTTCCCTTAAAATCAAAAATCTTCTGAACATAACTACTACACAAAACTTTTGCAAATTTTCTGATTTTTCCATCATTTCTTAAAAAATCAACTGGCAAGTGAAATTCACACTACAGTCGAACAATGTAGAACTTAATGAATGAAGAAAGCATACTAGAGCAAAATGAATAGGAGGCAATCAGGTAGAAAAAGCTTTAGGAAAGGACAAATGAATTATATAGAGAAAGGCTTTATAGACAGACATTTAGCTTTATGGCATTACTAAAAAACGTCTAGCCTCAAGAAAGAAGAACAATCTAAAATCCCTTAGCCAGGGACCATCCCCCTATATGACCTTCCAAATAGCAGGAGTTGCGTGACACCATCTGTTCATACTCAGTACCAAATTATCCAGCAGTTCATAAAGTAAGTGTTGTTACTTTTCAAGAGCATTTGTTTCAGTTGCCTGGTGTTCTCTGGAGGGTAAGATCTTGCTACTAGGCATCTCCCCAAAACATCCCACCCATGTTCGATGGGATTCAAATCAAAGGAACACACTGGCCAATCCATTCTGCAGATATCCGCTTTTTCTAAAAGTTCTTCAACAGTAGAGGTTCTGTGTAGACGTGCATTGTCGTCCACAAAAATAAAGTATGGACCAATGACACCTCGGAACAGATGCACGTGTGGGAGGATAACTTAATGGCAGTCACGATCTCCAGTAAGCGAGCCGTTGTTCAAAATATAGATTTCCGTTCGTCCATTCAACGTAATGTCTTCCCACACAAGGGCCGCGGTAGCCGAGTGGTATAGGTATCGGACCGTGGTTTGCCTTGTCACGAGTTCGAACCCAGTACCACTAAAGACCCGCCGTGTAGGACAGCGATGCACGTTAAATCTGTCGAGAGCTGAAACGTCCTACCGTTGGTGTGGTGTGGTAGTTAGGAGAGGGGGTGCCAGCTCAGGTGTCGTCCACGTCACTTGACCATGGCTCAAAATTACGTGGTCCATCGCCAAAAGCCCTCGTGTAGCTGAACAGTGCGACGTTAATATTCAATCAATCTTCCCACACAAGTCAGTCTTTCTGTTCTTGACACAACTCTAAACGGTACCACCGATGGGCTTTTGTTAACGGTTGGCCCCATTCTGGACGATGGGCAAATAAGCCATCTTTATGCAGACGTCGCCACAGAAAACCGTCATACCTATCGTCCAGTTACTGTACGCAGCCTGCTAAATAATGTTGCCCAGTATCTGCTGGACAATACATCTGTCATCACTTGCCGTTGCTTTCCTCGACCGACCACCGCCAACAGCTGTGCCTGTCACACATTTGGATGGCTTGCCAAACTCTTGAAACTACACTTTAACTTTTTTGAAACACTCTAACTTTATCAATTCTGAACTCTTGTAGTTGTGTTGTCTCGTCGGCTCAAGTGTAGTATGGGAGGGGGGGGGGGCCACTTTGGATTCGGCGATTTTTCTTCGGATTTGACGATTTTTACTTAAATGTCATGGTGAGATATTGAATTCATTCTAAAATAAATAATAAATAATTCCGAAAAAAATACATTGGCGACCACTTTTAGTCGCCAAAAGGAAAAAAGAAAAAGACTGCGCCAAGTGCCCCTTCCCCTATATTACACTTTAACCCACTGGTCAAATCACGCTTCTCTTCAAGTTTTCCGCTCATTTTATCTCGCGTAAAGGCATCCTGATGGTTTCTTGTGGCCATTAAAGCTGAATTCACACCAAGGCGTACAAACGTCGAGTGTTAAGCGTCTTGCCAATCAGAGACTTCTTCTCGGGCGAGAGGAAGACTCTGATTGGCTAGACGCTTAACACTCGGTGTTTGTACGCCTTGGTGTGAATGCGGCTTTATAAACGCACGATTTCACTCAGGAAATCGGGAAATGTTTCCTACCTACTTTTTTTTTAGTTGCCTTGATACTGAGCTTGCACATTACACGCGTTTGTGTGCCGTGACTGCCTTCTGATGTCATAGTGCTGATGTTTGCGTATGCATCACTTTTCTACTGAGCAGCCTTTTCACTGTAGTAGTCACAAAAAACCATTTCCAACAATTTTATGGTTGTAAACGCATTTGTTGCTTAAATTTTGCACACTGGTACGTATATATATATGCTCGAAAACGAGATTTTAGCTTTTATATCTCCCTTAACCGGAAGCTTTGAGAATCATGATTTCCGTTAGTTAATACCGAAATCGGACAGAATAAATGGATATGATGCAGTATTGCATCATCTTATTTTGTTGAAATATGCCTACGTGGCAGTTTTTGACGAAATAAAAGTTGTGGTTAAAAGGATATTTCTCGTTAAACGGGCAAACTAAAAAAGTTAATTATCATGCGATGTCTTGGAGGGTTCAAGAGCGTCATAAATTAAATAAAATCCTTCGACAGAAAATTTAAATGATATGATGATGATATAAGGATTAAATATTAGATTGCCTTGAAATATGAAGCCTTAAAACATTTATTATTTATTAAGTTATTTTCAAAAGTAGTATTCTGAACGTGTATTCTCCAAAATAAAATTTCTAAGTATTTATAGATAATAGAACGAAATCATAATCAATTCTATTCAAGTAGAGAGAGACATTGCCACACAACCTCTCCCTTCAAAATCTAGTTTTATTCCGTTTAATAAAAAATAGTGATTACACTGATCAGCAATAAATTATAAGCGATGAGCTGGCTGGCGCCAATGTAGACAAAATAAAGAGGAATATGTTTCGCTTCACACTCCCCACCTGAACTCTCCAAAGAGTTCACTTATTAATCACATAATTCAATAAATGCAAATATATAATAAAAATTATACAACAAAGAATTCTCGAAAATACAATAAAATGCTAAACTAAGTACAAAAACACTTAAAAAATACAAAATTCTTTTTCAAAAGGAAATTAATTAACAATTAAAAATTATGATAATAAATGAGTTTAAATGATAGGTTAAATAAATGATAATTAGACTAAATGAAACAGTAAATAAGAAAGAAATAAAAAATTTAAAGTTCTAAAAGTTTTTCACAATTTGTAAGAACACAATCTGTAGTTCAAGTGGATAAAGATGTTGAACAGTTCGTTTTAACAGTCCACCACTAGTCTTTAGTTTCTAACAGCGTGTTTTGTTATCACGCCCTGGTACGGTTCTTTCAATTTTACCTAGCTTCCAAAGAAGCTTGTTTTTAGTGTTCTCTTCAATCAATACAACATCACCTACCTTTAGTTCAGGATGTGTTTCCAGGTTTTTCACTGAATGAGCAGTTCGCAAATCTAATAAGTATTGTTTTTTCTATCAATGCCACAGTTGTTTTAGGAGTAACTGTTGGTATTTCTTACTTTTTAAAAAAGATGATTTTGTAGAAGCATTTTCTAGGATCTCCTCAAACGTAACGGGATATGTTAGTTGATTTTGCCCAGTTTAAAAAATGCATAGGGGTGAGTGTGGTCTTGGTTCATCATTTTCTTCATACACGTAGCTCAGTGGTCTTAGATTGAGAACAGCTTCTATTTCAGTAAGTATAGTTATCATTTCTTCAAAACTTAATAGGGCCTTCCCAAGTATTTTACGCAGACGGATCTCACCAGACGTTCATAAAATCCTCCCCACCATGAGGATCTCTCGATGATATTTTTCCAAATAATCCTTTCTTTGGCGATGAAATTCTGAACCATGCTTTGGGATAAGATTCTGGATAAGTTTTCAATTTCCTTTTTGCTTTTCAGGAATGTTTTGGCATTGTCACTGTATACAACTTCCTCTTCTTGCGAGGAATCTTCGGAAGGCAAGTAGAAACGAGTTAGTAGTCATATCAGACACCAGTTCCAAGTGAAGTGCTCTGGTAACTCCGCAAGTAAATAAAATGATATAGGATTTTTGCAGCTCTCCGCGAAGTTATTGACGAAAAGAGGTCCAGCGAAATCCAAGCCGCAGACTGAAAAGGCTGGTGTTTGGTTGATACGATCACTAGGTAATGGTGACGTGAGCTGATCAATAGGTTTGGCTAGATATTTTCTACAAATAAAACAATTTTTTATAACTTTTTTTAACTAATTGGCGTCCTTTGGGGATCCAATAATTTGATCTAACTTGTGCTAATATACTGGCTGTTCCTCCATGCATTACTTCATTATGCTCTCTGCGTACTATCAATGTAGTCAACCCCAGGAATTTTTGGGTAATATCAAAGGATGCTTTTCATTAATGGACAAATTACAAAATTCAAGCCTTCCTCCTAATCTTATGAGTCCATTTTCATCTAAATAAGACATGTAATTATATAAAGGGAATTCCTTTTCTATTTTATTATCTTTTAAAGATTTAAGTTCTTCAGAGAAGAATTTTTCTTGTTCAAATTGCATCCAAAATCTTTCAGCTTCTGATAACTCTTCACTTGTTAGGGGACCATGTAATTAATACATTGGATTTTTTCAACATCTTAATAAATCGTTTCTGCAACGCGGTATTTCTTAATACTTTTTCTAAGTTGCTATATTTGGAGATGTCAAATAGACTTTTTCGTTCTTCTATAATAAGAATATTACAATTGAACAATATTGTTAGATTTTCTATATTCTAAATCAGGTGAATTAGGTCTATCTTCGTTCTTAGATTGGGGTCAAAATTCTGGAGGAAGTCTTAGCCATTCTGGACCTTGTAACCAAGAGGTGTCATTTAACAATCTGGAAATTTTCACTCCTCTAGATACAATGTCAGCCGGATTTTGAATTCCAAGGAATTTCTTAAATTCGATTTTTGATGAATGGCTTAAATCTTTCAGGTTGCCCTCGAACCCAAAAATATGTTATTTTCGAATCTGTCCAAAAGAAGCAAGGGATATTGAGTTTTAGAGCTTTCAAAATATTGCTGCTTAATCTAGCTGACAGCAAAGCACCCATTAATTCCAATCTTGGGAGCGTCAAAGTTTTCAAAGGAGCTATTCTGTTCTTAGAAGCAACAAATGATGTGTTAGAATTTCTTTATCAGATGATGTCACACGGAGATAAGCTACTGTTCCATATGCCTTTGTGCTGGCATCAGAAAAAAGGTGAAGTTCGAGTGTTTTAAAATTATTTACGAAGGGGTCAGAAAAATAACAGCGTGGTATTGAGAAGTCAGTTAATTGGGGAACCTCTTCACACCAATCAGCCCAAAGGGATATTATGTCTTCAGGAAGACATTCATCCCAATCTACGCCCCCAAACCATACTTTCTGCATCAAGTGCTTTATCCTGAGAGTAAAAGGTCCCAAAAATCTAATGGGATCGAAGATTCTGCCTAAAACTTGCAATAAATCTCTTTGTATCAATTCTTTTAGAGGCAGAATCGATTAACCCTTTAATATCAAAGTATAGAAAATCTTCTTTACTATTCCAAGCTATACCCAAAACTTTGTAGGACAAATTATCTTTTTCAAAAGTTTCAAAATGAGGATTTTCATCCGAAATTACTCCTTTATCTTGCCATGCTTTGTGCAAGGATTTCGAATTAGTTTGCCATTTGTGTAGAGATATACTGATATCTTCGAAAATTTTAGTCGCTTCTAAAGTAATTGTTAAAACTTGATTTACAAACGGTTGGCTTTTTTCCTATAATATCGTCTACATAAATATTTTCATTCAAAAAGTTAACTGTATCTGTATACTTTTCCAAATATTTCTTTAAATGATGTTTTATAGTTGCGTTCAATAAAAAAGGACTACTACTAATACCGAATAAAACTCTGGTGAACCAATATACAGAAGGAAGCTGAGACTCATCGGAGAGGTCGTTCGAAAACAAGAAATTTGTTACGTCCCTATCCTCCTCATTTAGCATTATTTGTAAAAATGCT
This sequence comes from Trichonephila inaurata madagascariensis, assembly GCA_019973955.1. Taxonomy (NCBI): domain Eukaryota; kingdom Metazoa; phylum Arthropoda; class Arachnida; order Araneae; family Nephilidae; genus Trichonephila; species Trichonephila inaurata. Next base: position 154,031 of record BMAV01004103.1, read on the forward strand.
TGCTTCATGTCAGCAGTGAAAGCGACCGCACACATTTAGTCTAAATCTCGGAAGGATATCAAAAATTTCAGGATAAAGGTTTGGTCCTATATGTAGACAACTACTCAGAGAAGGGGAATTTGCATCATGTGACGAAGCATCATAAACAATACGTAATTGGCTGGAAGGGCGATCTTTTCGAATTACTTCTCTGTGAGGAAGATAAAAAGTAACGTTGTGTGCGTCACTATCAGAGAATTTGGGACAAACTCTATAATACCCTGTTTCAAATAATTCTGTAATACCTCTCGATATTCAAGGAACAAATGAGGATTTTTCTGGAATCTCTTTCTGAGCCGCGTAAATCTCTTCTCAGCTCTATTTCCCTATTATCTTTCAATTCACATGCTTCTAACTTCCACGGTAACCCTACTTTTGGTCGTTTAGCTTTTTCATCGTATTTAATATTTGATTCGAAGTTCATTATTTGATTTTCAGAGACATCAGATTCATTTTTAGAGTCGATTAAACCGGAGACTTCAAGATCCTAAAATTTCTTTAGTTAATCCGAAATCAAATTTTCTTGAACTATTACACTTAGAGCAAGCGAAGATTGATTTTCGCTATTTCGACCTTGAAGACACCAGCCGAAGATGGTTTCAACCGCTACTAACTTCTTACTCAGATGTTTAATTTTTCCAGTAACTACATTGTAGTAATAGTCTGCTCCGATTAGTATTGTAATGGGCTCTTGACAATCTGGTGAGTCAGCGAGGACTAAATATTCTAATTGAACCGCTTGTGGAATATTGTCTAATTCAGGAGGGGGAGATATTTGAAGCCGAAATTTGATCAGTAACCAAAGCCTCTATGTCTATTTTCAAATTTGGCGAATCCTCATTTTTAAGAGTTAATTTAACTACATCATAATCTTTTTCAATGGGAGTTTTATTCCCGAAAGTATACACTGACTTATACACTGAAGTTTTAAATAGTTAGACAGTTTTTTTTTGTTTTGTTATAAAGCTTCTCATTGATCCACAATCACATAACAAACGCGAAAATATTTCTTTGGAATTATGTTCTAATTTTACGGTACATGTTTGCAAGAAAATTTTATTTTGTTTATTGTAAGAAATTGTTGAGACGACTGTATCTTGAGAATCTATTCCCTTCTCTTCTGATTCAGTATATGCTTATTTTCATTAATTAATTTAGTTTTGAAACAAATTGTTTCGTTTTATCTACCATTGCAAATTCTGCAAGTCATATTTGATAAACAATTTTTTATACAGTGTTTTGATCGCAGACACAAAAAATATTTCCCCTGTTTCTTCAAAATTTCTTTTTTCTTTTCAATGCTAATTTTATTACACTTTTCTGCCAGATGATCTAGATTACAAAAAAAAAGCAATGTTGCAGATCTCTTTCATTTACCGATGTCATAAATTCACATGTAGAAGTGCGACCTTGAATTTTGTTCTGTCTATTGTGCGAAATGTTTTGATTATCGCCATACCCGGTTTGCATATTTTTAGAGTTAAGAGAAAGAAGATTTTTCCTCTCACCCCTGGCCGCTTAGCAGATGGGCGGATTCACGGCATTCGATTTCTATTTTTAAAAATTGCAACAATTCCATTACATCGAATGTACTTTCCTCTTTTTTCCCTAATTGTTTTCTGTTAAAATCTAAGACGAGATCTTCTGATAATAATTTAAGAATTGGCTGCAGTAAATGACCGTACATTCCAGATGTTACGTTAAGTGATTCTAAACTTCTAATTTGTATTTTACAAATATCGTATGACTTCCTTAATCCAATAACGTTATTTGAATCCTTTACAGGATAAAGATTCAAAAGCTTCGACATATGCGCGGAAACTACAATTTCTTCCCTTCCAAATCTTTCCTTTAATAATATCAAAGCATTGTCATAATTATCATCAGATAAAGCGAAACCATTTACTACATTACCGGCAACTCCTCCTAGTAATGACTTTAAATACGAAAATTTATCTACTTTTGTTAATGTTTCATTTTTGACTATGGAATTTTTTGAATTTAATCCAGAATTCTAACCATAAACATGGATCACCGAAATATTTATCGATTTGTAATCTGGGTAGACGAACAGAATTAACATTTCTGTTAGAATTTACAGAAGATCCATTAGTCGAATTGTTAAGCGAATCATTTTGAACATTCAATGTTGTTTGCGACGATACACACTAGGGTCATTTTTAGATAGATTCTTAATTTGAATTTGAATTTAAGAACACAACACAGAAATTTTTTTCATTATACTCGAATGCAGATTGTATTTCTGCATAAAATTCTTCTTCTACTTCAATTATATTTTGGAATTTTTTTATCTAGTTTTCTTAATTCTTTTAAATTTTCATTTAAATAATCAAAATGTTCATGTAAAGTACCAACAGTTTGAGAATCAAGCTCATTTTTTAATTTATTCATAATTTTAGTTACTGCTGTACGAATGACAGCTCTAGTTTTCTTCAATTTCTTTTTCTCTTCCATTTTTTATAAAATATAGTTACTAGATATAAAAATATCAATGTTCTATTTAAATTGTAAATAGTATTTCTCTCTTACCGTTAGCCGGCTTCACGCTTTTAAGCGTTATTCCAATGTTTTCGTTAGTTCACAAAACCACATACTACGATATCATATCGTTCGATAAATTTCAAAAAGCAATTTTCTAATTTTTATAAATTTATAATCAATCCATTCCCGGCCGATGTACCATGGAACGAAATCATAATCAATTCTATTCAAATAGAGAGAGACATTGCCACACAACCTCTCCCTTCAAAATCTAGTTTTATTCTGTTTAATAAAAAATAGTGATTACACTGATCAGCAATAAATTATAAGCGATGAGCTGGCTGTCGCCAATGTAGACAAAATAAAGAGGAATGTTTCGCTTCATAGATATATCTTGTTAAATTTTCAGCCGTTTACAAAATACTTTCTATTCATCCAATCAAGTTCAAATAATTTTTTTTGAACTTGTAGTGGATGACACTTGATGTTAATACAGTTTTTTCAAATATTAATTCATTTATTAAATTAAATTAAACTAATTACCAGTTTTCGACGCCAACATAGATTCGTCTCCCTTGTTGTAACACAATGTAACTGTTAAAACAGTGACAAAAGTTAGCGTCGAAAACAGGTTTTTCAGCCAAACCGGTGTGCATTGTTACAACAATGCACACAAATCATGCTCTTTTTTCAATTCCTACTATTAGTTTATTCTCTCGCTATATATATATATATATATAGTAATATAAAATAACAGTGAAGAAGTACTAGAACCTACAGTGCTAAAGCAGGAAGAAATTGGAATTCACCAGACACAACAAATGTAGATACAAAAAAGTCTTTGGACTAAACTGGAGACCTATTATGATTTCTAAAGCTGTCACTGAATTAGGCCAGCGAATTAGGGTTAGCAATGCTTTACGGATCCTACCTTCCCCGTACAGCAGAAACTTTCGACATAATACGGAAAAAAAACACCAAGTTGAAAAGTTAAGCCTAATACAACACGTGGAAGAAAAACCTGATAATATATTAAAATGAAGCTCAGAAAAGAGAACAATAATGAATATCTCAAGGAGAGGAATAAAAAAATAAATAAATAAAATAAAATTAAAAAAATAAAAAAAACTTACGTGTAAAATAATTACTGGAAATCGAAAATTCAACTTTCCAGAATAAGCTCCCTACGCAAAATGACGTAAAATAATTGGAAAGACTATTCGAGAAGAAAAAATAGTGGCATATATATCTTGTTCAAATTTTCAATCGTTAATAAAATACTTTCTTGCATTCATTCAAAGTAGGAATTGACTGAAATTTTTTTTAATATTGCGTGTTTTTACCTATTTTCATTTATATATATATATATATAAACTAGAATTATACATTTATGTAACTTAAATAATTATCCGTAATCAACAAAGATCCAATGAAAACGTTCCCATTTTCGAAGAATTATGAGAATTAATATAACCCCAAAATCTGTGTATATCAAACTTAACAATTCGTCGAAAACCTCTCTCAAATGCATGATAAATTCTCACAGAAAACTTCCGCAATTACCTTAAACCTTTAGAGGAGATAAACGCCTCTTCAACTCGCTACAGTGCAAGGTGAGACATAGGATTTAATTCCTAGTAATCAAATACTTAATTATCCCATTACAGTTGTTTTGCGAAGCTTGACAGAATTTCTGTGTATACATACGGTTACTGGGTCTATGTGTTTAGACAGAAAATTAGTTTTAATCCATCCACTTAGAACGTCCCCTGCAGCTTTGGAGGTGAAGGGTTCTGTGATAATGCCGATTTATAAAAGCTCATTGTTAGTGGCCATTGAAATGTTTACAATAGATTTCATTAAATGTGTGTGTGTTTTATATGTATTTGTTTTACTTAAGGCGAAGTGCAAGATATTAAATGAATATCTGAAAATAAATTTATTCGAGCATTATAAACGTAAAAGAAGGATTTCATTTGTTTATTTGCTAAATTCAGGTGTTCGTAAACATTGGAGCTTTATTTAAGACGTCACGTTACCCTAAAAGCGACTAAAATACTGAATTTTTTTATTATCTAATTTTAACTGTGGGACTTTTTTTTTTAAATCTGTGTACAAAAATTTCCACTGTGTACAATCTGTTCCAAATCTGTGTACAAAACTCCTTTTTTTTTCCCTAAGAAAAAAGTTATGGCGACACGTTGCCCTAAAAATGATCAAAATATTGAATTTTCTTATTACCTAATTTTAATTGTGTGGGGGACTTTTTTTTAAAAATCTGTATACGCACAAATACACACACAATCTGTTCCAAGTCTGTGTACAACGCTATTTTTTTCCAGCAAAAAAAGTTATGGCGACACGTTGCCCTAAAAATGATCAGAATATCGAATTTTTTTTATTACCTAATTTCAATTGTGTGGGGGACTATTTTTTTTAAATCTGTATACACACAAATACACACACAACCTGTTCCAAGTTTGTGTACAACGCTATTTTTTTCCAACAAAAAAAGTTATGGTGACACGTTGCCCTAAAAATGATCAAAATATCAAATTTTTTTATTACCTAATTTTAATTGTGTGGGGGACTTTTTTTTAAAATCTGTGTACACACAAATACACACACAATTTGTTCCAAGTCTGTGTACAACGCTATTTTTTTCCAACAAAAAAAGTTATGGCGACACGTTGCCCTAAAAATGATCAAAATATCGAATTTGTTTATTACCCAATTTTAATTGTGTGGGGGACTTTTCTTTAAAATCTGTGTACACACAAACACATACACAATCTGTTCCAAGTCTGTGTACATCACTCCTTTTTTTTCTAACAAAAAAAGTTATGGCGACACGTTACCCTAAAAATGTGAACTTTCTAATTAGTTTTAATAGTGGGATTTTTCTAAATGTGTGAACAAAATTCTTATAGCTCTAGCTACATTATTTATCCAATTATGTAACTTTTTAAAATAGTATGTCGAACCGAAAGTAGAACACGTGACGTCTGCATTTTTTATGCAGGCTTTAAATGCTTTTTCTCAGGTTTTTATTTTTAAAATGCTAAGGCTTTTTTTTTAAAGTGTAATATAAAGTACTGAAGCTTTTCCTGGTTGTTTTGTGAAAATATATTTGTGGATTATCTCTGTCAATGTGAAACAAGGTTTTAGATGAATAGTTATCTTTTGAAAAATTCACAAAGTTAGATATAGGTAGGTGTTTTTATAGTGTCCGAAATGAAAAAGAACTTGTAAAAATCAAAGTATCATTCATAACACTAATCCATGCACAGATTTGTGAGGAACTTTTAAGAATATTAGAAAAAAAAATTGTTCAAAAATATTAAAAATTGTAAAAGTAGTAAAAATTTTAAAATATTGAAATATTTAAAAAAATATTTTAATCAATTGTTTGTTTAAAAATTGTGTCTTTCTTCTGAAATGTATATTTCATATGTGTTGAAATAGGGTACACGTAAACACATTTTCATAAACACATATAAATAAAAAATTATGTACAGAGGGTACCGTGCTTCTTAAAAAATCATGCTGATTGATTTAACACCGCTGTGTTAAAGAATAAATATTGTAAACTTTAATAATATCATACTTCTGTGAATGAGTTAACCAGGGCCATTTTTAACCTTCCCGACGCCCTAAGTATTTCAAATTATTACACCCCCCTTACGGTTTCAGAGCACCCCGCCCCCTCCTTCAGTTCTTTCCTTTCCAGTTTTGGTTCGGAAGGGAAAGTCTTTCCATTCATTATGGAACTAATATACACTGGTGTGCAAAACTTAAGCAACAATGTAAAAATTTAGCAGATAGCCATGAAATTGCAGAAAAGGAGGTCT
>BMAV01004103.1:165422-183971 GCA_019973955.1 Trichonephila inaurata madagascariensis
ATATGTATATACATATGACAGAATCACAACACATTAAGTGGTAATTCATTTTTATTAATTATCATTTAAGTATCGTATTGTCATCCAAAACAATCGTGTATATAAAATTTCAGTTCAACGTGGACCCCTGGGGGTCGATGAGTGAGTGAGTGAATATTAACGTCGCACTGTTCAGTTACACGAGGGCTTTTGGAATCGGAACTCGTAATTTTGAACCATGGTCAAGTGACGAGGACGACAGCTGAGGTGGCCCCTCTTTCTCCTAACTACCACACCAACGGGAGGACGTTTGGGCTCTCGACAGATTTAACGTGCATCATTCCCCTACACGGCGGGTCTTTAGTGGTACTGGGCTCGAACTCGTGACAAGCCAGCCACGATCTGATACCTTGATCACTCGGCTACCGCGGCCACGAGAATTATACTGTAAATTACACGAAAGAGGATTGGCTACCAACTCTTCTTTGCAGATTTTATAGATTCAACTTGGTTTAGGAAGACACTTAGATTTACTGCAATATCTGGGTCGTAAAGTATTCAATTGCAACTGGCATTTCTTACATTTTTCTTTTAAATTGCGAAACTATTTTTATTTGTTCCAAGTTGATGGTTGTTTTCTATTTACCTCTCAAGTGACTTGACGTTTTCGCGGGGCAACTGGACTACGTCAGTAGCCCTCAATCCCCTATCTGGAACTGACAGGTGATCGCGGTAGCCTAGTGGTCAAGGTATCAGATCGTGGCTGTCATGTCATGAGTTCGAGCCCAGTACCACTAAAGACACGCCGTGTAGGGGCACGATGAACGTTAAATCAATTGAGAGCTCAAATGTCCTCTGGTTGGTGTGGTGTGGTAGTTAGGAGAGGGGTACCAGCTCAGGTGTCACCCTCGTCACTTGACCATGGTTCAAAATGACGAGGTCTGTCGCCAAAAGCCCTCGTGTAGCTGAACAGTGTGTCGTTAATATTCACGCCCTCACTGGAACTGAGAGGTGGCATTGTATTGTTGACTTAGATGGTTAGGTGGAGGAGTTCAAACTAAGAGTAGGGGAGATAATTTTAATACATAAAATTGTTTTTTTTTCTTTCTTTACTTCTCTTGCGCAAATTTCTTTTTCAACTAACTGTATGAAATAGCATAGTTTTACGAATTACAGACGGACCTGACAAGGCTATAAAGTTCATTTTATACACCCCTCATGGGGCTCACCTTCTTTAGGTGGGTACGGGTGTCACAATCCCGAGGTACCCTAGTGATCTTTTCCTTTTCTCAAGGGGTTTACTATCTTTGCTAAACATGGGTGTCACGACCCCGGGGTACCCCAGTGATCCTTCTCTATTTTCGACCCTCCATCTTGTCATCCAATTTCTTCTTTTCTTCTTTTCCTGTCCAGACCACAGACCTATGAATGTTTGGCGCAGTATAGCCAAACCTGGCTCTTGCGCCATAAAACACCAAACTCAATTCAACTCATTTTATACATATTTCACAGTTTTGAAGCAAAAAAAGAAGCATACTAGAAAAAAAATACTTTGAAAATGGAAAGGATAATTTTTTTTTTCTTACCACATCAAAATCCCCTCCCCCCTCTTTGTCCCTGTAATAACAGATCGAAAGCGAATATAGTGTTACGGAAATGCGTATTTTTTGACTAAACAATCCCTAAAATAAAATAATGTATGAAGGTTAAATTTGAGATGGCTTAAGTTTTCCGTTGTGGTTACCTATTTCGGATTTCACTGTACGCGCGTTAACCTTTTTACAAAAATTATATTTTGTATAAGTCTTAGATATATACTCCAATAAATTTTAATGGTATTTACTTTGACCCATTTCGTCAAATCAAAAGACGCCACCAAATGCCATGATATGCATCCAATAGTGGAAAATTGTTCCCACGCTTGTTCGAACACAATAACAGTAATAATGACAGCATTTGACGACATTTTTTAAATTGGCGATATTGGTCGATGGTATAATACGTAAACACTGTTTTAACTTAGGCGCGCGCGCGTGGAGTTACTACAAATAAATTTTAATACAAATGACGAAAATGTTTTGCTTTCCATGTAATTGGATACAATTTTTAGGAACTTTTCAATTAGCCAGGCTCTCAAACCTCTCCAAACGGCACTTTTGGCGACTACTCACAAAATATGCACGAACAAAAGTTACTATTTATCAGTTGCTACTAATTTTACTGAATTAACATTAAAAAACTTGCGGAGAAAGACGAGAAATGGTTGCAGTTGGCGATATTTCTTCCAAGGTTGACTGTCATATTTGGTTATTTATGGCTTTCATACTGCTAACCAAAGAATACCAATTTTCTCCTTTAATTAATTTTAATTCAATAAGATTTAAGCACTTAAAATTCAATAAAAGGAGCAATTAGGAACTAGTGTTTCTAATTGTAGCAAAATAACTATTTAGAATTTTCATTGGAAATGATATAATGAATGATTTACTTTCAAAATTAAGTGATTCAATAATTGTTTTAATTCACATGTTTCCAATTTCCAGTTTTTTTAAAAAATAAATGTAACGTATAGAACAATTCTCTGCAATTGCTGTACGAATGTAATTTGTGGTAAACTGATAATTTCCTGTTTTATAAAATTTAATTCGAGCTTTCAGCTGCAGTTGTAAAATATCGATTGTTTTATTCCATGATTGATGTATTTCTTTGATTTGAAGACGACAGCACCAAAATAATAATAATAAAAAGAATTATAAAAGCAGACTAAAAAAGAAAAAAAAGGTTATGTTTTTTTCCTTTTGAGCCGAGGTGGTTGAATATAAATGATACTATCGAATTTCGTTAACTCCGTAATCGAATCGATATGAAGGTTTGAAACAGCATTTCTAAGAATTAGACTGAAGTAAACATAAAGTGAAATAGTTTTGCCTGTCCTGTAACTTTTTTGTAGTAAAACGTTATGAGAATTTTTTGTTTTGGAATTTTTATAATGGTAAAGGCAATAATGAATTTTGTGCTTCTATGTCTTAAAACTGTTAATATCTTTCATACACATTAAAGTGGTTTAAAAAAGAAATTGAAGAATGTTTATTTATTTTTATTACACTGCTGGCCACCATAAATGCAACACCCTGAAGGAAGCATGCAAATAACATGAAATTTACAACATGCATTAGCGGAGGTGAGATGTGCAAATGATTAGAATTTCAACACAGACACACATCAAGCTCGCCTGTAAGGCCACCTCAAAGCGCTATTTAAGGCTTGAAGATTTCGACGATTTCAAGTTCGGCAATTGTGTTTTTCTTGTGGTTTTTTCAAAAAACGATCAGTTATGTGTCGTAGAAAACAGCGATCAGCTTTTGATCAAGTATTCGAGTTCCACAGAGGAAGGATAATGGACTACCGAGATTGCGGATTATCTTTCAGGGAAATCAGTAGTCGTGTTGGACGAAACCAAACAACTATTATGCGGATATGTGACCGTTGGATGCAAGAGGGTACGACGGACCGACATTGTCGATCGCATCCTCCTCAGTGCACCACTTCACGTGAGGACAAGCAAATTGTGCGCATGGCAATGACGGATCGCTCAGTCACATCACGAACCATAGCACAGCACATTGAGTCTGTAACACATCATTCAGTGTCTGCGAGTACACTTCGACGCCGTTTACAGCAGAGTGGTCTGTCCACAAGACGTCCATTACTTGGTCTACCCTTGACGCAGAACTACAGACGTCTCCGCCGCCAATGGTGCGATGAAAGACGGATGTGGGCGGCAGAATGGAATGAAGTTGTCTTTACTGAAGAGTCACGCATCTGTCTGCAACACCACGATGGTCGGATTCGAGTCTGGAGACACCGTGGAGAGAGGATGCTGAACAGCTGCGTTATGCACCGCCCCACCGGTCTTGCACCGGGTATTATGGTATAGGGCGGTATTGGATATCACTCTCTCACTCCTCTAGTACGTATTGCCGGTACTTTAAACAGCCAACACTACATCTCCCAGGTGTTGTAGCCAGTTGTCTTTCCTTACCTTCATGGCTTGGCCACAGCCATATTTCAACAGGATGATGAACGACCACACGTTGCAAGCATTATCCAAATGTTCTTCGTCAATCACCAGATTGAATTGCTTCCCTGACCGGCTCGCTCTCCGGATCTTTCGCCGATAGAAAACATGTGGTCCATGGTTGCTCAACGATTGACCCAGATTACACCCCCAGCTGCCACACCAGATCAACTTTGGCAAAGTGTGGTAGCTGCTTGGTCTGCTGTACCCCAAGAACACATCAAAGTCTCTTTGAATCAATGCCGAGGCGTGTGACAGCGGTGATTTTCAACAAAGACGGCTACTCTGGCTACTGATTTTGGCAGGAACCACACTTCACAGAAGTCTATAAATTTAATCATTTGATACTTGGTCAACATGTTATCTACAAATTAAATTTTGTTGTGCTATCTCTTGTCTTTCTTGGTGTTGCATTTATGGTGGCCAGCAGTGTATATAGTTCAGTTTTGATGACAAAAATACTGTAATAATAAAATTTGGTCCACATCAGGTAATTTTTTAATTATAGAGGCTCCATTTCAGATAAAAACATTCATAAAGAGAGTAAGAGAGAGAGAGAGAGGACAAGAATAAGAGAGAGAGAGGACAAGAGTAAGAGAGAGAGGGTGAGATTAAGAGCAAGAGAGAGAAAGAAAGTAAGAGAGAAAGAGAGAGAGTAATAGAAAGAGAATAAGAGAGGAGTCAGAAAAGAGAGAGAATAAGAAAAAGGGAATAAGAGAAATAGAGGTGAAAGATAGAAAGAAAGAGAAAAAGAGAGGATGTAAAAGAAATACAGTAAAAGAAAAAAAGAAAATTGAGAGAGAGAAAGAGAGGGAGTAAAAGATGGAGACAGTAAAAGAATAAAGAAGGAAGGTAGAGAAAGAGAATAAGAGAGAAGGAGTAAGAAAAAGAGACACGGTAAAAGAAAAGAGAGAGTGAAAAAGAGAGAGTAAGAGAAAGAGAGTGAAAAAGAGAGAATAAGAGAGAGGGAGTAAGAGAAAGAGACAGTAAAAGAAAAAGAGTGATAGAGAAAGAGAGGTAGTAAAAGAAAGAGGGAGTAAAAGAAAAAAATAAAAATAGAGAAAGAGAATAAGAGAGAAGGAGTAAGAGAATAAGAGAGGAGTAAGAGAATAAGAGAGAAGGAGTAAGAGAATAAGAGAGAGAAGGAGTAAGAGAATAAATGAGAAGGTGTAAGAGAGAGAAGGAGTAAGAGAATAAGAGAGAAGGAGTAAGAGAAAGAGACGGTAAAAGAAAGAAAAAGAAAGAAAGATAGTGGAAAAGAGAGAATACGAGAGAGGGAGTAAGAGTGAGAGACGGTAAAAGAAAAAAAATAAAGATAAAGAGAATAAGAGAGAGGGAGTAAGAAAAAGAGAAAAAAAGGTAAAAGAAAAAGAAGATAGATGAAGAGAAAAATAGAGATGAAGAAAAGAAAGAAAGTGAAGGAGAATAAGAGATAGGGAGAAAGAGAAGGTAAGAGTGATTAAACGATACAGTGAAAGAGAGAGAATAATAGAGAGGGAGCAAGAGAAAGATAGAAAATAAGATAGAGGCAGTAAGAGAAAGAGAAAAGGTAAGAAAGAAAGAAAAAGGGAGAGAAGCAAAAAGGAAACCCATTCAATCCAATATAATAAAATTTTCTTACGTTGCTTTTAAAGAACTTAACATTTTTCGGTATCACTTTTTATGAAAAACATGAGGTCATTTTAAACTTGAAACATCTTAATTATGCGAAAGATCTTTATAGCAAGAAAATTTGGTAGCAAGAACTTAGTATAGGAGCTTAGTCTTTAAATATATAACATCCTAACATATCTTAGGATTTTATAAACTGCTTCATAGTTAAACAAATCTGTATTATTTTTAAATTTATGTACCTCAGTTATTGAAACAAGCTTGTTAAAAACAATAAATTACTCCAACAGATAAAGATTTAAACAGGAGTTTAAAAAAAAAAGAAAATTTATTGCGATATTCTTACAAATCGAGAGCTCTAGAACTTTCATATGCAAAGAGATTGCCGGAATCAGGCCACAAATCAGGAAAAGATTACTTAAAGCGCTTTTAAAAGCTTTATGGAGCACTTTCCTGGGAGAGATTAAGGTCGAGCTCATATGGGTAAGTTCCTGTAATTAGGCTTCTGTAAACCCGCTGCGTTGCCTGGCTAAAATCACCCTCATTATGTGAGTAAAAAAAGTAATACCTTATACATAATGATTGAGGTTGTACCTTGCAGTATTTATTGTGTACTAATGTCTGGAACTGTAAATAGATTTATCGATTGAATCAGGTGGCTCTACTGAACATTTTTCTAAAGAGCGGTTTGGGCTGATGTATTTGAAATGAAGGTGGTTTGTAACGAATAAAATGAAATTTATTCGATGTTTACGCGTCATTCTCGTATGTGTTATTTTGTTATATTCTTTTTCAGGGGATCATTTGGATTAACATATTTAATTAAACAAGAAATATACATTTTTTTAAAGTCAATTTTTCTACTTCGTTAGAAAAACTTACTGCCGCCATCTGTTGCAGACAAATCTAACTTCGTCAGAAATAACGTAGAATAAATTTAAAATTAAAAAATAAAATTTAATTAATGAATTAATGTTTGAAAAAAAAACTGTATTAACATCAAGTGTCATCCACTGCAAGTTTAAAAAAATGTATTTGAATTTGAATGCATGAATAAAATGTATTTTATTAACGATTGAAAATTTAAACAAGATGTGTATATATGGGGAGAGAGTGAATTATAATAGTGAGTATGTGGAAAAAGAAATCACGTGTTCTTGACGAAGAAAAAATAAGTTACCTCTTTTTTCTTATTGATTTACAAATAAATCGAAATTGAGGAATAACTTTCTGTGTCGGGTTTGTTAAATTACAGAAAATCATTTATTCTATATAGTTCCTTTTTCTGGATTTTTTTTTACAATTTTAGTACAGTAGTATACTAATTAATAATGGTGAAAAACGACTACAGTGCTTGTTATTCAATATTGACTAGAACTGTTACTAAGCATTTAAACTTTAACGTATCCGAACACGCTCGGAGTACTTTTTGTCAAAATAGCATATTTAAACATTATAAATGCTTTTTTAGGACTCAATAGTAATAAATACTAATATTTAACCAACACTGTTTAAAACAAATTGCCTAAATTTCACAAAAATCACAATTATAAGTGAAATTTTAGCAATATTTTTGTAAAACTTAAAAGCAATTAGAGGAAAAAGTAATAAACTTATTTTAGTAAAAGTATTACCAAAACAAATTAGATGCAGTTATCTAGAGAATGTACTAAAATTTTAATGTTTTATTAAAATTTCAAAATTTTAGAGCTGATTGAGTAAACATTATAAGAAAAATCACATTCTTTATGAGACCATTACTTAAATAACAAGCCCTAACTCAAAAAAAGTATTCATACAATAAGAAATAGTTTAATACATTCTCTAGAAAATAGCATAAATATCATGTTCAAAAAGTGTTATAGAAATACATTTGTAATATTTTGAGTTATCAGACTCGCCATCATAGATTTTGAACTATTTAAATGCCCACTTCCGGTAAATCAAAGACCCCGCTTTTTCTAAGTTTATAAAATTGATTGTAGCTTAGCCTCTAGGTAGTGTAGAAACAAAACAAAGTATCTTTTGTAAAGCCAAAAGATAGATCTATTCAATATAATAAAAAACAAAAATATCTATCTAGGCCGAATTCGGTCATTTTCAACGTGTTCGGATACTTTAAAAGATTGCTACGGTTTTGGAGCAAGTGTCGTGAGTTCAGAACAGTTGTTTTCGAACCCCGTGCCGCGAACAAGTGCCAGTTCGTGGATCAAATGGCATCGGGCCACGCAAGGAGCAGTAAATTATTTTCATTTTATTTACTGTGTTGTATTTCTCTCGAGTTCGTGCGACTTTACATGGGAATCACAAATTATATTCTATATTAAAAATCACTTTATATTCATTTTTTGGTATAACTGTATTTACTTTGAAGGCATATTTAAAAATAATCAAAACATATCAGCGATCAACTCCCCATCAGCCAGTGAGGGATTAAGGCTTAGGCCCCTGCGAGGTTCGGCTTGAGTTTGACACCCATGTGCTTTATGATCAGAAGTATTTGTAACCTTTCGATGACGTTAGGTAAAGATATAGGAATCTACTTTACAAAGGAAAATTCCACAAATATTGAGAACTTGAAAAGGCCAAATCACGCAAAATTCGAACAACAGCAGAAAATCATCTCTAGATCTTCCAACAGAGAAATATACTTCGTTTTTCAATCACACATAGATTTCTTGATTCAGATGACAGTAATTTTATGTCAGCTTATAAATTCCATTTATGTGATAACTTACATTCTGCTTCTATATAGTTTCTGAGACTACTTTCTTCTACGAATTCACTCTTTGAATATAGAGACAATGCTATCGAATCAAATGAGAGAACGGAATACAAAACAAATCGAAATAAATGTTTAAAAATTCACTGAGTGCTAGATATTTTATTGAAACTTTAACAATTTCGAGCAATTCGGTATATGATTATGGGAATTTCCTGCTTTGGGAGAGAAAATTTAATCATCTTGTAAGTATAAATTAACTTCTGATATATTACAGAATCGAATTTTCTTCTCACAATAACTTTGAAATTATTTGAGAGTCACAAATAGTATTTTTGCATATGAAGGAAACTTAAAATTTTATAATAATGGCAACAATATAAATTTTGTATATATAAACGTTTGTTTTTTAAAAGAAAAAAATTGCATTAAAGTAAATTATAGTTTGTTTATATTTTTAATTTAAATTTCGAAGGCAAGCTGCAGTACCTTTGTTTTTGGAGAAACAATACTTTTATCTAACCTTGGTTTAAGTATAATTCTTTTTTATTTCAAAGTAATCCCCCCACTTACAATTTTTACTTCGATTTCAACTAAATCAATAACCGAGACGTCTTGTATTATCTGGGTAGTAAAAAATTAGTTATAAAAACAATTTTATTCCAAATCAGGAGGAAAAAAATGTTCTTTACCCTATTATTTAGACTACAGAATATAATAAATTAATGATGTATATAATTTTTGTTTTAAAAATATTATTGTTAGGATATTTTTATAGTAACTAGTGCTTAATTTTATCTTAAAGTAGTGTAAATAATTTAAATTGGAAGGTTTAATATCATTTTCTGCTGCTATTTTTTATTTT
This sequence comes from Trichonephila inaurata madagascariensis, assembly GCA_019973955.1. Lineage (NCBI taxonomy): Eukaryota > Metazoa > Arthropoda > Arachnida > Araneae > Nephilidae > Trichonephila > Trichonephila inaurata. The sequence goes on from BMAV01004103.1 coordinate 174,678, forward strand.
AAAAATTGTAATATTTTCAAGCAACGCCGTCCATTACATTATAATGGCATTTCAATGGGTGAAATATTGGAGAAACAGCCAAGTTGGCCTCACTTTTGGCGATTTGGCCAAATAGAAACTTCTGGAAAATTCTGGAGAAGTCTAGGACGTCATGACCTATAACATAAACGTATTATGCGGCGCTAAAAAAATAGCAATAGCTTCCTTAAACTGAGTTAGTTCTACTTCAGCTATATATATATTGAAGTGTTCACTTCGGTGTATCTACTTTCGGGCGAATCGTGGCTTGCGGATAGCTTTTATAATTACTTAGCTGAATTTTTAGACACTGATAGTTCTGTGTGAGGACTGTAGAAAGTATAAGAACTTTCTAGTGCTTTTTTTGAAACAGTTTTTAATGCTGCTTATTGTGTATTTTAATGACTATTTTCGTCAATAAATTTCATCGTACTTGAAGAATTATTTTTGTTCTTTGAAACTGACAGTTCATCAAATCTAGGATGCTCGATCTACGCAACGTTATTAACAATGTAGTTTTACTCTGGAATTCTTTTATAATACAGTGAAAATCCCTTAACACGAAACTGAGGGGGGGACTGAAATATTTTTTCGTTTAAAGGACATTGCAAAAAAAAAAAGTATTAAGAATAAGTTTATTAGTGTTTATGTATATATGCGTATATTTAATAAAAGTTTAAACAAAAATATTCACAAGAACTTAAAGAAATTTAATACATAGCTTACTACTTAGGTTACTTTAACTTAAGTTACTTTTACTACTTTAATACTTAGGCTAAGTTAACCGTTTTATAAAGGAAAAACAATTATTAGTTTATAAAAAAAAAAAAAAAAATCATATTTGTCTTTTTTTTTAAGATTAAGACATACAGAATATGTAATTGAATGCAAATCGACAAAATAAAATAAAATAAAAAAGAGTATTTCCTTTACACGAGCGAAGAGTGATTTGCACAGCGAGCAATTATTTTTTTTTTTCGAAATAAAACTTTTGAAAACTTAGCAACAAAACAGGTATAACTTGTACAACTTATAATATGCAGCAAATAATAGAAATCCTTTATCTACATTATTAAAATTCGTAGGTAAACAAACGTATCTATCTGAATGTCAATGTGATTCTATCTTCTCACGAACTGCACAACGCAGAAACTCGCCAAAGGTACCAAAAGATCGAGAATGATCAGAGGAATCCCCACCCCCCGTTTTGACTATTTATATTCCGATATTGCAATTAGTTAAAAAGATATTAATTAAAAAACCTTAAAACGCATACTTATTTTTCCACTGGGCATTTTTTACCGTCGAGCGGCTTTACGGAATGAGTTTAGCAAAGTTCCAATTTTTCGCCGTTTTTTTTTTATCCCCGACGTTTTTAAAACACGATCTAGTTTTTTTTATAAGACAAAAAATAATTACAGAATCTGAAAGATCATTTACAGTACAGTACCACGATACAGTATAATTTATTTTACAAAATAATCATTTTTTTCTACTTTTTATGATTTTTTCTAAAATGAGTCAAAATCGATACTTTTTTATGAAAATGATTTCTAAATCGTTCCGATTGCATTTTCTTTCTCGTTAAGGAAATGATATTCTACACTAAAAAAGTTCGTGCCTTTCTCTTTTAGAATCAGTCATTTAAAAAATAAAATGTCAAAAACTTTTTTTGTTTACGATTTTTCAAAACATACTTAAAATTTTATTTAAATAATAATTTCTTTAGCTTTAAGAATAATCTTACGAAACCTTTTTTCGGTGTGTGGAACGATATTATCCGTAATCTGCACAAAGATTGAAAAAATTACTTGAAAATTACGATTTTTTTTTAAATTGTGTGTTTATTTTCCTTTTTGCGAGAAATATTTAAGTATTATTTTTGTTACATTTTTTTGTTTAAAAATTACCGTTGTTTGCAATTGATATATGAAGTTTGAAGGCCTTAACTTAAAAATGAAGCCCTAAAAAAATTAAAACTTTAACAAATAACGCAATTTTTCAATAGCCAAGGGTTTGCTGGCGAAAACCTGTTTGGCGCCAAAAGAGTAACTTTTCCTCTATGCACTCCACGCTTGATGAAAGGTTACACTAGGAAAGAAGATGCGACTATAAACATTGAAAGTCACCAGATTTGGCGAAATTGAATCTCTTCCTTTTATATTAAAGGTCTTTTCACTCCTTTTTCTCTGAAGATTTCGTGGCGTGTTTGGCAAGATAGTTTTTTCCGATTGTACCCGGGTTCAAAATAAAATCATCGCTTAATTTTTATGATTTTTTAAAAAATACTCACAATTTATTCGCGCATTTAATAACTTCGCCACCAATTTTGTAATTGGAAAAATAATTTATTTCGTCACGATACAGTATGTTTTTAGTGTTTTTTTTTTTAAAAAACAACGATACTTTACATATTTTATGATTTTTTCTAAAATGAATCAATGTTGATGCGTTTATATGAAAATGATCTTTAAAAAACACATACTTCGATCGTTTCGAGTTAGTGATTTAAAAAATAAAATGCCAAAAACTTTTTTTACGAAATTTTAAAAAATACTCAAATTTTAAATATTTAATAACTATTTATCAAATTCAAATATTTAATAGCTTCTTCATTTATAAAAATTATTGTATGAAACTTTTCCCCCGTGTATCGAACATTTCAAAAAATGCTCACCATTTTAATGCAACATTTAATATAGTTGTGATATTTTGTAATTAGAAAAATTTCTACTTTTTTCAACATACAACTATTTTTAAAAAGGTACATTTTCGTTTCCGGGGCCTAAAAAGTTGCAAAGTGAGTTAATATTAAAGTCCACTGTTCACTTACTCGAGAGCTTTTGGTGACGCACCTCGACATTTTGAACCATTGTCAAGTGACGGGGATGAGACTTGAGCTGACACTCATCTCTCTTAATTACCATACCACACCAACGCTAGGATGTTTAAACTCTCAACAGATTCAACAGCGGGTCTTCAGCGGTAGCCAGAATTTTAAAAGGGTAGTAATAATTAATTGTGGGAAATTACCATGTGAAAATTTTGTAATGACATTAATATAGAAATCACACACACATAACAGGAACGGCTGATAGCGAGAGGGGAAGGGGAATTTCCATGACAATATTTTATGCATTTAAAAATGTGCAACGCCGGGGGTAAGTAAACCTGTCTGACAAAGAAAAGCGAAAACATTTCGAAACAGGGAATTTTAAGTTATACTCTCGGTAAAAGCCCGAGCAACGCCGAGCTAAGTGGAGGAGGGGGTGGAAGTCATTTTGAAAAAGAGTATTAGAAGTGCTGATTTTGTGAAGGAAAGGGAAAATTTATAAAATTAGAGAAAGCCCGTGCAAAACGCCGGGCAAGGCAGCTAGTTTTTAATAATGAATTTCCTAACCCCATTTTTATTTTCTACAATATAGACACAGAGAAAATCCAAGTGCCTTTAATTTTTTTTTAATGAATTTTTTCACTAGGCAGAACTTTAAAATGTGTCAGTTGTCTCCTTGTTAATTCACACACACACACTTTCTCGCTTTTTTTGTACACAGATATTCAAAAATTCTTAATTGCGTTCTTCCTTTGGGTAATAAGTAGTTAATTAATTTGTTTATTCAGATTTATTTTTCATTTCAAATTCTATAAGTTTTATTTTCGTGTTTGATTTTGTTCTCAGAATTTATTCTTCAAAGAAAATTTAATTATATTTTCAGAGTAATTAATTGAAGAATTAAAAAAAAAAAAGAAAAAGAAACTAATTTTTCATCAGTTTGAATCCTTCCAATAAAAAAATTGAATTTTACGCTTCGAGAATTAATAAATTCAATTTATTTGTTCTGAAGAATGATTGATGTTTATTTTTATCAAATTCCGTTTCTATAGCAACGTTTATTTTTTCACTTTGATTTTAAAACACTTCTACAAAACAGTTAAAAATTTTCTAATCGTAACTCCTTGCCAAATAAAAAAAAGAAAAAAAAAAATCTTAACTGATGAAAGTTATAATTTATATTTGTATAAGCATCCTAATTTGTTTGTAAAAGGAAAATCAATTTAAATCTTCAGTCTATTTTAAATTTTTTTTTCTACTATCACTTTCAAAACGGGGAATTTTCTTTTCTGTCTGAAGCTAAACATTTCATATGAAAAACGAAAATTTCTTTCTAGTCTTTATTTTGCAAATTTCAGATGGTGCAGGATATCATTTCAGGTTTTATTTATTAATATTCTAATAACAAACATTAAATGATTCCATTTTCTAATATATTAAGTACTACATCTTTTTGTTATACCTCTACATTTTTCATAATTTTTTATTTTGTTCCCATTTACGTTAAAACCAACTTTTATCATTTTCTTAACATAAAAAAAAAGTTTTTTTAAAGAAACACATAAAAATTTAAAATTGGACTAACTATTTATTCAGTTATACTTTTCCCGAAAAATTAAAATTATTATAGAATTTAGTTGGTTAGAGGAAACCATTTTTATTTTTGAAGTAAAAACTTCTTTAGGCGTGTTTTGCTGAAGAGTGAATTTAAATGAAGCGTCAGGTTCGGGTGCATTACGTTGACTCGGAAATCGTGCTCGGGTCACTTAGTTTTGAACTGAAAACTTCTTATTCGCGAGTTATTATTTTTTTAAGTAAAAAATTTTATGCACACTTTTTCCGTGAACTTTTCTTTTCTTTCTTTAAATTTTCCTGTTATGCAGTTCACTCACTCAACTTCAGCGAATGAAGAAGAGAAGAAGAGAGCAAGCGAAACTAATTTAAAAAAAAAAAAAGATTATTCTTATGCAGGGAATCACAAAAGAGGAATTCTGGTTGTTATTATAAGAATATTTCAAAGTTTGTTATCAAGCTGCCACTCTCCACTGAGTCTTAACCGACTACCTAGTGAAGGTGAGTTTGATTTTTCCGTTGAACATTGTTTATGATCAATAATGTTCAAAAATGTTGCAAAAGTTGATTTGCTAACTATATTAGAAACAAGTAATATAAATTTTTTTTTTAAAGTCATTTCCTGCTTAGATCAACAGAGAAATTTTTTATTTTAGCTACTTTTTATTAAATAATTACAATTAATATAAATATGTATATACATATGATAGAATCACAACATTAAGTGGTCTTTAATTTGTATTAACTTTCATTAAAGTATCGTATTGTCATTCAAAACAAAACGCGAGAAAAGAAACCTTTTCAAGTTTTGACACACAAGTCGCCAAAAGGGTCGCTAAGGCGCTAAAAATGATGCCCCAATTCTTTAAATAATTAGTTTAAATCAATTAATTTTTATTAATTACATTTAAATTATTGTATTGTCGTCCAAAATAATCATGTATATAAAATTTCATCTCAATCGAGCGCTTTAAAATGTATTTTATTAAAGATTGAAAATTCCACCAGGATAAATAAATAAAAACATAGTGAGTATGAGCTAATAGTAAGAATTGAAAAATGGGTGGTACTGTACATGAATTGCTTAAAATCGTTGGACTAAAAGAAATACTTTTGAATTTCTCAGAATTTATAAAAGATAAGGAATTTGTCTTGGACTTCTCTGTGACCACAGTTGTGCAACGTAAATATGAAGACGAGTTGCATTGGTTATGCTTACAACAACAAACGGAATGTGTAAGTTCAACGTATTATGTTGTTGAAAGTATTTCTTCATTAGGTAAACTCTTTAAAGCTGTACTAATAATGGTACGTCCTGTGCCAAGAAGGAACGAAAGATGGGATCTATTTTTTTTGATTAAGTAGAAAAAGCCTATTTAAGCACAAAAATGAGCCGAAATGATTAAAGTCCAAAATTTTAACGAAGTTAATTGGTAAGAAGGTTGCTTATATTTCGGTTTATATTGGCATCACAGAGTGAGTAAAAATCAGTGAGTTTGATTCCCTTTTTTTCCCTTTCTATTTCAGAATAATTTTTGTATGAGCATAATGGCAAAGAGCTCAAGGGGAAAGCAAACTGCTATTTCGCTTAAGTTGAAGATGGAGCTTTTTAAGATTGTGGATCAAACACAGAAGACGAAAACATGTAAAAATTTTGATATTGCTAAATTTTGTATTAAATTTCATTTTCATGGGAATCTTTTGGTTTCATTGATTTTTATTAAATACAAGCATATATGTAAGCTAATGTAGGTAAAATGTAATTTAATACACTTAATTTTGTTGAATATATGTTTTTTTTTTCTTTTTGCAATATCCTTTAACACGAAAAAATATTTCAGTCCCCTCAGTTTCGTGTTAAACGATTTTCACTGTATACGAATACGTAATTTTTTAAAAAATTGCCATTTACAGAAAATGATAAAATAAGCAAATGCTCCGATGAATAGGCACGAAAAAGTGAACTGTGAAAATGTCGTAAAAGAAAATATAGTACATCTGAACAATTGTATACTCTAGCCCAGAATAAATCAGAAGTTTTCACTTCTATCCTGTGGTCATAAGCACAAACACACATTTTTTTTATTGTTATGCGGAAACTTGATTAATAAATAAATAAATCACATAAAGTATGCTAGATATCATATTGCATATTCTAAGCCGAAACCTTCGTTATATTTATTAAAAATGTATTATTATTTTTATTTATTAATTATTAAGATGGCGACGTTTGTTATAAAATTGTATTATTATTTCTTTTTCCTATGAGTGGCAGCAGTAAATATTACTATACAATTATCTGTGAATGGCAACATTCTATTGTTCTCTAATTTGTTCGATTTTTCGGAAAAATAAACTTTGAAATCAAGTTTCTATGATCTTGAAAATAATATTTATATCTATAACTGAAATTACTGGTAAAATTGCAGAATCGAAAGCGATTTATTTTTGTGCCTTTTCATGAGAATGATAAGTGCGCCAAGTGTAGTAACCTAGCCGATTTCTTAGCAATGATGGAGAAATCGTATCGACTCATTTTCGTCATGCCTAGTACGTTTTTTTTATTTGAATAATTTTGTAAAATTCGGTTCGGTAGTTATTTTATTAATATTTTTTTAAAATTTGTTATCTATTACTTATTGTTTTGTATATATTATTTTATTATTATTATTCTGGTATATAAAATTAACTTTTTATTGCTTAATATTTATGCAGACGATTTTAATTTGACTTTTAATGTTAAAGTTTGAAAAACTTTAATACTTCTATAATTTTAGTTCGTTTGCCGTTAGCTCGCATTTTTGCACTTGCTTTTCAGTGGAACATTCCATAGTTTGCTTTCTCGCTTGCCGTCAGCTCACATTTTTACTCCTACTTTTTAGTGGAACAGTTTATGTAATATTTCACAGGGGTCGTTTTTTGGCTTCATTTTTCCGGTGTGGATACGTTTTTCCAAGGTAATTTCTTTTTCTCCATATAAATTTTTACAGATACTCACGATAGCCACCAATAATATTAGTATACTTGCAAATGTGTGAATGATTGTATGTTGAAATATGCTGAGAATACTGAAATGATTTTTGGTATGTGTGTGTGTGTGTTGCGTGCGTTAGGAAAGAAAGTTTTGTCAGAATGGTTCGCACTGTGGGAAAAACAAAAAAGGGAGAGAAGGGAAGGGTAAGAAGGCAGTAAATGATCGTTTCAAAAATAATGTATCTTATTTTTTCTTTTTTAATTAATTAATTTTAATTAAGTAAAATAAATTTTTATTTAATTTTTTAAATTAATTTTTCATTAACGACTTTAAATTTTAAAAGTATTTTAATTTTTTGCAACGATTTTCAGCTTTAAAGATTTTTTAAATGTTTTTTTGTGATTATTTCACTTTTTCGCCATCTTGAATTTCGCGCTCTTGCGTTAGGTTTTATTGCATTATTTTACGTTTGCATTGTTTAAATCTCGGCATTGAATACGCTCAAATTTGAGAGTTAAAAGCGACATTCCATTTTTAATTTAAGAAGATCCTTTCAATAAAAATATTCGTGAAATAAAAGTGCAATTCTTCTTAAAATTAAATTGTTATTTACTGTGGCAAGTACATGTTATATACAGACTAATTTCGCGTGAGATTTAAAAGGCTGTGAAAACCATTGTTTTTATCATCAGTTTTTATCACCAGGAAAAATTTCTGAATTTATGTAATATTCATTAGATGTTACTAAATTGAATAAAACACATTTTAAATAGTGTTGAGCATAAATAATTGTAAATCAGTAAAAATAAGAGCAAAAATATTCTGTATGAAATCCTTTAGTAGATGTTTCGGTTACATAATTTGATTTGATATTGCTATGTACGATGTGTCACGAAAAATTCCAAAAATCAATTCTTGATTTATTATGTGAAATAGTAGTATATTTTGCATTTCAAATTTATTTATTTGTACTGTGCGCGATTCCGAGAATGAATAGATGATAATTTTTTTTCTGTTTCAATAAGAATATATATATATTGAATATTCCACACAGAAACCTCTCTCTCTTTTTGGACATCGAGCAAATTACGGTGTTTGATTCAACTCGGATTCTTAATCAAATTTTCGAAATTTAAACAGCGTTTGAGATTTTGCAAACCTTGTGTGATATTTTATACAAAAAAAAGTATTAAAGTACGGATGGTTTGTTTTCAGGATCTTATTGACAGACAGAATGAAGAATATATTAATATCATATAGCCTTCAATTTTTTAGAATGGAACCTGATATTACTTAAATTTTTTATAGTTATTGACATTTTCCTCCCTTTCTCTGAATTGATGACTGCTGCAAAAAAGCAAAGGGGTTTAAAGAATGATTTGCTCCAGGATAAATTTATTAAATTTGGAATAAGAATAACTGGAAAGTTGAATTATTCTGTAAATAAATTTCGCTAGAATTTAGGGCAAAAAAAAATTTTCTTTTATCATTTTTTTTTCTTCAAAACGCTTATAATTTCTCAAGTCGAACTTCTTTAAGAATGAGATAAAAAAAAGCAAATACATATCAGTTAAAGAATAGTTTTAAATGTTTTTCTTAACTTCATAATTTTTATCAATATAATTTTTTTTTGCCAAAATTTTCTGAAAAAAAGATATGATTTGCTTTAGAAATATGTGTTAGCTTTATTTACAAGTATAACAATTTTAGGGAAAAATTTTTATTAATTTATCTAGAGATATTTTATACAGTATGTAATACACTGCTGGCCACCGCAAATGCAACACTAAGAAAGACAAGAGATAGCACAACAAAATTTATTTTGTAGATAACATGTTGACCAAGTATCAAATGATTAAATTTATAGACTTCTGTGAAGTGTGGTTCCTGCCAGAAT
>BMAV01004103.1:201871-331129 GCA_019973955.1 Trichonephila inaurata madagascariensis
GAAGAGACTCGAACTGATTAGGAACGAGCCCGCGAAGTACAGCGGTCTCCTGGCTGGTAAATCCAGGAACGGAAGAGAGTGCCAAAGAGACTCAAAAGTGATATTGAACTGTAATTAGAATGTACCCTTGTATTTATTATTTTGATAATTTTCATGTTAAAATAAATAGTTAGCCCAGATCTGAGAGAAGTCATTACAGTCTGTATTGCCCAAATCTGGCTTCTAAATTATCAGTTTGGAACTTTCCAGTTAAAACATATTTGAAATTCTGCTCCGTCAAAAGATACTTTATTAGTTCTGGGATGGTATTTACCGTATGCCTCAAAGCAAAAAATGTTTCCTCGCTTAAACAACCTTCTCGTTTATTTTGTTTTAAATTTTTCCAGCAGTCCAGCCACTGAACAAATTTTGAAAAAAAAGTGAATCTATCATCATCCATTGATGAAAAAGGAGCACTGATTTTCAATTTAAGATTTTGACCCTTAGTTGGACTTTTAATATTCATTATTTGCCAGAAATCTAAAATATGTTTGATGAATATTGCAGTGTCCCTAAACATTTCTGGGTAGCCTAATTTATCTTTTAATATATTAAGTGCAGTCACATTGCTTTCTTCAAAAATTTTTAAAACTAATTTAACATTTTGTTTCTCAAAATTTGTTGGTTTTAAAGCTTTTATAAACATAATTTAGGAGCTAATTTAACAATAATGTTCATTTCTTCGTTATAAATTTTAAATAATGATGAAAAAGATGCTTTTCGGATTTGAGAAAATTCTGAAGGATCAGGATACATTAAAGAAGAATCAGCATCTTTCTGATTTAACCAATTATTTCGTATAGATTTGATAAGATGTACTGAATCAAAAATAAGATGTAATTTTTTTGCATTATTAGCTGGATTCTGAATAACACTCTTTATGGTACCATGACACAATTTAGAAAAACAATTTCTATTTACTCTGTTATTATCACTTACAATGCAAACAACTGAAAAACCTACCTTTTCCATTAGTGACAAAATTTCTAAAGTCATAGAATGCAAGTCTTCAGCATTCATGTTCTTTACAGGATTCAATGATACTATTTCTTTATTTTTACTCAATAAATAAGAGTATAGAAAACATTGAATCTTAGTAGCTGCTTCTCCTTTCTCAGTAAATCCAATTATTTTATTACATTTATATGTAATCGCTGATTTGATGAAAATTTCATCAATTTGTAATATTACCTGTTTCTCATGGTCTTTCAGTTCTTTACACCTACCTCGTAGATAATTTTCATTAGCCAGAGTTGACAAACCTGGAGTAACATTTAATCCAGATGTAACTCTCTGTAATTGTCTCACACTTGGAAGAATTATATTCCCCTTATCTCTTACATAGGAATAACATGTGGTAGATTTAATGTACATGCAGAAAGAAAAAACCATTAAATTACTGCTATACTTACGGCTATGTTTATTCAAATTTAATAATTTCATTTGCTCTAAAATAAAATTTGCTGCCTCGAAATTTTCAGCATTACAGTTTTCAATATACTCTTCCCATGATTGAATAGCCATAACATGATGAGGAACAGAATTAATGGAAGAGATTTCTTCAAAGACATTTACTGTATTAAGAATATTTAACAATTCGCTGAAATATGTTAACCTAGGAGGATTATTAAGAATTTTTCCAACAGAAGGTATATTTAATTCACGATTATTATTAAATAAAACAATAGAGAGATCTGTATTTATTTTCAGGGATTTTAAAATGGAAGGACAATTTTCGCAATTCATAAAAAGAAATGTTATGCAACTTTCACAATCATGTTTTAGAACATTGTTTTTAGATAAGAAATCAGATATGGGATTTTCTCGCATTAGCAATTTTCTTTTAAACATTCAAAACTGGTAATTTCGTCTTTCTTAATGAAATTAGTAAACAGTTGTTGGTCTAATTGTTTCATTTTTTCCTTTCGTTGAATTGTCACCGAGCGTTCTTTAATTTTTTCATTCAAGTAGGATGGACAACCAGGGAAAATGCAAGGATATGCATTCTCTGATAATTTTGGATACACTCTAGGTATTTCTACAACAATACCAGTCTTGTCTGTAATTTTATCTTTTCTCACAATGAAAGATTCAGGGAAATGTTTAATGCACACTACACTATTGTTAGTATTTTTAAAATCCCTAGGAATTTTCCTTTTCCAAGTTTGTAACAACTGTTCATCTTTTGGGAAACGAAACACAGAAACGTACGGCTGCCCCGGTTTATTAGAGGAACAATTTGGTACACAACAGTAACGAGGCATTATTATGAAATGTGTACAGCTTTAGGTTAAGTTATTAATAATATTTTTCAGTTAATTAAGATTTGACAGAATAAACAAAACACTAATTTTACATTTAAGCACTAATTTCTCTTATAAAACAAAATATCTTTTTTTACAAATAATCAAGGATGTTGGCATATATGCGTCAGTTTATTATATCGTGTTCTCAAGACTCAAAAGAATAAAAATTCAATGATAAGAATAATACAAATATCGTACCTTTTTCTTTTTTGCTTAATAAAGAAATCCTGATTAATCCTTTTTGCAGAAAATCCAGTCAATTTATCCTGAGTAATGAATATAATTACACGTGGGATATCCTATCAACTTTGTCAGAATACAAGATGGAAGTGGGAATGTAATCGTTTCTCCCGCCAAATTCGTCCCTCCTTTCGTCACGTGACCGGTTTCAGGTCAGTCCAGTGTCAGGGCTTACTCTCTTCTAGATAGCTTTGCTTGCCCACTGTCCGCTTTAGCCACGTAACCTTTCCTTCATACTGAGGGGGAATGTCCAATCTGGGGTCAAAGGCTATCTTTGATCAGCATCTTTTCAACTAGACATAGATTGCCTTTCCGCATTGTTCAAAGACTTGAATACTGCCTATCATACGAGTTCTGCAAAGAAACAAGCACTTTCTAGGAGGTCTAAATGTTTTCTTTCGCTGTTTGAAAATTATTTTTACTCTTCCTATATGTGTGTTTTGTGTATATTATTTCAAAGAGAGAGAATTAGCCTTGGCTACTGCGTACTTTTTAAATCCAATCACTTGATTTTTTTAGAGTTACAATGATAAAATTAAATGTATTTTCCTAGGGCCTACAATAGGAATTATTCCAAATTTTGTGTAATTAGTAATAATATATAAATTGTAGTAAAGGCTGAAGTATATTTAGAGGTCTGCTTGTAGAACCTGCCAGTGTATTAAATATTATATTTAAAGCATTCATTTTAAAAGTCTTCTAAAATTTTAAAATTATGTATATTTGCGTTTAAAAAATGAAAACACCGTTTAAATATTTAGAAAATTAAGTTTTAATTTTTTAAAAAATAGTGTTTTTAAAAGTTTATTCAGCAGATTATCTTTTTGTGAATGCTTTATTTCCTAATTTAAAAATAAACTAGTCATAAAAATCAATATTTTAACTATAGTACTAAAAGAAAAACTCGAATGAGCAACAAATATCTGTTCATATGGTAATGCCCCACATATTTCTTTTTTCATAAGAAAAAAAAGTTATAAAAATTTTATCATATATTTAATTAAAATGCGTATATATTTTGAATTAATTTTAATTCTAAATTTGATATGTGTAAAATGTATTGCGCAAAGAAATCACAGCATCTGTTATATTAAAAATTTAGTCAAGAACTTGACCAGGTTATTGAAAACGTTCAATGATATAAAATGCCAGACAGTAATTCTTAGTAGAAAAAAAAAAGACAAACTTAGATACAGAGACTTTAAAATCGCGACACATTGAAATATTTATTCGAATCTAAGCCGCACTTTTTTCCGATGTTTATGCTACTAAAAATCGGGTGCAGCTTAGAATCGAAGACGGAAAAATTCATCGTAGGGGAAAATTGAACAAGATACTGTCGGATAGAAAAAATATAAGTTCTCGTTTATTTTTAAAAGTTTTTAATACTGGTAAAATAAATTAATTTATTCACCTATATTTATTTATTTTCGTAAAGTGAGTGAATATTAACGTCGCGCTGATCAGCTACTCGAGGGCTTTTGGTGACGGACCTCGTAATTTTGAACCATGGTCGACACCTGAGTTGGCACCCACCTCTCCTAACTACCACACCAACGGAAGGACATTTGAGCTCTCGACAGATTTAACGTGCATCGCTCCCCTACATGGCGGGTCTCCAGCGGTACTAGGCTCGAACTCATGACACGCTAGTCACGAGTCCGTTACCTTGACCACTAGGCTACCGCGGCCACCTTTTACTTCATAAATATATCATATGTTGATAACATTATTTTACACTGTTTTTAATTCTTTTTTTTTTTTTTTCACAAAAACGTGCTTAGAATTTGGGTGGGGCTTAGAATGTGAGCATAATTAATTGAAAAGATAAGTTTCTGCTAATTAATTTAGAAAACAAGATTTGGTTAATAATTGTTCCAATAGTTTATGGTAAAATTTTATGTCAAAAATAAAATCTATTTGATTTAAAAAAAAATTCTTTTTTAGTTAAAAGAAAATAAAAATAATAATTGTATTACAATAATTAGATTAAATTTTTAATTTGTGAGCTTCAAGGAGTAATAATTTGTGTTCTTTAGTTAACTCACAACTTTTGGTCAAGTATAAAATAAGTATACTTTCAATTCTGCATTCAGTCGTTTCACAGAATTTAAATATTTTTATAGGCATTTCTTCAGCAGTAACAGATAAAAAAAAATCTAAGCAGCATAATTATACACTCACTTCCAAAAGTTAAGCACGGAGAGGAAAATGCTAATTTCCGGAAGCCAATCAGAATTGAAGATGATGCAATTCACAAATCAAATGCAATGCAAATAGGAATGAAAATGAAATGAAATGAAATGAATGATTGAAATGATGCAATGCAAATAGGTAACATCCAAATGTGCTTTCATGTCAAGAAATATGCAAAAAGGGCAGTCTTATAAGAAGCCAGCTTTATGAATGGCTAGAGAGGAGATCTACACGATGTTCGAGTGAGGACAGATCATACCGGGAGAAAGACATCAGATGATATACTCGTGTATTTAAGTAATACGAAATACATCTTTTTATTTGTTAAACTCTACTTCGCGACTTCTCCTTACTACATACTAATCTTTTGAAGGCAACTGAGCCAGTCGTCCTATAGCTCTTTTCTGAGCTTTTAGTGTAGGGCGACATCCATTTGATCGTATCGCTACTGCTTTTCCCTTTGCCGACGTTTATGAATTTCTCGACCATGGAAATGAACTACGACCACGGAATTCAGAACTCCATCCAGGCCCTCGACTCCCACTCCATCTCCTCTTTGTCTACGGCGCATGGCCTTTTCCGCTGAAATTCAGAAATTTACTTTTCTCGCCCAAGGAGCTGAAGACACTCTTGACTCCCTTAGAAGATTTGGAGCCTGCAATGAAAGCGACCCCTTCGTGACCGGCATCCGGAACCAGCTGCTCGACTTCAACAACCATCTTAGCGGTAAGTGAGTTTAGCTCTCTTCCTCCTTGTGATTCACCTGGCTGCCCTCAACATCATACTCCCCTTAGTTCCCTTCTAAAAATAGCTTAACTTCTCCACAAAGTAATCAAAACGATAATGAAACAATAATTGAATCGGTTAAAAGTTTCCCGCAGAAAAGAAATTAATGACGATGGTTTTATCACGCCACCCAGCAGTAAAGTTAACAAATTAGCTAGTTGCTCTAGCCAATTAAATTTTAATCTTGAACTTAAAAATAAATTTCTAAGCCTTAACGAAGAATCGGCGAGAATTTCCACTGAAACCGCCTCGAAAAATTCTAACCAAATTAATCTCTCTCTCTCTCAGTCCCAGCAATCAACTAAAAATCTCCCACCCCCTGTAATGCTTAAAGTCCAACTTAATTACATGCAACAAATGAAAGAAATCACAAACAGAATGCCCTTTGTCCGAGGTAAACTCACCGGAGAATATCTCAAACTTTATACTGATACGTTCAAGCAGCAACGTAGCCTAATTCACCTTCTAGAACAGTGCTCAGCAATCCTTTTTATCGCTGCGGACCGGTCAACGTTTGATAATTTTACCGCGGCCCGCTGGGAGGGGGACATTGATTTTTTTATATTTTAGATTATTTTGATTTATAGCAAAATGTATTTAATTGTATTTAATACATAAAGAATATAAATAACTTAATAAAGAATTTAATTCTATTTAAATATGCCTTCAAAATAAAATAGTTACACCAAAAAATAAAGTAATTTAACATTTTAACTTACTAGAACTTTAAATCAATGAGAACCCTGAGCTTGTTTCTTTGCAATGAGACTGTTCCATCTAGGGGTAATCGGAGACAATGACACCCGCGAAGTGTGTTGCTTATGTCCAGTTTATTCCGTTGCTTTGTTTTGGTTGCTGTTACTGCAGAAAACCCCGATTAACACAGATAGGTTGTCGGAAGTGGCAATAAGGATTTAAGTGCTGTGGTGGCAATTTCGGGTATTCTGCCATGACTTTATTCCAGAACACCGGCAGAGTTGTTGTCTCGAACGCAGTTTTAAGGACGCAGTCATTTGCAATCTCCAGCAGTTGATCTTCTTGCACAGACATGCTATATTCACCCGATTTGTTGACAAATGGGTCGTAGATCCATTCCTTACTAGTTCGTGGGTCTTTTGTAGTTGGGAAGTAGCGCTCGAACTCTTTTAAAATCAAAGACAGATGATCGTGCACCAACTGGGAGAAGGAATGTTGAGGCTCAGTCTCGCCTAATATCCCCGCTAATGAGTGAAACGTGTCGAAAATGCCTCTGTTCATACGCCGTCCCCACAACTTCAGTTTGGCTTTAAATGCAGTTACTTTGTCTGCCAACTTGAAAACGGTTTTCATTTTCCCCTGAAGGCACAGATTGAGTTCATTCAGCAGGTTGAATATGTCACACAGGTAAGCCAGTTTGGTTACCCATACCTTGTCACTGAAATGTGCTGCCAGTGGTGACTTCTTTTCTAAGAGAAATGTTCGCAATGGCTCTCTCAATTCAAATACTGAGTAGCGATTTTCCTCTGGATAACCACCTTATTTCTGTGTGTAACAGAAGACATCTGTACTCTGTGCCCATCTCCTCACAAAGCTGTTCAAGCAGGTGCGAGTTAAGGGCATGTGCTTTGATGTAGTTAATAACTTTAACGACATCAATCAATACGCTGCTAAATTCCGGTGACATTTCTCGGCTTGCTAGCACTTCCCTGTGAATGAGACAATGTGTCGATTCACTCTCAGGTGCAACTTTTTTTATCCGAGCAGTTAAACCAGACAGTCGTCCGGTCATGGCAGCAGCTCCGTCTGTGCATATGCCTACACAAAAGGACCATTTTAGTTGTCTTGATATATAACCATCCAGTGACTTGAACAGTTCTGCTCCCGTGGTGTTGGTTGGCAAAGGTAGTGCACATAACAAATCCTCATGCACATCCTCCTGATATAGATAGCGCACATAAACAAGAAGTATTGCCTTGTTGTCAATATCTGTAGATTCCTCAACCTGGAGTGCGTACCACGGTGATGCATTAATCCTCTCGAACAATTGCGCCTCAATGTCTTCGGCTATTTCCTCAATGCGCCTAGTCACAGTGTCAGCCGACAAAGGCACACGTGCTATCTTTTCCACAGCAGCCTCTCCTAGAAGTTCACGGCAAATGTCTTGTGGCGGGCAAGATTAATTCTTCACCAATAGTGAATGGCTTTTTAGCTTTAGCAATACGGTTAGCCACCAAATATGATGCTCTTAGAGCATTCTCCTTTATTGATGTGGTGGCCCTCATAAATTTCTTCTGTCCTTCGTGTTCCCGTATTTTTTTTCTTTCAAAATACTCCAGGGACTTGTCTTTTATTCCAGGGTGCTTGGCGTTCAAGTGGCGAAACAGTTTTGAAGGTTTCATTGCTTCATTAGAGAATTGGTCGCCGCAAACTATGCAGAGCGGTTTTGGTTTGTGAGAATCGCCTGTTCCGACAAAACCATATTTCAAGTAGGACTCATGGTATTGTCTGTTAAAAGTTACACGTTTCTTTGATATTGAAGACATTTCTGTCTCTTCACTGAGCCTTTTCTTTTTCTGAAGGAAACTTTCTAACGACGTCTGTTGGGTACTCATTTTTGCTAATTTGTGGGTTAAACTTGTGCAAACACAATACACACTGTAACGTCTTCTCTCCCCCTCATGGGATCGTCGTCTTTTTTTGTGGAAACGTCATTCACACGTGCATTCGGCAGCTGTGTATTTGAGGGTTAAGGCGTGGCCGCCCCCGTAACCCCTTTTTGACTCCCGAGGAATCTGATTCCACTGACCGGAGGATGAAACAAGAGAGCTCCAAGAGGGACGGATCCCCGAGAAAGGCGGATGCTGCCCCCCCCCCCCCTGAATGGGGTGGAGAGAAGGAATGCTTTGACCCAGGGGCAGCCGGCGAGAGAAGTTAGAGATGCTCTGCTAACTAAAAGAGAAAATAGTTGCTGTTTTTTTTTTATTTTTAAAACATTAAAAGATTCATGTCACTACCTTCGGGGGGGGGGGGGCCTTTTTTTTTTAAAAAAAAATTTAATGGAACACATATTTTTAATTTGGTGTATAGAACTAGGAATTTAAAATCAGTTGGAATGAAACGGGTGGCCCGGTACCATTTGATCCGCGGCCCGGGGGTTGCGGAGCACTGTTCTAGAAGAACTCGACTACGAGTTCCACGTTATCCCATCGAGTGACCCATCAAGGTCGTCATAAAAGGTCTACCCCGCGATACTCCCTTAATTGATATCCAATCTGAACTCAAAGAACAAGGTTTTACAGTTGAAAGAGTTTCCCAACTAACCGGACGTATAACTAAACAACCCTTACCCATTTTCCTAGTCACCCTCCCCCGCAATCTTTTTAACTCTAAAATCTTCGATCTAAATAAGCTATGTTACCTTTCAGTTAGAGTAGACGGGTATGAGAGCAAGGGGGTTACCCAATGCTACTCATGCAATAAGTTTAATCATACGGCGGAAAACTGCCACCACAAACCCCGATGCTTAAAATGCGGTCTAAACCACTAAACTAAAGAATGCGAAATTAAAAGAGTCGAACAGATGTTCTGTATCAATTGTCAAGTTTACGGCCATATGGCTAATTACGCTAAATGCCCGCAGTTTCCCAAACCCAAAAAAGGCACTAATAACGCTGTTAATAAAAATACTTACACTAATGTTGTCAATAGTATAGTTAGGCCAAATGTCTCTTCTGCAAGAGCTACCCAAAATAAAACCAACTTTAACTCTCATATCCCTCAACAGATGGCGACAGGTATCAGTGGAAATTCTATGGGTACTTCGCAAACTCGGGCCAATCGAGTTAGTATTTCCTCCCCCCTCAAATTCCTTTTATCCAAACTCGGTCTAATAACCCTAATGCAAATCTTATTACTCGATCAATACAAGGTATAATCCACAAGCTTTAACTGCCCTCACTGTCCAAATCAATAATATGAATTTTGTTGCCCCACCATATTAACAATAGCAAAAATAAAATAAGGAGGCTAAAAAACGCGAATTGTGTGCCTTAGTAGAGGCTATCTTCGAAAATTACGATTATCTTCGAATTACGTGATTGGCCTAATTCTGATTTCTTGGAATGCAAATGGCATCTTAAATAAATCTCCCCCACTTCAGGGCATCCAATAGAGAGCTTACTCACTCGCTACTGTCAACCAATCTCGGTACCTTATCTCCACACCCAGATTCTACTTAAAAAATTCTTGGACTTTTCCCGCCGAAACCATGAAGAACCCCCCAAGACTCTGACGTCACCCCTCTTCCATCCCAGCCAGCCAATCGGATTCCCGCCTTTCAACTTCTCCCAGGAAAGACTTTTTTTACCCAGGTTTACCACTTTGTGAAGGCGCCATTAACTTTCAGATAGGGGAAGGAGGATCAGCTTTGATCCATATCCCCAAGACGTAAATCGAGGGGGAAAAAAAGGTTAGAGAAGTTGATTGTAAGTGCTGATAGGTGTTTAAAACTTTCATACGATTTGTTTTCAAGACATACGTGTTTCTATTACTTCCAGAAAACGAATGAAAGATTCTGAGCGCTGGCGTGCTGTGGGGCGCATTGAAGCAGGGCAGTCGATCGCAGATGTTGCTCTTTTCTTCGGCGTTCATCATTCAGTAATTTCACGCGTTTATGGAAACAATTCCAAACCACACAGACAGTTGTCCGAAGGCCCGTAGGCGGTCATCCAAGGGTTACAACCCCCACGGAAGATCGATATATTGCTATTGTAGCCAAGCGGAATCGCAGATATCACACGTGTGGAGGTTACTCTATGTGGTTACAGCGTCCATTGGTAAGGTTATATCGCAGCTACTGTACGCCGAAGATTACATATGAATGGACTGTATGCTCGGGTGCCTCGAGTTTGTGTTCCTCTATCCGTCCAATCAAGAGGGTCACGATTAAAGTGATGCAGGGAACATGACAATTGGACTGTGTCCGACTAGGGCAATGTCATGTTTACTAATGAGTCAAGATTTGCTCTGGAGCCAGATGACAAGCGTATAAGGATATGGCGTAAACAAGGAACATGCAATCAGCTCCAAAACATCACGCATTCCGAGGCGTAATCATTATGAGGGCAGGGATTTCATTAGGATACCGCACCGATCTGCACATCTTTAAACGGGGTTCTGTGACGGCTCTCCGGTATTGAGATGAAGTCCTAGAACCCATTGTGAGATTGTACGCTACAGCAGTAGGCCCTACTTTTGTTTTAATGGACAATACACGTCCCCATAGAGCTGACATCGTCGATGACTACCTGGAGAGTGAAGAGATTGCGCGTATGGCGTGGCCAGCATATTCGCCCGACCTTAATCCCATTGAAAATCTTTAGGATGTTCTCGGCCGAGCTGTATTTTCACGTTTCCCCACCTCCAGACACTCTTATTGAGCTGGAATCTGCTCCACATGAAGGGCGATTGCTTAATTCTGCGGTGGTTGATCAAGCATGGTCAGGTGTAAACTTTGCACACAGATGAGGGGGGGATCACATACCCTATTAATGTTCATTTTTTTCACTTTATACATAATTCTATTTAAGTCTCCAGTATGACATTATCTGATAACTTACTGAAATGAAAATATTAATTTTTTTGTATCTAATTTATTTTGTTTTATGTATAAATAAATATGCTACTTTACTGCTAAATTTTGTGTCAAAGCAGTATTTGATTTTTTTTTTTTTTGCATTTTACATCTTCGTGCTTAACTTTTGGAAGTGAGAGTGTACATTATCTATATAAATGAATTTTTTTAAAGCACATGCAGAAAATATTTAAACATTGCTGAATAGGAAAGTTCTTTAGATTTGAGGTGTTAAATCTCTGTACATCATAAATCTTTTCCATTGTCCACTTGCACCCCGGGGTCGTGACACCTGTGTTTACCAAAGATAGTAAACCCCTTGGGAATAAGGAATAGATCACTAGGGAACCTCGGGATTGTGACACCCATACCCACCTAAAGAAGGTGAGCCCCCTGAGAAGTCGATAAGTATGCCGACCATGTAGAGTAGTAACGTGTACCTGTGCCTTCCTACATTGTATATTTTTTCCCTGAATATAAATTTACTCTGAATGGGCTTCATGCCTTATTTTTTGAACCCCAATGAAAAAATTAGGACAAATAATCTCTATTAAAGAAATAACTAGAGTTATTCCAAAAATGTGAATATAAAAATTTTTCCATGTAACAAATACACACACAATTGCCACCAAAAAATATATTCCAATACAATCTCTCTCACCTCAAAAGACAGGATTAAATAAAAACCTACAGTAGTTCTAGTAAATCAGTAGCATAACCAAAACCCTACTTCCTGTCCCACAGCAAATGAAATTTGAATATATTAAGGAAACATTATAAACACCTCTAAAAAACAGATTGAAATATTTATACTACAGCAGATACACTTTACCTTTATTATTTCCTATTCAAACAATTAATTACACAAACTATAAAATTTCTTTAAAATAAATTATCTTAAATGCAATAAAACATATCTGAACTAAAACATCAAAATCTTTTTTTTTCTTCTCTCGCTGCAGGATATTAAAATTTGGTTGGAATTTTACTCTCCACAATATTCTAGAAAATCATGAGAATGTTAGAATGGCTAACTCCTAAATTAAATTAAAGGAAATAAAGCTGAATTGCACAATTCTATGCCAATGAAAAACTAAAAATTCTGCTACAGACACTCCAATGCAACAAAACATTGCACCAAGCATTAAGTTTACAGATGAAGAAAGCTCATCTAAGAAACTTTTAACATGAAATGTTATAACAATCAAAAAATGAGTTCAAGCAAGACTTTAAAAACCAATTTTCACACTCTAAATGAAAATCTAAGAATCCCGATTTTTACGCAATTAATTTACTTTTTGGAGAGGGGGATTATAAAACAATTTCCAAATACCATCTTTAAAATGTTTTATAAGTTCTGATGATAACTTTCAAATGCTCATCGAATATTTCAAAGGATTAACTTTATTTTTAGATCAAATTAAGCAGCAAGTAAATTGAGAAGAATAAAAAAAACTTTAATTTTATGACAAATCAGATGAGTTAAACTAAAAATTACATATGAATTCTGAGACAAATAAAAAATGCAAGACACATCAGAGGCATACAAAAATTATTTTATTGCTTCTTAATTAAATATACATAATAATGAATCACAATTTGTTGAAGGCAGCAATATCAACACTTTGAACCTGAAATAAGTAAAAATTCATCAACACAAATAAATTGAAAAAATAATAAAATTGATCATGTGACTTGAACCTTGGCCACCCACATAATAAACAGATACGCTATCATCCACACCACTGCGTCTGACAGTAATGAAAATTGTATAAAAATAAAAGCTAAGTATGAATTTCGAAGGCTATTTTCTCCAAATTGACTGGCCATTCAGCACTAATACACTGAGGGTTGAGCATCCTAATGGAGTACTGCTTGTACACTAAGTCTTGTCCCCAAATGAATTTCTTAGTTGTGCTCTCCCCTTGTTAGTGCAATAGTAATACTCCTTTAGGGTGTTCAACCCTCGCAGTAATAGCGCCAAATGGGCAATCAATTCGGAGAAAATAGCCTTCGAAATTCAAGCTTAGCTTTTACACAATTAAGTTCTAATTAGCTCCAGCGATACAGTGGCATAGGTGATAGCCTATCTGTATTCCAAGGGTTCAAGATGCATTATTAATTTAATGTTTATTTCTCAATTTATATATATATATTTAAAAAGGCTTATTAAATATTTTAAATTATAAAATAATTTAATATAAGATATATATATTATTTTATTATACAAGTCACATAATATATACATATTTGTACAATAAAATATAACAATTATAAAACTATATATAATTATAGAACTATTTTACTTTACTACTATTACACAAAGTCTCAACCCAAATGAACTACTTGTCAGACAATGTCTGATAAGACATTATTTATCTCTTTTGATAAGCAATTGCTTACAGTATTACTCCTACGTTTTGTGATTCTTCTTTTTCATTTCTGAAATTCAGATTGATCTTTTGTTTGGAAGACACCTAGATTTCCTACATAAAGAAGAGACTACTTTTCTCCCTTTTCTATTGATAAAACAAAAATAAATCCTTTTTTAAAGCCTTAATTAATCAGTAATTTAAGAGAAATGTTTGTTTGCTCATTGCTAAGCCGTTTTTCATAAGCATAACTGATACATAACGAAATGCTTTGAAAGAAGGTTTTTACATTAAAAGATTTAATAAAACATGTTACAAAAGCAAGGTTTATTTCCTATTACGGCAAACTGATATCACACAGAAAATTACTATCAATGTAGGAACTTACATTTCACTTAACCCCAGGTTTAGCAACCTTAGATACCACCCATCGTATGTTTTAACAGAATCTGAATGTTTAAAAAATTGCAACACCATAATAAGGCCAATTATATATTTTGTACTTACTAAATCTTCTATTTCCTCAATAGATTCTTGCAATCCATCCACACTAACTTTATCATCTTCAACTATAGCAATTATTTGTAACTTTCGAATTCCATAAGCCAGAGGGACAAGTTTTGCTAAATGATGAAATATAAATTATCATCCAAATAAAACTGAATATCTGATTATAAAGCTTTTGATGATACCAGAATAAGACCTTAGTTAATGAGAATTATAACTCATTAAGAGAATGTAACCATGAACTTCCCTATAGTTTAATAGTTTTTGTACATCTAACAACTTTTCTACACTATACAAGGTAAATTCTGCAAAATTCTTGGCATTAGAAATTTATACTGATATCTCGGAAATTTGCATGTTGAAAACACTTTATAACTGATAATTCATATCACATTTAACTTAATGCTAAAATAAATTCAAACAGAAAATTTAAGTTAACATACAACTAAGCCAAAACAGCAATCATTAAAAAAAAGAAAAAAAAAAAAGGATAAAACAAATTTTTAAATATTTCACTTGATTTTAAGTTGAGTTTTGAATTATAATAATGTTGCACTATAAAGGTACACAAGGGCTATTGGTAATGGATCTCATAATTTTGAACAATGATCTAGTGAGGAGGACGATACCCGTGCTGACACCCTCTCTCCTAACTTCCACACCAATTGGAGGAAGTTGAGCTTCGAAATATTTAATATTCAGTGGTACTAGGCTGGAACTCATGACAAACTAGCCACATTAGTCCATAACCTTGACCACAAGACTACCGCGGACCCCACTTACTTTCAAGATCTTGGGTATCTTGTAAAGAAACTTCATTAAATATCATTCTAATCTTTAGATATTGAAATCAATTATGGATAAGCTGTATTTTGGTGTACAACTAATACTGAGAAATAAAAATATTAAATTTTAATGATCTACTACATTAGCACAGTTCTTTACTGGGAAACCCAATTACAACTGAATTTCACAGATAATATCAATAGAAATTGAGGAAAATAATTTACTTACATGCACCCCATGTTAACCCATCCATTGCAATCTTCCTTACAGCTATTTCTAATTCTTTCATATCAGTTTCATCACTCCATGGCTTTACATCTAAAACAACACTAGATTTTGCAACCAAAACAGGCTCTAGTGGAAATTTAAACGGAAAATTTAATGTAGTTGTCGCATGTAACTCTTTTCACACACATGTCACATACTCTTTTTAACATTTTTAACCAAGACTGTACTATAGATTTGATATCAAATATCTCAACAGCAATGCACAAGCACATGCTTCTCAAACTATTTAATTCTGCAATTAATGGATAACAATGCATTTTCAATTTACATTGAACTTTCCTTTTCAATCCCAAATGGCACCACAATACATATAAAACATACATTTAAGAAGTTCTATAACGAGTTATTTGAATTCCTGAATTTACAAGAAATTTTGTTTACAAATTTTTTCAATAACAAAAAGTGTCTCAAAGAAACCCGTTATTTTGTTACATCTACATTCTATTTTGTTTTTCTATCCAGAAGGAATACAGCCAGTCTATGTAATGTCAATAAGGAGAGTTGAATTATTTGGAAATTACTTATGACCATTGTTTCCTTTTTAAGTTTGGGAGGATTCAAGCAAGGATTTTCGAATCATCTTTGTTTAGAACTGACGAAATTTTTCGCTCTTGATTTAACGGTTTGTTTTTTTCTATAAAATAAATATATACTTACTGTTAAGCATTTTTTACTTATTAATTTCTTCAAATGATGCAGAGGTTTAAACATTTCCAAAGCACTGAAAATCCTTCAAGTTAAAAAAAAATTCAATTGAAAAATGAAAACAAACTAGGAAATTCAACCATGCCTCCTTTTTAGATAAAAAAAACACTATTATAAAAAGTGAAATAATAACTAAAAAAACAGAGAGCTACAAATAAAGGAAGATATTTCTGAAGTATTACATTAATGTAATTTTTATTGTTGTGAAATGTGTGTGCATGTAAATTTTTTTTAATTAAGGCACACATTTTATACTAATTCTACAATTTCAGTTCTTATTCATCACAAGTTTTCCATAAAATTATAATATTTCAGTATTATGTGCAGCAAAACACTTTAAAATTTTTAAACATTTTCCTTGAGTTTTCACATACAATTAATACTCTAAAAAGATATAATTTATAAAATATATGGATTGAAATATGAAAATGCTATTATTCTCAAGAAAAATATGTAGCTAACGTCTTAAAGTGGTATTTTTATGATTATATTTAAAATCTTATAATAATAATTTTTTTTAGAATTATAAACTGTAATGTGGTTTTTCTCAGTTCATGTTTTTACACATTCAAAATGCTTCTCCTTCCACAATTATTTAGCAATTACTTCCATTCCCCCTCCCCGTGTTTTAAATCTAATGCATGTAACAAAATGTAGGGATCCATTTTGCTGTAAACTTCAATACTTAAAAAAAAAAAAAAAAAAAATGTAGGAGATTTTGGCCTTTTTATTGAATATTAACATACATATCAACATTGTTTCTGCCTCCCCCCCAAAAAACTAATTAAGTTATTGTAAAATGGATCCCTAAAGTAGTTTAAAACATTTTTAGGAATATTACAAAAAAATTTCAGTTCAAAAAATCAATAAATATAAAAGGCATATTTTTATACTTCCCACGTTTTTCTAAAATATTTTACTTGTTTTTTTAATTAAATAGTTTTGATTAAAAAAGACTTCGAAAAACTAGATTCTTACAACTTCAACATAATTTCTATACATTTAATTATCCCTATTATGATTATTTTTTAATTAATCCATAATGTTATCTTTTAAATCTCAGTAAAATTATTGATACTTTGTTTAATTTGCTTTTGCTCAATTTTGTTTTCATGTCAAAAAGTATGAAAGCAAATATTATTCATTCTTAAGATTTTCAATTATGAATATTAGATTTCTGAAATAGTGACTGATAAATGATTATGAATAAAATGATTAGACATACATTTCCTATAGTAAATTAAAATTATAAAAGTTTATAAATACAATTAGAATTTTAATATGAGAACATTCTTACAACAATTTTCAAACAGTATGTTCTTTACTATAGAAATTTAGAAATTGAAATAGATCTTAGGTGTTACAAAAAAAATAGAAGTAGAAAAAAAAATTAGGGCATTAAAAGAAAAACTAAATTTTTATTTTATGTATCTTTTATGAAAAACTTTTAGCAGCAGTTTTAAATCCCAAAAATTTGGGAAGTTAATATCCTACCAAAGATAAAACTAAATTATTTGTATAAAATAAATTAACTACAAAAAAACCCTGATGTTTTAAAGATGAAAATATCCATTATCCAGAAATATTTACTCAAAATTTAGCTAGATTAATATAAATGCATATTGGGTGGGGTATCAACAGAAAAATTCATAGCTTTGATGCAATAAAATTATGAGACAGAACCTTGAATTAATATATAAAGTCTATGAAATAGCTCAACAAGTATATATATATATAGGTCAATTCTCTACTAACAAGAGATCACATCCAAACAATAACACTCGACAAACACATAGACAGCAGGAAAATCACACAATGAAGGACAAAAGAGTAATCGAGATAATAAATATAAAATGGATGCTGCAGTGCTATGAACATTACTGACAGTTATTATATAAAAATTAAATTATATAAAATATATATAGACACATGATAAGAGGAATCAGAATTTTCTTTTTCTTAATAATACTTTATTTTTTTATTTAAATTAAAATGTTAGTTTCGAATTTTAAGAATGTAAATCTGTGGGCATCTCTTATTTTTTTATTATGTTAATATAATAGTTTGCTAATGTGTGTTTATGCTATTTGGTCCTTCCTTAACTGTGACCATAGCGTGAATTGTTCACACAGCTATCAGCATAATTAAATTTTGTTCATAATGATTTGTTTAGACTGTATCAAAGGCAACTTTTGTAGGAATTGTAAAGGTAAGTAAAGTCTTAAGCGAGATTGATAATGAACAAATTCAATCTGCCGAGGCTCAATGTCCTCTAGTTTGTGTGGTGGGGTAGAAAGAGGAAGGAAGGGGGGGGGGGCCAGCTCAGGTGTCATCTTCAGCACTAGACTGAGGTTCAAAATTACGAGGTCTAATGCCAATAACTATCATGTTGCTTTGGAATGCGATGTTAATATAACTCTCACACTTGCTTACTCAGAGAGTGAAATGACAATCTTGAATATGTTATCTATTTGTTTCAAAATAAAATAAAAATAAAACATGCTTCGGAGACAACAGTAAAATGTAAATGCTAATTGTCCAACAATCGCTCACTTACTTTTCCACTCATATTTTTGCCTCATCTATTAAACCTTAGCATACTAAACACTATCAGGTTCAAGTAGCAAGCGAATGAGTTTGCTTATTAACATCGCACTAAAACAAAACACAAAGGATATTGACAATGAGCCTCATTCAAATGACGAAGATGATGCCTGAGCTGGTATCCCTTCACGAAATTACCCTACCACACCAATAGGTAAATTTTGAGCCTTGACAGAAATTAACGTGTGTCGGTCCCTCTACACATCAGGTCTTCAAGTAGCACTAGGGCTCGAACTCATAGCATGTGTGTGTGTTGGCCACAAGTTTGTGATTACAACCACAAGGCAGAACAGTAATAAATTTAATCATGTGTAGAATTTTTTTTGAAAGCTTATATTCTTACAAATTGTATTTTTTAATAAAACGAGAATGAAGGAAAAAGAGAAAATTCATGTTAAATATTTTTCTGGAGGTGAATTGTTCACTCTTGTGTGGTACATTGAGAGAATAAGAAACCTCCAGTACAACTGAACCAATGAGGAAAGAATATTTATCATACATTCCTACAAATCATTTCAATTAAGTAATACCAAAATATAAAAACAAATGCGCTAATATAAGGGTCCTCAATCTTTAACACTCGAAGGCCACATCAATAACTCCACAATAATCCGTGGTGCACACAACTGTCAAAGAAAAAATATTGTAGCCAGGATATTTATATATATAAAAAGGGAGATTTGTTTTACAAGAATACAACTGATTCTAAGGGAAGAGATGGGGTTACAGATATATATATATATATATACACACACTAGCTGGTATACCTGTTCTTCACACGGGTGAATTTAAAAATTAAATAACACAGACTGAAGGATAAATAAGTTTTTAATGAGTTAATTTTATGGGAATTGTAAATTAAACAAAAAAAAAAAAAAAGCTTTTTGCATATCTCAGCTGAATAAAAAACCATGTTTGCTAAATTTTAAGTCTGTAGATATAACAGCTGATAAAAAAGACTTTTTAAAAATTTATAACGCCCCGTAACTCTCTTGCAAGTCGATTTTTGAAAACACCTACCTGCTCAGCAAAAGTAACAAATTGTTACAAATTTTGTGCAATAAACGCTTAAAATAGTGTAAATAATTTGTACCAGGATGTGTAATACGTTAATATTACTTTCTGATGCATTTATTTTATATTAAATAGCTGTTACCCGCGATTTCATCCACGTGGAATTTAACAAAAAAGTGTTTATTCACTTCGCAGAGTTTACGAAAACTTAATTATGTATTCTACGTAAAGAAATACCTATGCATATATAATATCATTCTTCTACTTTGTGAATCTGTTTCTTTTTTGTTTTTCTTAGTTTTTTGTTGAGCAAGGGGTGAAAGGGATGCATGACCTTTGACACTGTCAATGGAGTGAGGACTAAAATCATTAGGATCAAAATAGGTCTAAGTAGCAGTAGGGTGAAACGTGAACACAAACAAAGCCGCAAGGAAGGGGGTGAAAGGGATGCATGACCTTTGACAATGCAGTTAAGGACTGTAAAATCATTAGGATCAAAGGACATGAACGGGAAATGTCGCGAGTGGCAGCAACCTAATCAAACAAAAAAGTTTGATATAACTGCTAAAAATCATTGAGACAGAACGCGAAATAAAATAATCCCTATTGAAATAAATAATCTCTATTTGAATCGGATATTGCTGACTATTTAATTGGTTTTAATTTTATTTTCTCGGAACCCTAATTTTTTCTTTTTCTTTCTAAAATAAAAGTAGCCTAAGTTACTCCTTATAACGTTAGCTATCTGCCAGTGAAAGTTCTGTCAAAATTGGTCCATCCGTTTCAGAGATTAGCCATAACAAACAAAAATTTTAAAAATTGATTTTTTCATATAAGTACCTTATATACTTTTAAATGCATTTAGTAAAAAGCTGTTAATTTCAAATTAAAAACAGACACTTCATTTTTATTTATACGTATAGATATATGTCCTCCTACATATCTTAATACACAGCATAAAACTGAAAAGGATACCTATTGTCTTATATATTTCACTTTCACAGTTAACTCTTATAAGCACATACACTTCAGCAAAATTTTACAAATATCACAAATATTTTTATAAAATGGTAGATTTGGTTAACAAAAGATTTCAAACTACCAACTTACTTTTTGCTTTTTTATTTTCATATGCCTTTAATCTTTCTTCTTTAATTCTCTTATCTTCATCAGTTTCCTTTACAAAAAAAATATACATAAATATTCCTAAAAATTGAACAAAAACTTTTGCACAGAAACACTAAAAATTTATTAACAGATCACCTAAAATAAGGGGAAAAAATACAATTAATAAAATAATAATTCATTGGAATGATACAATTAAAAGGTCTCCTTTCAACAATAAATGACAGCAAAAGATCAAAATTACTTACTGAAATAATTAAACACAAATATTCTCAGTAATATAAACTTTAGTAAACACATACAATTGCACTAAATAGGAAAGAGCACTATTAAAAGTTATACTTAAGTTCATCATACACACAAGGTACTCATGAACATATTTATCAGTACTATGACAATACACAGAAATTAATACCGAAAACAGGTTAAAAAAAAATGTACTCAAACTATTTGAGTACATTCATTTCCTTAAAAAGACAAACCTGAATCACAAATTTTTTACTTTAAAAGATCTCTCAGCAGTTTTATTTTTTCCTCAAATTCAATCCAAAAACTTTCACTTTAAAAACATACACCATTCATTTTATATTTGTAAGAGGAAACTTACTAAAATAAAAACATCTCCATATTTTTAATCATTTAGAACAACTTCAGAATATTTCCCCTGAAAATTGGCTTTCCTTCTTATATGAACACATAACTGGGCAGTTAATTTATGATTATGCATGTAAAAAACCATTACTTTCAATTACTATTACATATCTTCCCAAATATTTGACTCAATGTTATATCAAAAAATCAGGCAAAAGGCCCCATCCAACATCACAGACTAGACAAAAAATATCTAAGTCTCCTCTTAAATTCTTTGTCTGTTATCTTTCTTCAGTTAATACACATGTTTTGCAGGTCTGTTTCCTTTTTCCTTGTACATAGAATAACCCTTAAATTTTTTTTGTTAGTCTTAGTAGGGTTGGTAAATACCCAGGATTCCCTCTCAGCAGCACTCTTTTATAGTTGATCATAGTATCCAAACAAAACTATAAAATGGCAAAATCCTAGGAGAGCCCACACCCTTGGCGACAAACCAAAAAAGCGCCAAGCCAGAACGAGATGGCACCAAGCGAAACAATGACTGCAAATTAATATAGCGGGACAAGGTGGATGCGTAATAAAAATATATGTAAACAATACAGAAATTAATCAAATGTATTTAAGATGAAATTAAAAAACAGCACTTACTTTCTTACTGCTGATCTTTTCTGAGTGGAGGGTAGAGCGTGACAGCAGATTTTAAAAAAGGCCCATTCGAAATCTCCATTCCAATCCATCCAAAATAACACTCTTTCGTTCGTATAATCTCATTACATTTAGAACATTCATAATTCGAATCAATAAATCCTTTCTTCCTGCCTTCATACATCATTCCAATCAATTTTTTCTTACATTTCGCATTCAACAAAGTAAAAAATTCGAAGGTATATTCACTCATGCACGTGCCATACTTCCAGCCTGGTGCCCAACAACAAAATGACGCAATTCGAAATGCCCGCAAACAAAATACGAAAATTCCAGAAATAATTAAATTTACCATACATAATGTATCAAAGTAGGGTTACCAAGATGGCGCAATTATCATGAACCAAAATAATTCGCTCCAAGGGTGTGGGCTCTCCTAGGATTGAACCCTTTTCTATAATTTCTTATACTTTTACCACAGGATAATTAATCATTCTGATCATAAGTTTGGTCCAATTTACACCAACTATTTCACTATTACATACAATTTCACTTTGTTTTACTTCATTTTTGCACATGGATACTTAGAACTATTTCCAGGTTAAAGTATTGTAAATGAGACAACTTTCTTTTCCCTCCAAAATGTACACTTTTCTTCTATGGTCCAATATTTAATCAAGTCTAGCAAACAATCCTTAATACAAGTTTCCAGCTGAAATCAATATTAAACTTTAGTTTCTTTATTTTTAGCAAAGTAAATCTAGGAGGCAGATCAGTAGGATATAACAATGAATTAAAAAAAAAAATGCTTAATTTCACTAAAGCCTTCTACTATCTTACTATCAAGTCCCTATTATTGAAGTCATCAACAAGGGTTATCCAGAAAAAGTTTCCTTGCTCCAAAAGATGGCATGGCGAAAGGAACAAAACAGGAAGGGTCAAGTCTGGTAAATTTAAGTGTGACTATCGTATGCGGAAGTTGTTATTTTCCAAACGCTCATATATATATATATATATATATATATATATATATATATATATATATATATATATATATATATAAGGGGTGTGTGGCCAACCTTTTTAGTAAGAGTGCAATTCAATTTTGCTGGTCATAACCAACAAAAATAAATCAGAAATCTAGGAAATACAAATATGTGCAAAACACAATGATTTGAATTCAAAAACTTACTCCAGTAGAAAAATTAAATAAAAATGCTCCATTTGAAAAACACACACACAAGAATGAGTTAGGAACCAATAGCTAACAAATTACAACATGCAGAAGGACAAACCTCGCGAATTTTTTAAAAACTAAATGGCAACAAGTTCGATGATTTTGGTCTACTTATATTCTCTTGTTATAATATAAAACTATAAATACGAGCTGAAGGAGAAAGACTTGTTGCGAGAATGTGTAAAAAATGAGCGATCCAGGCATAATAAGGTAATGAAAGGCTGAAAAACACATCTTGCAAGCTAAAACTTAAGATGCATGAGAAAAACACTTGAAAACAGAAACCTTGAAACACAAGCAAAGATTTAACAGAAAAGTACCTAATTTAAGCTAATATAAATTACAAGTGGTTGAATCCCAAAAATATTACAAGTTACAAACAAAAACAGCAAAGCATGTACTTCTAATAGTTTCACAACCAATATATACCATAGAAAAATAAAACATTCACTTAAGAGTTTCCAACTAATAATTTATAGTTTGTTACATTTAACTTATAGCCTAAAATTTCCAAGTTTTAAGCATCAGAAATTAACTCAAAAGCACTTAAATTTAAATAAAATACAGTAAAATAATTGGATATTGTCCGTAACCATGTTTGAGAAATTTTTATTATATTAAAAACAAACGAAATTCTCACGCATCACATAGGAGATTAACTTCAATATTTTTCTCACAGCCTCAACAGGTACAGGTGTAAGAGGTCATTTTTCATAATGAACAATTACATTGGAAGTATTAAAAGCTTCAACTTCCAAACAATCTTTTTATCCAGCTTAAGGATGGGGCAGACGAAGGATAACTACACAGAAAAATAAAAGTATTTCCCTAACATTAACATATTAAAAAATACAGACGGAAAATAAACAAATTAAGTTTCAAGAAGGCAAAATGAGGAACTCAATGCAAGAAATTTACTCCAAAGTAGGCTTTTATAATACTATATTCTATTAAATTAAAGATAAAGAAATTGATACGGATAATGTAAACACTATTTTGACACAACCAGGGCAGACAACACAAAAGGCCTTTTTATACACTTGGTTTATAAGAAATATTTGAACGTGTGTGTTTCAAAACACACTTTAATATAAAATTACAAATAACGTAATAAATAAGATTAGATGTACCGTAAAATCTGGCATACAACACGCACTTTTAACACACACAAAAAAAAAAGCGAAACTGAGTTATACACCGGGTATAAAAATGGAAGCTTTTAAAATAAAAAAAGATGTGAGCATAAAAAGAATTACAACTTCCACATATACCGAAATAGTTTTAAAAGAAATGGAAACTTATGAACTTAAAGGACTGTAGTTCTAGAAGTATACTATTTTTTTTTTATGCTTGGGATACCTCAAATAAATGACTTCAAAATACAAGAAAAATAAAATGCAGCTTGAAATTATAGGTGCATGTTATATGCCGGATTTTATGGTAATGACAATATCAAACAAGCCCAAACCATTTATCAGCAAAGAAGTTTCATAAATCAGAAAATTAATACTTTACTTCATCTGAACCAAAGAGATCAATATCATCATCTTCTGCAGGTCCATTAACATTTAGTTTATTTTGTACTGGAAGTTCACTTTGATGCTAAAAAAATATTTATATTGATAGGAAATTTTTTTACACATAATTACAGTTCAATGAAAAAGTTTTTAAACACCAAATAATCAAAAAAAGAGAAAATACAGCAAATTGATTACAGTAGAACCTGTTTTTGTGTGGTCCTTTTTTTTTATGTGATTTTATTTTGGAGCTCTTTTTTCATGCACTATATGAATTTTAAATACTTTGGCACCACTGTAATGTTTTCTATCAATGTACCAGCAGCGATCGGAGAATGTTAGGGCCCCCCCCCCCCGCAAAAAGTCAGGACTTTGCTTTTAATATTTTATAAGTTGGGTAAACATGTATTTAGCATTATTCAGGCCATTGGCCCCCTCCCGCAAGGCAGGGATTGCGGGGTGTATGTTACGCCATTGTAATGTACATTTATACACTTCAAGATGCTCTGTCATTTGTTATAAACAGTCTCTCAACAATGCAACGTTCAACAGCTTTCTCTCAATGCGTCGAGCCCGCGCTTGATTGATGACAAAACTTTCGATGACAGTGACATTATTAATAATTTGATATATTACAAAGATGGACAAGAACCGGATTCTTTGAGAGCAGATAAAATATATGCAGTGATCCAGCTTCCCCAAAAATTGGAAAAGCATTTTCTTAAAATAGATACCAATTCCGAAAGGAGTTCAAAATTCCAAAAAGAGCTTCAATCATACATATCTGGTTATCGTGACATTTACAAGCAACTCTGACCAACCAACCTTCATCACAAAAACTTATCTTACTTAATGGTGCCAAAAAATAAATCAATTGAAGTTATATCTTCAAGTAATGGAAGCGATCTTTTACTTATTCAAAACAGGAAGATGAGCACTTTGATTATGATGAGAAGCAATGAATTATACATGTGTATTTTGAAAACTTCTTCATGTATACAATGAGAATCTAAACGTTTTTAAAATTTTTCCTTGTGTAATTTTATTTATTTTGTCATAGAAGTACTTTCTCATAAATTTTGTAAATAATTGGCATATTTCAAAGTGAGACTTTTTATGCGGTCCCTACCTACTGCACACAAACAGGCTTTACTGTATTTAAAGTTTTTTGATTGAGCAATCTAACTTTCATGCCCTTAAAGATTTAATTTTTAAAATGCTTAATACATTTGTCTATATGCACTAATCATTATACAATTATATTTAATGTACTACAAGCAATAATAAAACTAGGCTTATAAAATTTTACAAATTTAATTATACTTTCTTTTTCTAAAATTTATGTCTTGTTGTTATAACCAGGACAAAACTTTAAAGAACCCTGACCTTTCTAATATCTGTTTCTTATCCTTAGAAAAACTTGAAAACATCACTCAAAATAATATGAAGGTTACAAAAAAGATTTAATTAATAAAGCATTTGTATGGGGATAATATGCCCTAAACATCCATTTAAGGATGTTAAAAAGCTTGTAAATTCATTTACCTTATCAATTTTGATTTTTGAACCAGAATTCAAAGTCAGCTCATCCAATTTTTTAGAAATCTCTTCCATCTTTTTCGACATTTCAATTAACCCTAGAAAAATTTATCTGTTATTTCAAAATCATGCATTACAAGTAGACATGAATTGTTTACAATTAATACAATATTTAGTTCTTTCCCATTTCAAATTTTAATAAATAGGGAAGGGGGGAGGGAATCCAAAATAAAAGAAACTTGAAATTTTAGTCAAATATTAAAATTTTTTAGAAGTCTAAAAACGATTATATATCTACAAATTTAATTTTGAATCAAAAAATTATTTATATCACTTTTACGCTTTTATTTACTCATTTATCAACTGTCCAAACTATTCCTTCAGTACAGATGCATTCTTTATGTCAGATATATTTTTAAAAAAATCATTGCACAAGATGCTTTACTCAAATTATGGAAAGAACAAAAAGGCAATAAATTTAAAAAGTTTTTCATGACAAAATTAATATTGGAAGTCAATTTCATGCAAACTACTAAAATTTAGATAAGTGTAGAAATTACAGTTTGCAATACACTCACTAGCAATATAATAAATATTTAGTTTCATAAAAATTTATCTTATTAAAATACACTACTTTTAATTTTCCTGATTGTATGACAAAATTGCCTTTGAATGCATAGTGATGAAAAACTTAAAACTAATGTTAAAAAATGCTTGCAATATATATTGAGAGAGAAACTAACTCTCTCCAATATCAACGTCAAATTTATATAAAATTTTAGAATTCTATTCCTGCAAATAAATGGACCAAAAAGAAATAAGTAATTTGAAAGTAAAATTAATGTACATGCAAAATATTATACAGTAATACATACAAGGCTTCAATCAGAAGCTTATAAATCTGTTATTAGAAGTGTTAAGCAAATGGAGTATGTTACGAGGGCGAGTCGGAAAATAAGTTTCCGCTTTGGATTGTGGTCAGGGCTGTGTGTAAGTCAAAACATAGAATGAGGCATTAAAGATAAGACATAACTTTATTTTTCCACATAAGTACCAAGTACATTGTGACATTAGTCATACCCCTTGTGTGTGATAAGCTTTAAAAACTCACCCAGGAAAAATTCAGGGCTTTGCATACAGAAGTGTTTAACGGCTTGTTTTACTTCAGCATTGCTTCCAAAGCGCCTTCAGGCGAGATTCTTCTTCAAAGCCAGAAATAGATAAAAGTCACTTGGTGCAAGGTTAGGACTGGTGGATGGTGTAGGCACTCCCAACGAAGAGTTGCAATATAGTTTTGCATTGCCGTCATTGAGTGTGGTCTTGCATTCTAATCCAACAACAGAATGCCAGATCTGAGAAACCCAGGCTACTTTTTACCAATCACCTCTCTCAATTTTGATCTGATTCCAACCACTAAAGAGTCCACTCAAAAGTATACACTTCTTCCGTATGCAAAGCCCCGAGTTTTTCCTGGAGGGTTTTTTGAAGTTTATAAAGCAGTATGACAAATGTCCTAATGTACTTGGTACTTATGTGGAAAAATAAAATTGTCTTATCGTTAATGTCTCATTCCATGTTTTGACTTTCCTACACAACTCTCACCAGTCAACAGGGAAAACTTACTTTCCGACTCATTCTCTTATTTAGCTGACAAAGTGGCATTAGATAAAGGCTGACTGAGCAACATGTTTAGCTTCAAACAGCATGCGAGATATAAAAGAGTACACAAAAAGAAATGTTCTGCATAAAATAACTTAAAATAATTCCAAGTTTCAAAATTAACTTGTTGACTGATTAATGACAGGCCAGTTTAATTATTGGACACAATATTTCAAAAATGGTACATTAAATAAAATCAATACAAGACCTAAAATACTCATATTAAAAATGCCCCATGGCTCTTCAATATTTTCACATTGTTACAATCTTCCACTATATTTTCAGCTATAGATCACAATTAACTCATACACAGATATACAAAATACACTCAAAAGTGAAATTGCAATGCCAAGAAAAAACGCACATAGCGTCAAGCAAATTTCAGAAGTGATAGTGGTGAGATGGATATGCTAATGATTCAACTTGCACATTAATCCGATCCCATAGTATTTGTATTCAATAAATACCAGCAAATTTCCCTTCTCAAACAATATCCGAGGCTTTGAGTAGCATTTGTGACTTTCGAAAATACGTAGAAAATGCCTCTGAGACATTGGCGAGTTCAATAACATTAGTTAACGACCGGGGAAGTGTGACCATATCATCAAACTGTAAAAACTGGGTTTGTCACTGTACACAGTAGCAACTGGTGTTGGGCACAATGCGAGTACCATCCAATGTAGTGTCACACAATGGATTCAGGAAGGCCTGTGTGCACAGTGAAGAGGCAGAGGTGCGTGTCAGAGTGTAGACTGGTGTATTAATCAGTGGAATATTCAAGACCCTTTCACCATGGCATGAGACATCTGAAGTCGGTTGCATCCAGGAACAGGTGGATCTGTGTCCATCCAAACCATACACAATAGATTGTATGAAGTACAGTTACATTCACCAGTATCAGCAACAGAGATACCATTGACCACTCAGCACAGGACTAGATGCCTGGTGTGATGTCATCAACACCATCATACTTTGACCATCAAATGGCATTGGGTATTGTTCATGGATGAATCTCGTTTCTGTCTGCAGAGGAACGACAGCCATTGACAGGTATGGCAGCGTGACCCTAAGAACACTACGAACCAACCAATCGTGTCAATTGTCAAACCAGTCCTACACCAGGGCATCATGGTTTGGGGTGGCATAATTTTTTATCACAGGACAGCTATGGTACACATTGATAGCGAAACACTATGGAATACAAGTTGTGGAGCCTGTTGTTCTGCCCTTGTCGCAAGGCAGACCCAACACAGTATTTCAGTAAGACAATGGCAGGCAATATGTTGCATGGTGAACTCTTTAACAGTCTGACTGGATTTGATTGAACTCTCCAGATTCGTGGATTATCTACTCAGTAGTGGATGTGGCTTGGCAATAGTTACCTCAGACAAGCATCAATGGACTAGTAATATACTGTTAGAATTAATTGGGAAAAATGGTAAGAAAATGATTTTTTCAAAAACTCAAGCTAATAATCATTACATACCTGAAGTGGACAGAAAAATCTCTATATTAGTACGAAGGGGTATATCCTCCTCCCCACTTTAACTCGTTTTGGTATTGATTCCATTAGTGCAGTGCACTAACACAGCACTTTTTGTTATCATTTGTCCTGTTGTCGTGCAACTCATCTTAACTGAACGATTCTTGAGAATATGCCATAAGTTCTCAATAGGATTTAGAGCTGGAGAATTACTAGGCCAATAAAGAAATTTTATTTTATTTTCCTGCCCAAAAGTTTGGAATAATTTCCAAAGTGTGACAAGGAGCCAAGTCATGTTGAAATGCTCTGTCAAATGTTTCTATCAATGGAACCAATCTACTGCATAATATTTCTATGTATTTGAAAGAATTTATCATGCCTTTAAGAAGAACTAAGCTTCTAGCATCACTTGTTGTGAAAAAAAAAAACCAAAACTTCTGTTTAGAAGGGTTATTTTAGTCTATTGGATATGACCTGGTAGCAGAGTTTCACACACACACACAATTTCACTTCATCTAACTACACGTGATTTATATCCCTGCACAAATAAATGCATTTCTTCGCTGAAAATCACTGTTTCTAGTTGTTAACAGTCCCATGATGAGTATTTTTGGCCCATGCTGAACATTTTTTTTTTATTGTTTTCAGAGTTTGAAATTGCTTTTTCCTTGGTCTTGATGCCTTATGGCAGCTACCATTTTTGGTACAGTTGAGGAACTCGCTTTAACACCATAATCCAATAATTCCCTTTGAAGGTCTGTGCTTGTCTTACTTTGATTTATTACGCTATTTCTTATTAAAATTTTATCAGTTCTTCCAAGTAATTTTCTGTTTCAGCCCATATCTTCTTTTTCTTTTGAGACAATCACCAGAATTCATGAAATGGTCTTAAAATTCTTGAAACACTTAATTTGCCCACACCAGCTACCATAGCTATATCTCTCAGTTATAGGGTTCCTCGGAGTAATATTCATCTCTGAACAAGCAAAAATAACACATTATGTGTAACACAAAATTATAACCACCAGCTACCAGACTGAAAGGCTCACAACTGAACTACCAATGTACTAAAACCAATCAAATGGGTAAATTATAGCCAATGTCAATCTGTCACATACTTCTGGGCAGATATAACCAGTATGAGATGGTTCGGGACAAACTGGTAATCACATACCAACACAGACAAGAAAAAAAAATGTTTGTTCCAAATTAATTCAAACAGTATAGTAAATCGATTACCACCCAGAATGGCTGCCAGAGGGGCACATTCAATTCTGAATATAAATTTGTTTATAATTTTATTTAACCATTTTTTTAAGTCATATACATATCCACACACATCGCCATTATTACTCTTGAAATTTGAATGACACTACATATGTTATTTCTTGGTGTTGCAATTTTAAAACTATTTTTATACTTTCAAAATCATAAGACAATTAAAGTTTAATAATTAGAATTTTGTTTCTTTGAAAACAGTACAAATATTCACTTACTTTGCTTCATTTCATCTTTTTCAAGTTCTAAAGAATGAACTCTATTCACAAGATCAGATTCATAATCACCCTGAAAATTACATTATAATGAGTCAAATCGGTGTTAAAACTTGATTGTATAACATTACCTCCCCTAGAAAAATTATCAAAATTGATTGCAAAAAATAAATTACTGGACAAAAAACAAAAGGAATTATAATCAATACATAACAGAAAAATATTAAAAAGAATTTAAAAATAGTATGACAATTAAATGAAGGAGCAATTTTAAAACTATTTGCATTAAAAATTATGCTAAGAAGTATACCGTAGATTAATGGAATATCAACTATAAAAATATAGAAGTTGAAAATTGACCTTAATTTCTTTCTAATCATTATCTAGGAACAACACTGGTTCGCAAAACTTAAAGGAGGGGGTGGGGACCTTAACTAAATGAGAAATTATCTGAGAGACATGAAATTTTGAAACGAGAAACAGCATTTTGTACTTAAATAATAGAAGCATGGTTGCGCAAAAAGCAATACAAAGCATATAGTATGGAATCAAAAAAGGCTTAATTGAACAA
This sequence comes from Trichonephila inaurata madagascariensis, assembly GCA_019973955.1. NCBI lineage: Eukaryota > Metazoa > Arthropoda > Arachnida > Araneae > Nephilidae > Trichonephila > Trichonephila inaurata. Next base: position 233,186 of record BMAV01004103.1, read on the forward strand.
ACTCATAATATCGTTACACAGGATTGTCTGTCCAAGAGCAAAAACAACAAGCTGATGTTTCTTAGTATGGGATATGCCCTCTCCTTACTGTAATGGTTGCTTTGCACCCCGTCTCAACATACTCAGCCCCAGATTCCCCTGCAGTTCTTGAGGTAAGAGTGCCCATTCCTCAATCAGCATCCGTATCAGTTGAGTTTTTTTCAGACAATGTAATCCTGCCTCAAGGTGTCTCTCCAAGGGCATCCCACACATATTCCATTGGGTTTGAATCAGGGGAGAATGCTGATCAATCCATTTGAATGATGTCTGCACTTTCCAGTACTTGCTGAACATCAGTAGTCTAATGTGACTGTGCATTGTCATCCATAAAAACAACATCTGGTCCAATAGCACCTTGGAGCAGATGTACATGGGGAAGGATCACCTCCTTACAATAGTGAAAGAATTTACAGAACTTCTCTGTCCAAATGTGTAGCTCAGTCCACCCGTTCAGCAAAATGCTTTCCCAGACTACAACTCCACAACCACCATACTGGTCTCTTTCTACGTTGTTACAGGGATGTGAAACCATGTCCTGATCTTTCCAAACCAACTGGCATTGAGAATCGCTTGTAACATCCAAATGACTTATTCCTAAAAAGGACACTACTCCATTGATGAGAAGTCCAGTTTTTGTGCTAACACCATTACTCTATATCTCAGGGGTCTTCAAACTTTTTGACTCCCAAAACCCTTAGAACTGTAAGAAATTTTCAGGAGAAGCCCAATTCTATACACACCCACACACACTTAAAAGAATATAACATAAAATACGAGGATTGGGGCATAAGTCATGGCAACTATTTTTTTCTTGTATATATGTGAATAGATCACAAACGTATATGTGTTGTGTGGAAGTTCTGTAGGCATAGTGTATATACAAAAGAACAGATGGCTCTGTGATAGCTGGTAGTAGTGCAGCGAGGGCTGTGAAATCAGTCAATTGGCGAGTGTCATGCGATGGAAGTAACCCACGTTCAGCAGAGTTCTTACATAAAAAAATAGCTGTTCTCCAAGGGAAAAATGTGATGGAATATCACAGTGAATTAGTGGATGGCCTTTAAATAATGCCTTACCATACCATACATAGCACAGTGGGTGTACTGTGTTGTCATCCTTTTGCACTGCAAAGACCATATTGCCCTGTGTACTACCATAATAAATTAGTGTGTTACAATATTTCAGCACTATTCATTGTCCACACATGTAGTTAACACCTTGTCCTTTTGTCTGTACATGTCATATTTTCCAACCGGACTGGTACTTTCAAGAAAAAACACAGTTGCCATGACTTTTGCCCCAACCCTCATATTTAAAATACATCAACATGTTATAGGTACTTTATATAAAAACAATTAAAGTATTGTATTTATTAAAATTTTTTATAAATTTATACTTACACATTAATAATATTAATTTGCGATCCAAGTGAAACATACCTATGCATTATATTTAGCAAGTGGGATATGTGCTTGCATTTTTATTGCACAGATTGTCGAAATCTAGTTCTATTGAAATTATCAGCAGTAGCATTTCAGGTCTTTATATTTTATTTTAGTGGCCACTCACGCGATGAGGAATATTTTACACTTCAATTGTTCTGAATGGCAATTAAATGCTTGTAGCAGTGTGAGAAATTGTGTATTTTGCATGAATTTCCAGGGTATAATTTCAGAGCAGTTTTTGTTTAAATTTAGATTTTAATGTTGAATCTGATGATATGGTAATAAGTTGCATCCTCCATTATTCTAGATGTTTTGTTCCACAAATGAAAAAGGTGTATTATTTTGAATAAAAAACTATTTAGTTCTGCACAACATTGTACTAACAAGAGTAAAATTATTTTGGGGAACCCGGGATAGTAAACAGAATATTCAAAACCTAATATGTAGTACGTACAAAAAAAAAAAAATGTTTTAATATTTTTTATCATACTATAATAAAGGTTAAGGGCAATTACAAAATACAGTTATATATATATACACACATATATATATACATATTGTATATAAATAAATTTCAGTTTTAATGACTGAGATGTGAGCTTTAGATATTTGCAGTTAAAACTAACTTCTCATGGATATGAATTAATTCTTCTTGTATAGACATTTATAATTATTTTCCTCTTATCTACTTTATATTGTGACTTGTGGAACCCCAGGGTACCGTGGAACACAGTTTGAATAATTGGATACTCCAAATACAGAAGGAGGAAGGGAAATAAAAATCACACACACACAAAGAATCAGAGTACCATCTATAGTTAAGAATATGCATAATGCATTTCAGAATTGAATAAAAATTAATTTATTATGGTAAAATCAAATGAAAACACATTTAACAGAATATAAAAAATATTGTAATCTAAAGGTCATTTCTATTGTTAAACATAATTTTTTTAAAAACAAAAATAGGTAACATGCAAATATATTGCATACATATAAAAGGTTCACCTAAAATAAATTTAAAACATAAAAAATTTAAAAGCCTGATACTAAAAATTTTTTAAAAAAAAGAACCGTGCAGCTGGCCGCAACTTGCGTACTGGCAGGACACATGCGGCCCGTGTGTTTGACAACCTTGCTTTTAATGAAATAGATATTTTAAGTAAGTTACTTTTTAGTAATAGGATAAGTATGATGTCACTTTTCTAATTTTTAAATTGGAACAGATTGCAATATGCACAGTATATTTTAAAACTTTGTCAGAATGCATTTCATTTCCTTACTTTATTAATTTACTGTAATCTTTTATTTTAGACTTTTTCCATATGCTTGCACCCCCCACCCCCGTAGGGTCATTACACCCTCTAGGAAAGGAGTGGCACTTCACAGTTTGAGAATTTCTGCTTTAAAAGTAGTTTATAAAAATCTTAATCACTTTTACTCTGTTAGTATTATTTTATATCAACTAATAATACTATAAATAATTATTTACAATACATGTAATTGTCGTTTTTATATGCTATTTTAAGATGTAATAAAGCATAAAATTGAATTGCGGGATTTATTTGAAAAATTTATCAATATTCAAATTCATCATCCTTCAAACTTAATAGTTTACTTGAAAAATTATCTCAATGTACATTTGAAAAATTATGTTACTGACATAATATGCAAATTGAATTCACAGATATATTCAGTTCAATAATCATAACTTTTAAGGAAAAAATCTATTTAAAATTATTATTTAATACAATATTTATTTTGAAATTTAGCCTTACATTTATTCTAAGAAATTCCATTAACAGTTGTTTTGTTTAGTAATGTTGCACTATAAAGCAACACAAGACCAGTGGCGAATGACCTTGTAATTTTGAGCCATGGTCAAGTGTGTGATGAGGGTAATACCTGTTCTGGCACCCCCTCTCTCCAAACTGCCACATCATGCTAGTGGAGCACTTTAAACCTTAACAGATTTAATGTACATCAGCCCCTCTAAATGGCAGGTCTTCAGCGGCACTAAAATGACAGCGAGAAGATACATTTGTATTATAATACTTTTTGCATCACATGATATATATTACAGATCATCTTTCACTGAATAGTTACTTTCAGTAGAATCACTGTTCCCAGATATAAATAAGTTTTGGTTTCCCAAGTCTCTTATCTTATTTGGTTACATGATAAATTTAATTTGTTCAATTTTGAATTGAGACCTTCTGCATACCTTTTATTACCAGATTCTTTACTGCATTAAGTTTAAAATTCTGTTCTCTTGCAACATGTCCTTTTACTTGACTCGATATCTCAATTGGAATGTGCTCGTAATGACAAGGGGACAGTCTTAATACTTCATGGTCAAATTTTTCTGAGAGACTTCTTCTATTCTATAACTATTATACACAAATGCTTTGTATAATTTGATTCTTGAAGTCAAGAATAAACATTCAATATGTTTCTCTGGGCGCCACTTTTGATTGATTTTCCACACTATGATTCAGCAAGGTCAGTGATATTTCTTTTCAGACATGTTTAAAATGGAGGGAAAAAAACAAAAAACACAAGAACAAAGGTATTAGAATAGTACGGATGAAAAGAAAGCAAAATTAATGGCATAGAATAGGAGCAGGAGCATAACAAGTTCGCCAGGAATGATATCTCGAAAACCGGTTTCTAGCCAAACTTGAATTCCTTCAAGTCAATGTTCTAACAGTATTATTCATTCACTTTTATTAAAAGAATTAATGCTTTTAAAACGCGATTGGCCTGAAAAATATCGTTAAAATCACATTTTCTACATTAGATAACATATTTTTACAAATTTCTTCACATTTGCTTCATTTTAAATTCCAAAACAGTATAGAACTATTTTTCAAGCAGATTGGTACATTTCCTTACCTTTTCCAATGCTGCCAAGATAAGGTGGAATAGAGAGAGTATAGATTAGTTTCTTTTTTTTAATTTCATCTACTATGAATTAAGTTTTGGAAATATTAAATATTTTTAAATACCTAACATTTTCCAATCCAAAATATAGTGTTTCTCTGAAATTTTGGTATCTTAACATCAAAATTTCTAAAAGTTAATAATTTTCTAAGAAATACTTTAATATCTTCTCAGCATGAGTGAATAGATAATATTATTCTATATGTATATCTGAATAATAATTTTTTTTTTTCTAAGATAAACAAAATTATAAGAATATTAAATTTTAAAAAATTTTCAACATGTAACCTACTCAGTCATCATGAATATATTAGGTTGGGGAAAAAGAAATCCATTATTTTTTCGGTAGATGGCTGTAGTATTGATATCTTGTAAAGTATCGATCAAACCAATTTCAAATTTATGCTCGTTATCAAGGTGACATTTCACACTAAAAAAATTATTTTGCTGTTTTTTGTTCGGTCCATTCAATTGTGAGTTACAGGGTGTTAAAAATGGAAGTCAACAAAGAGAAAATTCGGTACATTTTAGTTTTTCTTTGATAAAGGCGAAAATGCAAGCTAGACTGCTGAAATTGTGAATGGTCTTTATGGTGCCGATACTATAACAGCTAATTACGTGCAATTTTGGTTTCGTCCATTTCGTACAGGCATTTTTGATGTTAAAGATGCACCTCTCACAGGCAGGCCCGTCATCCAAAATGTCAATTAAATCACAGAAATAATCGAAGTTGACCGGCATGTTAGTAGTCGTAGCATCGCCCAGGAGCTAAAGATCGACCATAAAAAAGTTTTAAATCATTTGCGCAAAATTGGATTCAAAAAGAAGCTCGATGTTTGGGTACCACACCAATTAACATGATGGATCAGAGTTTCATCAGCGAAGCCTCGGCCAAACGGAATGAAATCGACCCATTTCTTAAACAGATGGTGACTGGGGATGAGAAATGGGTTACATACGACAATATTGTGCGAAAAAGATCGTGGTAAAAGCACGATGAAGCAGCTCAAACGGTGGCCAAACCAGGACTAACGGCCAGGAAAGTTCTACTGTGTATTTGGTGGGACTGGAAAGGAATAATTTATTATGAGTTGCTTCTGTATGGCCAAACACTAAATTCAGATTTCTATTGTCAACAACTGAACCGTTTGAAGCTAGCAACTGACCAGAAGTGGCCAACAGAAGAGGTGTTGTGCTCCATCAGAACGCCATGCCACAGACGTCTGTAGTAACTCGCCAGAAACTCTGAGAGCTTGGTTGGTAAGTTTTAATGCATCCACCATATAGTCCGGACCTGGCACCAAACGATTACCACCTTTTTCTCGCATTGCAATACTTCCTGAGTGATAAGAAATTGGGATCAAGAGAAGATTGTGTGAAAATCGATTACTAGAGTTTTTTGCCGATAAAGCCAAGACTTTTATGAGAGAGGCAATAAGAAGCCACTTTTAAAATGCCAACAAATTATACAACAAAACGGTACATATTTGACCCAAATCGGACAATCCGAAACATGTTAAATAAAGTTTTGAATTTCATATAAAAATAATGGATTTCTTTTCCCCCAACCTAATATAAAAATACAAGTTTTTGCTGCTTAATATCAGCTTTTCATCAAGTGTGTTTTACTTTGTAAAGTTATATATAACTATTAATTCAAACTGCAGTCACAACTACATCATATTCCAAAAGGTAAAATAATCAAGTTAATTCTTCTAACTGCCACAGGTATATAAGTACAACTTGCTCAGTCAGGGTGTTAGCTGCCCATGGTGTATATTAACACTTTTTCAAAATACAATCCTTTGCATTGTGCCAAATCAGAAAAATTACTTTGAAGGCTTTGAAATGTAATAAAATCACCTTAACAGTGTTTGCAAAGGATTTACTTATTCACCCTTTTTTGTCTTTCCCCAATACACTACATATTTATACACAACTGTGTGAAAAATGGTGGTAGTGTTGAGTAACTTCTCCTCAGCAGTTAAGGGATTTGTACACTTTCAAAATTTAAATTACATCTACTTCATTTAAGAAATAAATTCTTTTCGGAAAAAAAGTACAACACAAATAGAACATTTGCATTAGATACCCAAGAATTCTTTTGAGGGAATTTCATTAGGTCAACTTTTTTAAAAGTAACTTGTACATAAACATTATTAAAGAAAATGACAAAAAATTATATGCAAAACAAAATTTAAAAAATTCTGTATTTTTTTTAAATGAAATTTTTTTGTAATTGTCAATCTTTTACTAAAAGACCTGTATTTTACAGACTATCTGCTTATAAAACTACGATTTTTAGCTGAAGTCAGTCCTTACGAACATACCTTGAAAATTCAGTTGATTTCATACAAGCAGAGCAAATCAAATCAACAAAATCCTCTGTCTCCCGAAGTTCCCAGTTCTTAAGATATATTTATACAAGAGTTAACATTACAAGAAATTTATAACCGCATAATAATTCTACTTTAAATTCAATAATACTATTAAAAATATATTCTTAAAAATCAATTCATATAAATGGATTATGTATGGATAAAACAAAACCATACCAAGAAATAGTAAATTTTCTTACAAGAACTGTCACACATGAAGGATAAGATCCCTTAAAAAAAAAACTACAGTTAAACATAACATTTAATGTTATGTTTATTTACGAAAAATACGAGGATTCTTTCATTAAAATGGCTCACTTTGGGATCATGAAAAAAAAAAATCAACGGAATTTCAGAATTAAAAAGTTTATATTAGAAATAATTTTCATAATGGGTTTTAATAAAACTACTGAAGACCTCATGAATGAAAGTAAAATAAAATATTCACAAAATTTGTTGCATCTTTACTAAATACGTCCCTCTTTAATAAATCATAAACTAACATTAATAAAGCAGTTTAAAATTTTAAAATGCAATTGAATATTACAACATTCATGCAATACAGTAAAATACTAGCACACAAAAAAATTTTTTTAATTACACAATCACAATTTAATAGTAGCTTCTGCAAACAAACAAAGCAATATAACTGACCATGAAAGAAACAAGATTGCACATTAAGCCAAAAGAAATTTACTCACTGACTTCAGAAAATTTTGTATTTTCTGACGAGCTTGTGCAATTTCACTAGCTAATGAAGATGATGGCTTTGCCTAGCAGAGAAAAAACATGGACAGGAATGTTACACCATGCAATTTTAGTTAATTAGAAGGTTGAATCTAGAGAAGGGTACCCCTTTTTTTTCCTCCTAAAGCAGCAGTTCAGCTGATATAAGCCAAAGTTATAAAGTAATTCTGGACAAAAAAAGCAATTTAATTGTAAATCAAATGACAACATGGATTTATAAGGTTCCTTATTATTTTTTTTTGTTTACCAACACTGAAAATGTATGAAAAATTAAAAATCTTAAGCTTTAATACTTACTTTAGCCACAAATTTTCCCCAAGAAAAAATGTAAAACAATCACTTATCGAAAGTTTAAATTGTTTTAAAAATATCAATGATTTCAAATTATGAAATTTTTTCAAATTGTTTTGACCCAATGCAGTTTTATTTTGTTCAGAAACTTGCAACAGTAAATTACTTTTCCTCTTGACAATCATTTGCATAATTAATATGCAACAAAGCCGACTACGTAAAAATCATGTGGCACAAAACAATTCAGTTTAAGCAGTTATCAGTAATGGTAACTGCATTAAATGCATACTTTTCTTTTGAATGTGGATTACCCTTCTCTAGATTTTAAAAACAATTAGAACACATTTCATATTAGGCAAAGAAAAAAAAAAGCCTTGGCCCTTTTCCTAATATCATTAAAGGAGTTAAAAAGCAGTGAAAACAGTTATGAAACACAAAGGAACATATATATATTTTTTTATGTTTAATCCACCTACTAATTTGAAAAAACTATATGCTTTTAGCTGCTCTTTTCCTACAGAAACAAAAACCAAATGTCCAGGAAGGGGGGGGGGGTAGGGAAAGACTATCATCCTTAAAACTGATATAAATGTTTGATAGAAGCAAAAACAGTTTGCAACAGAATAGGTTAATACATGGTGTTTTAGTTCAGACAAGATATATCAAAAGCAAATTAATACAGCAAAGAACAGTAATACTTAATTCAGAACCCCACATAAACAATTTAATGAAAGTAGTTCAAGATAAAGAAACAAGTCGCAATTTTTATTAATATACTTTGCAAATATCAACCAGGATAAAAATGACAACTTAAAATGTACAGATATAAAACAGGCAAATAAATCATTAAATTAGCACCTTACAGTTCTGAGAAATTAAATTAAAAATTAAGTAAAATATCTAAAATTTTGATAAATAGGAAAAAGAAAACAGATAAACAAATGAAACAAAGATCAATAACACAACATAAAGTATAAAAATTCTTTTCAGATGCATGTAAAAATTCAATGTTCTAAAACTCCAATGTAACAAAGGATCCTTCAATGAAATATATATCAGCTTTCTTTGGTCATGTGTATTAGGTGCTCTTTTGTGAAACTGGACAGGAAATAGCAAAAGAGAGGCTCAATCCATTAAAGAAGAAAAGCTTAATCCATCAAATCCTAATTCAGTCAAAAATGAAAAAAGAATTTAAAAAAAATAAAACAGTACAGTAAAAGTTAATTTTCTGTATATTTAAAAAAATATAAATATTTTTTTTAACTAATATATTACGTTTTTTCAAAATTCAAGTTCTTTAATTTGATTCTGATAATTGACGCCGTTTTCAATGAACTAACTCAGTATCTGCATTTGCCTTTTTTGAAGCAATCTTTTATTCTAAATCTATTAGTTAATCATGGCACCAAAAATTATTGGAAAATTACATTTTTTTAAATCAAAGAAAATGTTTTTAAATGATAAAGTGAAAAAAAAAAAAAGAAAAGAAATGTATATTTTTGGAACATTTAAATAACTATGTGAAAACCATGAATATTCAAACAATTTTAAAAATCATTTGCTTTATTTAAATTTGTGACATTTTCATTTACTGTAGCAATCATGCTAACTTCATGGCAAAACATATTAATCCCTGGCAGTCTTTATTGTTAAATTTTCAAATCATTCACAAAAAATTCATTTAATGATTTATCAAATCAATACTTTGTGAAACACAAGATATTAATTACACATACACACATGGCTGATACTGAACCTTGTACCCTTCAATACACTCCAGAACCCATTGCATGGAGATTATCTTTTTCCTAGCTACATCATTCATAACCATCAATCATTTCTTATCTCTTCTATGAACAAATATTTTTGCTACATTTTGAACATTCATATCTAGATGCTATGAATCCTTCATCCATACACCAATCACTATTCATTCAGAAGTTTAAAAAGAATTCAGGTGCAATTTCACTTATAACCATTTTTTACGAAATTCTCAACAAAAAGTGTGTGTGCTTATGACCACACGATAGAAGTGATAACTTCAAATTTAGTAATGTTATTTCAGGGTTTAGTTATAAATAAAAAAAACAAGATGTTAGTATTGTCCTATAAAATTATTTATTCATATGTCTGTAAAAGTAATATTTTTGTGTGAAATATACAATTAAATTTGGGAATTGTATTCTAAGAAGGAAACAATTGGTTTATGGTAGCTGAAATATATTATAAATCCTTTAGATTCAAAATTTTATTTAAATATCTATAAAAAACTCTGTCAAACGTTGTTCTGTACTTCCTTGTGCTTTATTTGGATCATTTGACATAATTAATTGAATTTTGATTTTAAAAAAATCAACTAAAGGTTTTGATTTGTCTTTTGAAAACACTACTTTAATATTCCCACTTAAAATCGTAGGTAATTTGTTCAGAAGACCCAATCCGGCTTTGTGAATTTTGGTTGTATTATTCAATTCTATCCATGAATTAGTTTAAGCAAAGGAATAGTAAGACTGGTAGTTGATTGGGAAGAGAGGAATCTAGGTCAAAACCATTAAAAAGGGATTTAATAAGAAGATTTATATCACCTAATCTCTGGCTTATACTAGCTCTTTTTTTGTCATTGTTTGGGAGTTTTGTACAAACATATCTGGTGCTGCTGCAAGTAAAGTCTTCTTAATTATATTGTTTTCTTGTATTTAAATGATTTAGTGTAACTTTTTTTAATACCTATATACTTGATTTTATTTTCAATTGTTTTAATTTTCTTTTTTGACTCAGTATATTTAAGTAATGTGATTGATAGAACTATTTGTTCATTGCTATTCCAATTTGCTTACAAAAATAGATTTTTATTCTTAAGATCACTGCAATATTCCTAATGATAATAATACTATTTACTTAGTTCTATAAAAATTTGTCCTTTTTCTACATTTTATGTTTAATTTTAGAGTAGGATTTTTTTTTCTCTATAAGCCTATTTTTTAAAAATATTACGTTTCATTTTCATGCTTCAACTAGTATTAGAAAAAATTCCGCATTCATTACCCTAGAACAGGGGTGTCCAACCCGAGGCCAGCCTTGAATAATTTTGCGGCCCGCGAGGTTCTTCACAACTTTATAAAATTCGACTATTTTGTACCAATATGTTTGCTTAAAAAGTGTTTTATTTATTTATTTTTGTAAAAAATAAATCCCATAACTTATTATTTTATCACACTGCTTCTGTTACTGCAAATCTTTTTTTCTCTCTCTCAAATTGAAACTTATCAAACATAAATCATGCTCAAACTTAACGCATGAAAATCTGCAACATCAATTATGATACGCAAATACTCATGCATTGAGATCGACTTGCAAAAACTAAGAGAAAATGTTGAGAAGATATCTCACTAATTAAATAAATTAAACATTACTTAACCATTGCATTATTATTATAGTATCTATGTTTGTATACATGATAAACAATGAAAACAATAATATATCAGTCTGTTTTAAATTTTTTCACTCCAAAAAATGTGTTTGTAATGGATCCAAATCTTATATGAAGATATATATTTTTATATGCAGCCCGCTTGATTGTAAAGTTTTTCTGAAGTATCCCGTGAGGTCATTGGGGTTGGCCACCCCTGCCCTAGAGCCCCACTTAGATCAAAGCTAGGAACTTTACTTTTACTGGTGGGGGTACAAACTACCGGTTTCAGAGTGGCGGGGGGAAATGTCCCTCCTTTCCTTTTTAGGGGCGAGTATGTCCGACTGAAGACGAAATGAGCCGAATCAGCATTACATTCCCGAGCGTGATGTTCATTCAAGTTCACTGTCAAGCAAATCACACTACAATAGAAGTTATCACTTCAAAAACATTCCGGCTCACAACCAACCTCTGAAACTGATCATCCGTAAGATACTGACCACTACCTGAAACTTGTAGAAAAACCAGTTGAGGTAGGGTTACCTTTTCTACCTTAGTTGGCAAGGAAAATATCACTGAAAGTTATACTATTTTCAAAATAAAATTTTAGTACTTCTATTAATGCCTCTCTCTCTTCATCATCCCTTTCAATACATTCAATTTATAATATATCACTTCCTATCAGAAAACATTTCTCTATGTCCAGTTTTAAATTATAGAGATACTTTTCTAACCATTCGTAATACAAATTTAAATAAGTGCACTAGGAGTAACAATGGAAATTGCTCTTTTAAAGTAGAAAATTAAAATCATTAGATCAAAATCTAGTAAATCTCAGGCAAAAAAGTATATATATATATTGATGGATAAAAATCGCATCTTTCATACTACACTCCAAAAAAAAAAAAAAATATTCTTTTTAACTACTTCAAAGTTAAACATAAGATTTTAAAGAAAATAACCTTTTAATATGCACAAACCACAATAACATCAGAAGAAATTCATCCTGTTTAGCTGAAATGTAAACTATATAATATCCTAACTTGTTTCATTTTTTTTATAATACTCTCTATTAATTGTCAATTATTTTTTTAAAAAAATGTTTTAAAGAAATTTTATCCTTTTCCCATTCACACAAATAAAAGGAAAGGCTATGTAGTCAAATTCTTGCAATAATCATCCAATTTTCAACATCATTGGATTCCAAATACACACAACATTTTTTATGTGGTGTAGATATGGCCCTTAAGAAACCATTAAAAAAAATACATGCAACATACGGTAAATTTGGGGATATGTCCCACAACTAAAAAAATCTTGCAAGATGAAAAAAACTAAAACATTTTCCCAAAAAACCGTGCAAAAAAGTAATAATAAAATTCATGTTTCATACCTATAAAACAAAAATTCATTTTTAATTACAAAAAAAAAAAAATATTTAAAATTAGTGTACAGTGAAAATGTAATCTATAAGTATACATACAATATAAAAATTCACACCGAAATTAGGAATTAAAACTACTAACCAAAAACTATTCATCGCTACTTGATAACAAGTGTACAGTTTTATAATGAACTGGATCAAAAATGCCATCAGTAATATGCCAGATATGTCGGCTTGGATTTAAATGAAAAATTTCATTCGTTGTTAGCGACATTTTTTGGGTTTTTTTTGTTATTGTTACAAAGTCTGTTATTAGCAGCACTTCTTTTGGTTTCTTAAGTTGCTAAACATAATTTTTGATATCCTGCTATGCTCTATATCAGGATCACGAGTAAGAAAATGTTCTTCCATACTTCTAGAAAATTTAAATCAGCTGTTAATAGGAGAACTTCACCTTTGACTTTGTCATTATCATAAACTGTCAAATTCGATCAAATCATCCTTATGCAAAAGGTACGAATCCCCAAGTTCTTTTGGGATTTGTGCTAGAATAAAAAAATTTGTGTAAAAAAAAAAGAAACTGTTAAATTTGTGTACTGTATAATTTCAAAATCGTGTAAAAAAATTGGGTATAGTTCTGAAGTTGTTTTTCCATAACGTGTGGAGTTGGAATAGTCTTGCTCTTAATCTCAGAAATACACTATTCAAAAAGGCATCCTCTGGATTAAACAGAAAAGACTGAAAACTCAACTTATTCTTATGTGTGTGTGATAGGTAACAAAAGTTAATCCAAATCAATGTAATTTTTCAACTGTTTAAAGGATGGTTTTAAATATTTTTCAAAATCTCCTTAACTCAGAACTGAAATGTTCTTCAAATTTTTCTTTTCTTTAATACATCAAAGAGCTTGAATCTTAATGACTTAATTTTAGGATTTAAAAAGAAAAAAGGCCAGTTACTTGCACAGAATACTTTGACTATGACTTTAAATTGCAAGATCATGAACATTTATAAGGTGCCTAACTAGTTGCAAAGACATTTTTTCTAAATTTTGCTGAAAATTTATTTTTAAACTCATTTTTTGTTTAACTATAACTGAAAACTAATAAAAATAGCAAAAAAAAGTTTTCTTTTAATGTATTTTTTTAATATGGGCAATTTTAGGTTGAAATTAGGCATTATTTGCACATTACGTTAAACACAGTAAAATAAATTCTAATGCATAAATTTTTAAAAAACACATAACTTTACTCAAAAAACAGTAACTAAGAAACTGGTCTATTATCTTTGAAAATTTTTAATTTATCACTAAATTAGGGGTTATAAAGTGGACATGTAAATTTTTCAAAAATTTCACATTTACCACTTAGAAAAACAATCATAAAAAAGGTAAACATGCAGTTATTTATTAAACCCTAGAGGAAAACATATATACTATAATAATGAACAACGATACAAAATTTCAGATAATTATCTACAGAACTTTTTGAGATATCATGCTTACCGTGTTGTAAAATATCAAAAAATCTGTTTCAGAGAAAAATGCATTTAAAGATTTAAAATTCAAAATTTAAAAAACTATACTGCTAAAAAAAACCCCCCTAAAACCTCTCTATATTAAAAGAATAAACCTTTTCAAAGGACATATCAATATTATATACTTTCTCAAACTTATATCTTTAATATTTTTAACAATTTTATAGTGTCAAAAACCTTTTTCTTAATGTCTAAGTACGTAGTTTTCGAAATACAGATTAGATAAATAAAAAGTACATTAGAAAAAAGTTATTGGATTAAAAAAAAAAAATGTTTACATAGAAAAACAAATATATACTCTTCCATGGTGTTTTAGAAGTTAAGTAATATTTAATATATACAAATTAGCAGTAAACATTCACTGAAAACTTCTTTGTTAGTGGTAAAGAGTGTCTTAAAGATGTTGAAATCCGTTGTTCATCAAATTTAATCAACTCTTCTGCAACACTTTTAGAAAGGGAACTATTTACATTTTGAATTACAGATAATATGCCAGCATATCCAGAATTAAAAATTATTAGTGCTAATAATGCACCCAAACGAAATGTTTCCTGCCCAATAAATATATTTTTGGGAACAAGATTCCACAAAATGTTGTTGTAACTCATTACAATTTAGTGTCTTGCCATGAAGACATTTTTTCAACAAAGTTTCATTATACAGTTTCAGATATGCAGGCTTTATCTGGTTTATAATTTTATTAGGAAGTCCTAGTTTACTTTCTTGGAGAGGACTCCCAGCTGATTTTGCCCTTTGATAATGACACCAACTCTCATATCCTTCAGGACACTGTCCATGCAATGAATTGTTTTTTCCAGATATGCAATGGAAAAATGCTGCTATCACACTACTCATCATCTTTTGTAGATTACCTACATTGCTTTGGATTGCTATTCCATAATAGTTCTGTATTCTGTCAATTTTTATCAGTTAATTTATTTTTCCCTCCCAAACCTTTCATTGTTTTTTTTAATTGATGTAACCATCCCCCTACACATCCTATACACTCAAGTTTAGTTACAGAATTAGTTCCACAACAGTTTTTTTTACAGCTTCATACCCTTTCCGAGTCGCCATCTCCATAGTATTCACTGTACTGCACATTCCTTACATTTGATCACTCAAATATACTGTAGGCTCCAACAACCTCCATGTTCCCAGAGGAACCTTTATAGTTCAAACATGCATTTTCGATGGCTGACTATTGCCTTTTGCACATATGTGGCAATATTGCGACATCACTTCAATGACCAAAATTTTGCCCGGTGTCATCTGATGTGGCACTTACACAACCATTCAAAGATGAGTAGCCTCTGCGTTGCCAAGTACCATGAATAAATATTGCACATTTAGTGAAATTATTTCAGCCTTTGATTTCACCCAAGGCAACGTTGATGTTTTCCTGAGCAATGCATTCAGTTACTTTCAATAGTTTCTGTTTGTACCTTGTACACCCCCGCTATTGTCGCTCGTCGTGCCCCCTACTTCTCATCACTTCTACGAGTTTCCTCATACCGAGCGGACGTACTCTCCCAGTCGTCCCGTCGTAGAATGTGTTTCAATGCTTAAAGTGCCTCTTTGTCTTATACTACTTACCTTTAAATTCATTGTTAATTTGCTATTGTTTACCTATGTTAATCATAATAAATATTTGTTTGTTATGGATTAAGGTTTTATTTCTCTCTCGTGAGTATTATCGACATTAATTTTATTGCCGGTATCCTGCCGCTTTTAGGCCTACCGCCCTCTTTTTCCATTGGTCTGTCTTCAACGGAGAGACAGTGTTTAAAATGTCGCTAGTTTCCCTTAACAGACAACGAAGCACTTGCAAAAAAAATATCGCAAAATGTTTAAATTTCCTAAATACGTTCCAGTTGTCCAATGACGAAAACGCGGACTTTATAATTTTAAATAATAAATTAAGTATCGTCAAAGATATTATAGAGGAATTATGAGAACTGAAGCATTCCTACTTCAAACTTCCTGATGACACAGACCTCAAAGATGACCTGGAAGTAATCATCGACCTCCAAGAAGAAACTCAAGAACTGGAGGTAAGAATTCAAATTATCTTATCTCAATTTTAAAAAGACAAATTCTTCAAATGATAATGAGATAATTAAGAACAAGATCAAATTACCGGACTTACCTCTGCCCACCTTCAGGGGGAAATTCCAAGAGTTTGAACTGTTTAAAACTCAATTTATGAATGCAATTGGAAATAACCATTCTTTAAACGACACTCAGGAATTATGTTATTTAAAAAGTGCACTAAAAAATGATGTTTCGCTTATTCAAAGTGATCAAGATTCCTTTGAGTCACTTATGGAAGCATTAATAAATCGCTATGAAAACAAAAGGGCACTTGTGGATATTCACATAACCGAAATGCTTTCGGTGCCCAAAATACAAAGTGAAAATCCTGTTAAATTACGATTTCTTATTGATACAGTGCATAGTCACTTGCGCTCCTTAAAAAACCTAAAGATGGATTCAAATGTTCTTTCAGATGTTATTTTATGACATATGTTAAACTCCAAAATATATATATATATATATATAGATAGGGAATCGCAAAGACTATTCCAACTAAATCTAAAAACTACAGAAGTTCCTAGTTTGCAAGATTTCTTTTCATTTTTAGAAACTAGATGCATCCAACTAGAATCTATTCGTAAAACCGATTTCGATACAAAAAGTATCCCAGTAAGTTATAAAAATACTTGCTTTCCATTATGAAAAATTCCACCAAGTCAAAAACATTTCTTGCAAGGCATGAAAAAAATAAAGAGTGTTTATTTACTGAGTGCAATTCCTCTCACCCGTTGTACAAATTCATTAGGTTTAAAAATCTTTCCATACCAGAAAGAAAAGAATTTGTAAGAAAAAACCACATTTGTAAACGTTGCTTATCACCTAAAATAACTGTCCCAGTTCTTACAGCTGTATTACATGTAGATCTAACAATGTCAACTCAATGCATGTTTTGCTGTGTGAAACGAAAATAAAGGAAAAAATTGTTTCCACTCTGGAAAACGAAAAGGTCCTTCAGCCTTCATTGGAAAAGTTGACCTTTGAACCCCACACCAGCGCAGTAGCCTTGGCTTCTACTAAAAGAAGTGTTGCATGGGGATCGGAAAAGGGGTTACTCCCCACAGCTGTTATTTACATTAACGGGCACCAAGAAAGACTGAAATTAAAATGTGTTTTCGATTGTGGCTCGGAAAGTTCATTTCTAACGTTACATGCAGCTGAGCGTTTAGGTTTAGACAAAATAAAAACGGATTTTACTGTTCAAGGTTTAAATAACTCCTCAGCAAAAATAAATGATCTAGCAAGGGTGTCTTGTTTCAAATTCAGATGGAACGTTTAATTTAAATGTTATTTTGTTTCTTACTACAGAAATAATAAAAATTCATCCATCAAAATAAATATTTCAGATTTAGTCATTCCCCAAGGAATTGTTTTGGCTGATGAAGGATTTAACCAGCCATCTGAAATCTCGTGTCTGATTGGCAGTGAACACTTTTTCGATATCTTTGGAACAAAACAAATTCCAGTTTCAAATAGTAATTTTAGATTAATTGATTCTAAACTTGGTTATGTTGTCACGGGATCATACATCGACGAACCGTGTTATTTTAAACATTGTTTTCTTTTTAAAGGTTGGAACACTTTAGATAAAACTTTACGCTCTTTCTGGGAAACAGAAAATATTTCTGAAGAGCAACCTATAATTAGTGATGAACTGTCTTACTGCAAAAAACACTTTGAAAAAACACATTTTAGAAAACCTTGTGGCAGATATTCTGTTTCTCTACCATTCAAGGAAAATGTTAATTTAGGGGATTCCAGATCAATTGCTTCTAAACGCCTTGATCAATTATGGAAACGCCTCGACCACGATCCTAAATTAAATAATCTTTATACTAAATTCATCGAAGAATATCTCAGTTTAGATCACAAACATAGATGATATAACATCAGAAGGATTCTTTCTTCCTCATCACGGTGTTCTTAGAGCAGGGAACCGCTCTCGTCCCTTAAGAATGGTTTTTAACAGCTCGCAAAAAACTGACCTTGATATCTCTTAATGATGTGTTGTGTAAAGGCAGTGTTATTCAAGATGATCTATTTTCTATAATGCTTCGTGCCAGAAAGCATGCCTATTTTTTTAGCTGTGACATTAGTCATGTTTAGGCAAATAGAGATTCATCCCCATCAGAGACATTTTCAAAAAATTCTTTGGAAAAAATGTCTGAATGAACCTGTCCTAATTTTTAAATTATAAACTAACTTATGGAACTACTCCTGCTTGTTACCTTTCTACACTAGTGAAAAAAAAAAAATGTCACTTGATGAAAGCGAAACTTTCTGAGAGAGAGAGAAAGCAGCTGACATCATCCTACATGACGTTTATTTGGATGACATCTTAAGTGGGTGCCCCAGTTTAAATGTGAACTGGAATCACTAAAGACTTGAACTCACTCAGCTATTTAAAAGTGCTGGAATGTCCCTGCACAAATGGTGTTTTTCACATTCCACTAATGATTTCCCTGATCTACATTTCGATCAATCATCTGAAGAAAGTATAACAAAAACATTGGGTGTTTTGTGGAATAGTTCATCTGACACCTTTGGTTTTAAAGTTTCTCCTTCGACCAATCATATCTTTACTAAGAGAGATGTGCTCTCCCAGATCGCACGTATTTTCGATCCACTTGGTCTCTTAGGACCTGTAATCAGCAAAGCCAAATTTTTCATGCAGCAATTATGGCTCTTAAAATTGGAATGGCATGAGAAACTTCCTGTTCCTGTTGACGCAGAGTGGGCTTCTTTTGTGCAATCTTTACCTGTTTTGGAAAAGCTAAAAATTCCAAGATTTGTTCTATCAGAAAATCTAGAAAGCATAATTCTCTATGGTTTTAGTGATGCGTCAGAGAAGGGATTTGGCGCTGTTACTTATGTTTCCGTGATTAAAAACAACGGTGACCGTCATAGTCAACTTCTATACAGCAAATCAAGAGTAGCACCTCTCAAGACTTTAAATCATTCCCAGGTTAGGGCTATCAGCATGCCTCCTACTTTCCAAGTTAGTAAGAAAGGTTATAAACGCCTTAAAAACGAACCTCAAGTAATTCTGTTCTCAGATTCTACTATTGCATTAAGCTGGATTAAGACTCCACCTCACCTACTCTTTTGAGTTGTAGCTAATAGAGCTGCAAAAATACAAGAGTTAACTGTGAACTTTTCATGGCATCATATTTCTTCTGAAAATAATCCAGCAGATTTAATAAATGCCCCTTTGTGGTGGAAGAGTCCTGATCCTTCTATTTTTACAAATGATGAACTTTTAGAGAACATTAATGACTGTGAAGTGAAAGAGGAATTTAAAATTCCTCCATCCAAAAACGTATTGCTCTCCAGTGAATTTGATTTATGTGTAACCCCATATTATTTCCATTACCAATAATTATTGTAAATTAATCTGTGTAATTAGTTTTATTTTCAGATTCCTGCTGAACGCCAAATCTTCAAAAAAGGAATGAGTTTCGGGTCCTTTGTCTCTTAAAGAGATCAATCAAGCCGAACTTTGGCTCATTAAATTAGTGCAAAAAGCTGAATTTAGTAATGAAATAAAAAACCTCCTGAGAGGTGAGCCAGTTCATCATTGCAGTAAGTTATCTGCATTAAACTGTTTTGTTGATGAAAATAATATTAGAGTATGTGGAAGACTACAAAATTCACCTTTATCAAAAATATCCTATTGTATTACCTAGTAAACATGTTGTAACTATATATATATAATGATCATAAAATGTTATCAAGTAAAATACCATCATGTTGGTTCAAATAATTTGCTATATCATGTTCGTCGAAAATATTGGCCACTTAATGGTAGAAATATGACACGGCAAGTTGTGCATAATTGTGTCATTTGTTTTAAAAACAAACCCATTTTATCCAATCAATTAATGGGCGATTTGCCCAAGGAAAGGGTTACTCCCTCATATCCATTTAATAATTGTGGAGTCAATTTTTGTGGTCGTTTATGGTTAAATTGAAAAATCAACGTAAAGGAGTTCTTAATAAAGTATATGTTTCAATATTTGTATGCTTATCAACTAAAGCAATTCATTTGGATTTTGTCTCTGACCTTTCTTCTAAAGCTTTCATTGTCTGCTTGAAAAGATTTTTCGGAAGAGGCAAGAGTTCTAAGATGTTTTCCGATAATGGGAAAACATTTGTAGGGGCAAATATTGAATTAAAAAAATTGCATGATTTAGTTAAATCTCCTGATGAAACATTAATTAGTTATTTTAATGACGAACATATAGACTGGAATTTCATTCCTCCAAGGTCTCCAAATTTTGGTGGTTTATGGGAGAATCAGGTGTTAAGTCCTTTAAAACGAGTAGCTGGAAATTCAAACTTGACTCTTGAAGAGTTTATTACTTTCTTGCCGTGATTGAAGCTGTTTTAAACTCCAGACCCTTATCACCACTTTCATCAAATTTTGAAACTTTGTCACCTGGTCACT
The DNA here is from genome assembly GCA_019973955.1 of Trichonephila inaurata madagascariensis. Lineage (NCBI taxonomy): Eukaryota > Metazoa > Arthropoda > Arachnida > Araneae > Nephilidae > Trichonephila > Trichonephila inaurata. Next base: position 253,899 of record BMAV01004103.1, read on the forward strand.
TTTTAATTGGTCAACCTGTTACGGCTATTGTAGAGCCCCAATTAATTAATGTGAAAGAAAATAGATTAACCAGATGGCAAAGGGTTAATTGTCTTTCCCAACAGATATGGAAAGTTTGGAAAAGAAATTATTTAAATAATTTACAAGAAAGGAGCAAATGGAGATTCAGTAAAAATAATGTTGAGATAGGTACTCTCGTGTTAATTAAGAATGAATCACTTCCTGGTACCAAATGGCTTACTGGTAGAATTTTAGAAGTGTTTTATGGTAATGACAACAAAATAAGAGTTGTTAACTTTAACTCCCTGATAGAAAAATAATTAAAAGAAATGTCAGATATCTGCATCTTGCCAATCGAATGAAAATGTGTATTTATAATTATTGTCATTCATATATTACTACCATTATTTTTTTGCATTTATATTTGATTTGTTTAACTGATAAATGTATTTTCTCTTATTCTTTATTATAATTTTGTGTTGTGTTTTACATTTTTTATTTAACTTTAATTATTCATTGATATTGTGTAACACCTCATGTTTGTGTGTACGTAAATTTGAGTGAATATGCCTGCATATTAATTTTTTGTAATCGTATTTCTTATACTAAAATTTGTTTGTATACATGTAAATATTGGAATAAGTATTTCAACGGGGGCCGGGATGTTTGTACCTTGTACACCCCCGCTATTGTCGCTCGTCGCGCCCCCCACTTCTCATCACTTCTACGAGTTTCCTCATACCGAGCGGACGTACTCTCCCAGTCGTCCCGTCGTAGAATGCGTTTCAATGCTTAAAGGGCCTCTTTGTCTTATGATACTTACCTTTAAATTCATTGTTAATTTGTAATTGTTTACCTATGTTAATCATAATAAATATTTGTTATGGATTAAGGTTTTATTTCTCTCTCGTGAGTATTATCGACGTTAATTTTATTGCCGGCATCCCTCCCACCCTCTTTTTCCAGTTTCTTTTCTTGATTGCAGAAAGCAAGTTTTGACAGGAAAGGTAAACCAAGGAAAGCAAATAATTTTTTGCCAGCTGAAAATCCTTTACCGATTATCCTTAGCCCCAAAACAATTGAAGAGTTTAAAAGGCAAGAACCATTCATCTTCTCTGTAGTAGGAAAAGCTTTAAAGGAGCAGTATTTACACTTCAGGTTCATATTTGAGCATAATCCACTGACAGTCTTCTATAAGTTCCAAGCCCTGAGAATAACAGTCAGGGCAGCAAACTATGGCAAACAATGAAATTAATTTGTCAAGCTGACAATTCTATTGTCTTGACAAGTTTCAAACTTGTTTTCTGAAAAAATTTCCAAATTTTTATGGCTTGATTCCAATTTTTTGGCACTGGCGGACTTTGTAGTATTGGGCCCAGACGTTTCATCATTCTCATTAATGGTAGCACGAATGGTAAAACGATTTCCATTAAATAGGTGCTTCTTAGATCTTCCAGATCTTGCCTTACCCATAATTAATCAATATTTTGTCTTTAGAAAGACAGTTTTTTTTTTTTTATCAAATATATCAAAATAAGTTAAATGAAGAGCAAAAAAGCAAGTAGAGCTACAGTATAAACAAATCGAAAAATGACAACAAACCTATGAAGTTGTTGCCAAATTTTACAAAAACTATTAAGTAATTTTTAGAAAAATATCACCATATCCAATTTTAATATTACCTTAGTTAATATTTTATAAATAAATTCAATAAAACTCTAAAAGAGTACAAATCCTTAAAATCGAAGTATTTCCGGTTTCAATTTCTAACTTCCGGTTCGTTTTTGTCGTTCTCACTTGACATAAAAATTGCCATAACTTCGCAAATAATTGGAGTACAAATAAAAGCAAGGCATTTTTAGAAAGAAGTTTAAATATAATAAATATTAAATAAAAAAAATTTGTTATTTTCATCAAAATTGACGATTTTACACTAGTTCTTAAGATTTTCAAAAACTGAAACTTGATAAAAGCATTTAGAAGGGAATTAAATCAAAATCGTTTAAAATTTTAGTTTAGGAAAAAATATTTAAGTTAAAGAGTAAACAGTTCACAGCCTATTTAAATAAATAGTTTTGGTCATCATAAAGATATTTTTTGTTGCTTAAAAATTAAAACTACACAAGAAAACTGATCCTTAAAATTTTCTATGATACAATGGGTTTTTTTTCCACTAGGAAATTTATCATTACAATTGGCGAATCAAAACGACATGACAAAACTCGAGAACAAAAAATTAAAGCTTTCAAAAAAAGATTCAACAAATATGTTTATCTATATTTTAAGTAAAAAATATGATATATTATAATACACAAAGACAAAAAAAAAAGGCCATATTGTATAAATGTATGCTCATCTTCAACACAGAAAACACTGTTGACAACTCAGCCATATAAAGAAAATTATGATTATATATAATTATGAAAGATGAACTTTTAATAAACTCCATGTATAACTTTGGTTTTTGTTTCTATTGTAGAAAAATATAAAGTAACAATTACATTTTAATTTCTCTCTAACTCTATTTCTACTAACTCTTTTTAAATTTAATAAAAATTAATCTTGTAAATAAAGAAAACATCAAATCAAATTCATTACAAAAAATCTTATATAAAACAAAACTAGATATATAATAGTAAAAGGCAAAAATATCTCATAATTCAAAAATAGGCTAATAACTGCAAATCAGCATTTTAGAAAAAAATACAAGCTGGCCATGAGTTAAAACCAATTCATTAAATTAGCAGCTTACAATAATCTCAGCTTTCACATTTCCTTGTACTTGGTTGTTTTTAAAACTATGTGGGTTTTTTCTTTGATTTTCATTAGCTACATTATGGAACCTTGCTTGAGCTCTTGCTTCTTGATATTGTCTCTCTGCATCTTGATATCTAGCAGCATCAACCCAAACATTTTCCCTCTGAAGAGCAGCAAGAGGAAGAATTCCTACATATATATTTTTTAAAAAAAAAAAGACTCGAGTACATTTTAAAATACATTCATATCAAACTTAACAAAAAAAAAAAGATCAATATTCATAAATTTGAGATAAAAAGTTATATAGCAAATAATATGATTAATAAAGCAGTGTTAAAATAATAAAATTAGCGCTTAAAAAACTTTGATCTAGTCTGGAGTACTGTGCTAATTTCCAACATTAAGCCTAAGGAAAATACATGTGTGTAATACATAACTAGTTCCAAGTTTATAATAGACTTTTTTCGAGTGAAATGACAGATTTTACAAATTCATCAGTATATCAGTAACTAATTTAGCTAACTCTTTCAATAGATTTCTAAGAAATAAAAAGTTTAGCACTTAAACCTTTAGAATAATATCATAGAAAAAATATATTACAGAGATTGAGAGAAATCTAATGGGAATGGAGGGGAGGGGGATATAATTTGCACTATATAAATTCAACAAGAAAAATTTAATTGTATAAGGTACATGCAATGTTGAAAGCTCTCTTGTTAATTCTGGCGGCATTGGATTAAGGACTTTATTTTAAGGCTTGATCTTGAACTTCAAGTGAAGGACATCTACATGTCACACCTAATTTTAACAGCTTCCAAAACCTCTTCACTATTTCCAAAACCATCAAAATGTGCTGTTGTCAATTACATCCTTCACAAACTTGATGTTTACTTTGCAGTACTACTTTATGTTGAATTATAATGAACAGTCCTGTATGTACTTTATCAAGAAAGCCATGTTAACTCATAACTTTAACAATGATCAGAAACAGCCCCATCTTTTTTTTTATATCAGAAACACCAAACATTTGCATGCTGTGTATTTGCACCTTTTCCTGGCAAACAATTCAGGTCTAATCACAACATTCAAGAATTTGAAACATCAACTAGAAATTTGCACCTTTAAAAGTGGATGTAACTTTTTCACATACCACAGATACAATGAATTTTTAAAAACAAAATATTTATCCATTGTAGAAAAACTTACCCTTTGCTCTCAAGTTCTACTTTTCTTACCCTTTTTCTTAATTGCATATATAAGAAAAACCTTAAACCGAACTCCAAAATTTCAAAAATTTGCAAAAGCAATACTTTATATCCAATTCTTACTTTCTACAATCAGTTTTTTTCTTAGTGATTTTTTTGTTTCTCACAAAATTTCTTTTTTGAGTCTTGGCACCTTTTTAGTTAAAGGCATGCAATGAAAAAAAATAGAATGCTTCAATAAATTTTAAGAAAAAATTACAGAAAGATGTTTGAATATTTTTTCCTTAAACCTAAATATCTTATGCAGAAAAAAATTACCGGGAAATTTTTGATTATATTCCTCTTTATTTTATGTACAGTCAAGTCACAAAAGTCAACATGTATAAAAAATTACACATTTGAGTACTAGTATAAAAACTCGAAAGCAGTAATACTTTTTTCATATTCATTAACAAACTACATTTGCATATATTTATGCTAAAAAATGTTCCAATAAAAACTAATTTTAACCTTTAAAATTGACAATTCTTCAGCTGAGTTTGTTCCATATGTGTTCAATGAGATTCAAATCTGGTACTCTGAGTGTTGGCACTCTTTCACTTTTTGCTTTGGATCATATGTTAACTGTCTGCCTATAAGTGATTCTAAAATATATACGAAACAATCCATTGCACCTTCTATGAGGTTTTTCCTGAAGTCTATGCAGATTTTTACATAATTTACAAAATGTAACATAACTTATAATATTTCCTCTCTTTAATATTCATCATATTTAATTTTAGTTTTTCATTTTAATGTGCTATAAGGATGTGTTTAATGGTATTTGGTATTGCCTTTTTGTATTTCTTACACTTTTTCTTTATAATTCAGTTTTTCATCATTTAATTTTACAGTATGATGCATCTGATATTTAGGTATACTACATGTTTTTAATTTCTCTCTTTATTTAATCATTTAATTGTTTGTTTTCTCTTGTGTAAAAAAAGCATATTTTTATAAACATTTTTAAGATGAAATCAATTACATAAACTCAAATCAGCAGTCAGAAATGTAATAAAAATTTAATTAAAAGAATCATGCTAATTTATATTTTCATCAAAGAAAATTTTTCCTTCAAGTCTGCTTTTTCCAAAGAAATAAGAGAACTGGAAAGAACACTTCATAAAAAATGGATATTAGAATTGAAAACGTAATACTGTACTTACAATTAATTATTCTTTTAAAATACAGTTTTTGTGTGGTAAATTTTAAAACAAGGAGACACAAGCATAGTCCAACATCACAATCAGAATCTTTTCTCACCTGTTTTCTAAATGTTTCGGTAAAATCCTAGGAGAGCCCCCACACCCTTGACGACAAACCGAAAAAAGCACCAAGCGAAACCGACAATGGCGGCAAGTGAATATAGCGGGACAAGGTGGATGCGTAATGAAATTTTTTGTAAGCAATACAGAAATTAATCAAATATATTTAAGGTAAAAATTAAAAAAACAACAGAACTTACTTTCTTATTACTGATTTTTTCTGAGTGGAGGTTACAGTGTAACAGATTTTAAAAATGCCTTAAAGGCCTCTTCATTATGTGAATGACCGTGGCAGAGCTGCCATATATATTCTGCAAGGTAATGGTCAAACATACCCATTTGACATCTCCATTCAAATCCATCCAAAACAGCACTCGTTTCATTTGAATAATCCCATTCACTCGTTACATTTAGGGCATTTATTATTCGAAGTAATCAATCCTTCCTTCATTCATTCCTGCACCATTCAATCAATCCTTTCTTACCTTTCGCATTCAACGATGTAAAAAAATTCTAAGGCATATTCACTCGCACTAGCAGCCATACTTCCAGTCCGGTGCCCAACAACAAAATGACGAAATTCGAATTGCCCGCCGATAAAATACGAAAATTCCAGAAATAATTAGGTTTACCATATCTAGTATATCAAAGTAGGGTTACCAAGATGGCGCAATTATCGCCAACCAAAATAATTCCCGCCAAGGGTGTGGGCTTTCCTAGGACCGAACCCAACAATCTATAATATTAAGCCTAAAATTTAAATGAGAATATGTTCCTTTAAGTTCATGATATAAAACTAAAGCATTCCAGAACAATGTATTTAAAAAGTGAAAGAATATTTTTTTTGTAATATTTCTTTCCTCTCTTTTATGTGATTGTGTAATTCACGAGATGCTGATCCATTCCCTTTATACCTCCTATGGTATTATTGTATATTTCATTAATACCTGTAGCTTTTGACTTCATCCTTGTAAGACTGTACTTCAATCATCACAGGGTTGTACATAGCTGATAACAGAGACAACTTTTTATCCATTCATTTGATGATGTAGACTTTCCCTCTTTGGCATTCACAGATTTCTCCTTTTTTTAAAAAAATTTGACTGCAATTCATTTGGGACTTTCTTTCTGTTGAGTGTTCCCATACATATCTGTATGATAATTCAGAAGTATATCTACAAGTTTTAGTTAAGTCTAATTATCTGTTAGGCAATATCCTTTATTCAACAGTGGCTGCATAAGTCATCACCACTTAAGAGCTTGCACAAATGCTGGTAATCATCATATGTGTATAATAGACTGTGATATACACATAACCCGATTTCAATTCACACAAAACAATACTTTGTATGTCGAATCGTGACCTCTTTAAAAGTATATACTGTTTCCAGTATATACTTGAAGAGCATCAAGTTTTCATCTATTGTCACATCTTTCAGGTGTAATACTTTCTTTAATAATGAGAATTCAAATGTTTGATTACCGGCCACAGTTTTTGCATTTATGGACACTCTTGTTTTTTTTACGTCAATTTCGCATCTGAAAAATGTAAATACTGGTGAATAAGATGAAAGCATACGCAAAGCATTATTTTTGAAAAGGTGGAGCTGTTGAATGTCTCTTACTCCAATATTGCTTTACATCAGGCTTTTTCCACAATTCCTTTCAATGTATTCAAAAAGAGAAAACCTAAATTTTGTCTTCAAACATTGGTTCCCATTTTCTTACTCTGCTTTTCCTTTATAGATTACCATTTTGAATAATTCAACTGGCATATTTATTAATTTCAGAAACTATTATTTCAAAGAGGTTATTATCTAAGAAAATGTCAAGAAATAGTCCATTGCCTAAGCTGATGTTCAAATGAACTGCTGGATTTGGAGAAAGGAAAGTGCAACAGAGGTAAAGAAGGATTACGAATATCAAGTTCTAAATTTGAGTTAGGTCATCTGAACTTTAGTTCCTCTTATCAATAGTGAAGTCTGATTAGAAACTTTCATTACTTCCAGAATCATTTAGAGAAACTTCAAATTCACTATCCGAGTCAATATCAGAATTACCTTCTGTTATGAGTCACTCATATAATCAGTCATTTTTCTTCCACTTTAAGCTCCAAATTTAAAAGAAATAGTGTTTGTAGTGTGCTGTACACCAAGCTGGTAAAAAGAAAATTCCCGCTTTAATTTGTCTAAAAGAATGTAATAAAATCTAACATTAAAACTGGTTAAAAAATTTTTTTGAAATCCTAACTTTACTCAACTACTAGAGAAATGTTAGAACATTGCACTCTTAATGAACAGAAAATATAGGCACATCAGAGGATTAAAGTAGAAAAATATGTTGACCGAGCAGGAAGTCCTATTTCCTAGTGACCGAGCAGCATTCAGGCAAAACTGGGAAGTAGTTAATGCTCATTTTGTTTAATTTGTAATGATGAAAAAATGAACATGTTAACATTTTCTGAACCAATCATTAAAAACATTTGTTAGGCTTAATATTAAGCTAATATTGTTTCAGTTTTTATTTCCTTCCACAGTAAGATCATGCTCAGATTTTTTTATGTTTAGATTCAAAGTTATTTCAACCATTTTCTTAACCCCTATTCATGTCCATGAATAGGGGTGAATGACCATCTATTATGACCATGTTTGGTTTCCACAAAAACTATATAAGGCACATATCAGGTCTAATTAGATATGGAGACTGAGCATATAATGCATTTGTACCATACAGATATTATAAGCATATTACACACATGAAAATATGAATATACAAATAATTTAGTTCTTTTCTCATTCAACACCTAAAATTCCAAATTATCAGATTCTTGATAATCTTAATATCATTATCTCAATAATTAAAGATGACAGTTTTAAAAAAATGCCATGAAAAATTTATTGAAGTCATGGTATATGATTAAAAGGAGTAAAGCATAAGTAATATGTTTTTACTACATTAAAAAAAAGTTAAATTTTTTGGAATCAGTATATTAACATTTTTCATGCTCTACATTTTACAATATTATAATCCACTTACAAAGAAACATTTTCAAATAATGGGGATATGCTTGATTAATATACAAATATTTCTTCCCATTATTTCAAAATTTCACGCATAATTAAAATTACTAGATGTAATTTTCCACACATACAGAGTTAGTGTTAGCCCACAGTAATTGAAGTCAGATGTTTAAGAATAACTAAATAAGTTTGATAATTTACAAATCTTATATAGGTGTTAATTGCTCTCCAACATTACTTTTGAGCTCCTCCCCCCTCCAATTATTGAATTTTAGTATCCCAGAGGTTCCGATACGGATTCCCCCTGAAAGAAATGTACTATTCATTCAAATGTTATGCATAAATGTTTAAGCATGCATGCACCTATAACACAGTTTCAAGAGTGATATTAACAGTAGAAGAATAGTTAGATTATAAGTATTTCATAAAAAGTGAATTGGGAACTCAGAATAATAGAATTGCGCACTAGAAATCATACTTATCTTTAGCGAATTCGAAGAACCCTTGACTTATCAAGGCAACTTTTAAGAAATAAACTATTTTCAACGGCTAATGTTAAAAAAAAAAAAAAAATTATTTTTAATAGAAATTCCGCAAGAACATTACGTCCCTTCCCCCCCACCACCACAGGATTGCCCCATCCAAACTAGTTAGAAAACAAATGACAAATTAGGTTTTCTCTTTATTACATATATTTTAGCGTCTACAATTATGACACTACTGCTTTTTTTAAGGCAAAAGAACATACAACAAAATTCTCAATTTCTAAAAAATTATCCTTACCGTTTAATGGCATTATTTAACTAACTCTGCGTAACTTCCAGTACACACACGTTGTCTACTCAAGAAAAGCGGACACGAAAGAATTTGAATGGGCTGAGTTGCCACAGATATTTTCGAGCAATAAAACACATTGTTGCCGTCCTTTAATAAAAATAAATTACTTCAAATTCAATTTTGTATTTGGCCACAAGTTCTTTTAGTATGTTTGAAAATATTACAAAAAGATACTTCTTGGAATATTTCCCATGAAGCGAACAATGGTTGATAATCTTTTTTGAAACCATTTTAAACATTAAATTAATCACCAAATATTTTCCTTGAGGGCAACCATAATACTTGCAGTTTGGTAGAAAAATCTGGAAATCTTTTATATCGAGGGCTAGATTTTCCATCGCCAAAGGTTTACTGTCAAAATTAAATTTCTTTATTCCATAAAATCCTACAAGATTTTCCTTTTTTTTTTATTGTATCAATTTAAGAAAAAGTTAAATAAGGGTCTTGTTTCGGGAACTCTTCAGTATTCGAGGTTTTAACCAGTTCAAAATACGCTAAGATCACCAAACAAAGCGAGTATCATTCGAATGTGGCTGTCGTCTATTAAATCTGGCTACGTCACAGATTTAGAACAACACGAAGTAAGAAGAGTCAGAAAAAAATGGTGGAATGCGGTTCTTACGCAACATAATATAGTCCGAAATATAATTACATTTTTTAAAGAGAATACATAAAAAAATGAATTTTTAATGTCAATTTTGGGCTTATTTTGAATGCTTACAAATTTTCAAAGAGTAATAATTTTAGTGTAAATGATGAGATTAAAATAGAAGAAATTTGTACATGTAAACACTCATAAAACAGTTCTTTTTTCAGTTATAATTCTTTTTATACGTAAAATTTCCAATTTTCTTTGGAACAGTTGATATTTTCTTTTAAATTTAGGAATTCTTGTTTCTTAAATATGAAATTTAAAATTATAGAAATTTGAGAAAATACTATTGAATATGAAAAAGTTTAATTTTTAAAAGTTTTTCTTCGTTATCTTCTTTATTTATTACATTCTTTCTTTATTTTTTTTTACATTTTTTTATATATTATTTTTATGTGATATTTTAACAATAAAACTATTTTTTATAAATTTATATAATAATTTTTAAAGTAAAAATCAATATTTGATTTATAAAATATGGTTTTAAAATACCAATATATATATATTTACTGAAAATTTTATTTCAGTAAAAATTTATAAACTTTTATTCATTTTTTTTTTTTTAATTTGGGTTTTTTTTATTTTTTTTTATGTGAAAGATTAATATAATATTTTACCTACTTAGTTGGTTGTCCTTCAATAATTCACTTGAGTTGAACTATGCAAGGATTATCGATTTTTATAAGCAGGTTTTGATTATTTTGAAGACATGTTTTATAAAAAAAAAAAAAAAAAAAGAATATTTTTTTATCACTGGCACTCAATTTTTCCTCAATAGTTTTGTTTTTCTTTAGTATCAAATTATGTTTATTTTTTACAGGATACACTTGATCATCTAATTTACTATTGCAATCCTGAAATTAACTACTTTCTTGCATAATTTTATTTACATTTTTCAGACTTGTTTCAAATTAAAAAAATTTTAGTCAATATTTAATGATTGGAAATGTTATCTCTGTAAATTGTTTTAAAGGGATAACGATAACGAAGTTGGTATATCATTCTTCTAACTGCCACACCACTCCACATTCACTATAGGAAGAAAATAGTCAAATTCAAATATTATAACCCTTTGCATTCCATTTTTCAAAATTTATTTCTTCAAATACAAATGCAGTTTTAATGTTATTCTTAAAAATGTAGCTATCTTTCCAATTGAAATTTTAGGAATATTTCTAAAAATTTCTATAACTTTCTTTCTATTTTTTTCTTAAAAACTTCCACAGAAAGTACACATTAGTGTGATATATAATTTCTAAAATTTTATTACTAAAATTAGTACAATTGTACTCCTTTTTAATTATTTAAATATATAAAAAAATAGTTTATATCATCAATAGTTTATTTTTAATCAATATTTAATTATTCGAAATGTTATCTCTGTAAATTGTTTCAGAGGAAAGACGAGATAACGAAGATACTATTTAATTCTTTTAACTGCCATACCACACTATAGGGCAGTGCTTCTCAAAGTTGCAATACTCGCGACCCAATATTCAACCATTATTTTCCTCGCGCCCCCTCCATATAATTACAATGTACTGAATTCAATAATACTATACTCTGACGCTAAGACTACGATACGACTTTAACCTTTTAAGCACCCCAGACGTATATATACGTCTTTCGGAAGTACGATTTTTTCTATGCAATGCTATCCGTAAAATTATTCCAAGACTTTGGAATACAATAAAAGGACCTTCACAATGTTTTCGAAGGATTTACTTATTCCAGATTATTTTTGCTCCTTTATTCTCCCCCTCCCCCAATACATCACATACGCGTGCCCACGTGGAAAACGGTTGGCATTGGGAAGCGAATCGCGAAACTTATGATCGACACACAACACACACACACACACACACACACACACACACACACACACACACACACACACACACACACACAGTCAATGTTTAACTATAAACCGTACAAAAATTAGAAAGATAAGTGTTAATTTTTTTTATAAATTATACACATGGGTGACAAAATAATACGAACACCTATGAAAGAGGAGAAATGCTTTATTAATAGGGAGTTGGACCCCCCTTTGACTGAATTACAGACTGTATGCGACGTGGGATGGACGCATAGAGGTCATGAACAACTTTTAATGGAATATGAAGCCATTCTTCGTGGAGAGCGGTCTCTAATGCCAAATCGTAGATGGTGGGGGAATCGAGCACGGATTTTTGCCAAATACCCCCCAAAATATTCAATAATATTTAAATCAGGTGACTGGGGGCCGAAAGATGCCTACGCCCCCCCTCATGCTCTGCAAACCATTTTTGCAGATTTTAGTCTGTGGATAGGAGCGTTGTCATCTTGATAAAAGGGGACCCCGGGGAAATAAAGCTGGACAAAGGGATGCACCTGATCCCAGGATATCGACATAGTGGGCAGCAAACCTTTCCCTTTCAGAGAACAAGTGGCCCAAGACCACGCCAAGATATCGCCCCCATACCAAGGGACCCACCCCATGTTTCCCATCGGCATGATGCTTTCGGAGAAAATGTTTTTGGGGCTCCACACATAAACCGCCCGGTGGTCTGGAATGGGGAGAACGTTGATTCATCCACCAATATTTGCCACTGTTGTGGGGCCCACTGTTGTGTGTTCTACACCACTGGCGTCGTTTTAAAAGCATGACGTGCGTTCCCAAAAAGGTTTCAATTGAACTTTTCCCCCAAAAGTTCGAAGCATGCATTTCCCCTTTTGGCGTTTTGCTGAAAAAAGGTTACGAAGATGACTATTCACCTGACTTATTTGGGATAGCGATTGCTTGCGCTTTCGGGCCACTATGCGGGTTAAGACTTTTTTATCCCCTCGGTAAGTTTTTTTTCCGTCCACGTTGTGTTGCCAGACGCCACATTCCCGCCTTCTTTGCTGTCATAACGGCAGATACAGTATTTTCAACCCCAAATAATTAGCTGTTTTCCCTCACCGAGCAACCAGCGCACCTCATTCCAACAATCATACCTTTTCGAACTCTGACAGGTCCGTCATTATTGGTTTTCAGAAATTCAAAGAGTGCAACATCTATTGCAGCGTTGGCGACGATACATTACCTTTTGAACCCCGGCGGCGGACTGCAACGAAAAAGACATGGGGTGTGGTCTTTGAAATGGGCCATGCCATTTCGCGGTTTTCTATTTATTTTGTACCCATCTGTTTTTGACAAACTCAGGGGTCACTCTGGTAATTATAATAAACTTGTTTTTTTTTATAAATTGTTAAATTAATTATAAAATACATTGTGTGCACTATATTTTTAAAGTGTAATGTATCATGTAAATGTTTTTTTTTTTTTATTGTCAGAATGTATTTCTTTGTTTACTTTCAAAAAAAAAAATTTTTTAAAAATAATCTTTAGTTCTCGACTTTTCAATAGGCTCGGCCCCCCTTAGTTTCCGCCCCCGGGGACGCCCCCCAAATTTTGAGAAACACTGCTATAGGGAGAAAAGAGTCAAATTCAAATGTTATAATTTTTTTGCCTTTCGTTTTTAAAATTTATTTACTAAATACAAACGAGTTTTAATGTTATTTTTAAAAATGAGTTTCTCTCTTATCGAAATTTTGAATTTTTTTTAAAAAATTGAATAGTTTTTTTTTCAAAACTACCACGATTTTATTATTAAAATTAATGCTATTTAATTTTAAAAGCTCTCTATTGACCCCCGACATGGGTTTTGCGTGTTTAACAAAAGCAAATTATCCTTTTCATTAATTTGGTTTTCCCTCTTTAAAAAACCAAAAAAAGGAAAAAAATTTTAAAAATTTTAAAAATAAATATGTACCTATACATATCAAATTTCAAATTTTTAAAAAAATTAAAAAAAGGTTAACTTATTTTGTAAAATCATATAGATTTAAATTTTTTTATTTCAATTTGTTAAAAAAATTTTGGGAAATGTAGCCCAGCAATTTTTTTTTTTTTTAATTTTTTAATGTTGTCCTTAAGGGTCATAATTTACACCCATGGTTTAAGACTCGAAGAAAAAGAAATTCATAGTATAGAGAATTTTTTTAATATTTGAACCACCCCCCTATTGTTTTATTATTTCGCTGCTAAAATACGATGAAAAGCCGGGGAGGGTTAAACAATTAGCTGCCTCTTCATCAAAAGATCGTCCTATTTTTAAAGGGGTACGGTCGCAGACCTCAAAGATAAAACGCCCCTTTCTCTTTTGTTCAAGCAAAACTGTTCGCTCCTGAAAGCAAAGGCCCCTGTTTCTGATAAATCTTTGTTGACGTTCCACCGATCACTGTATGCATTCCTTCCCGACCTGTGATCTTTCCAACAAGCAAGATTTTTTGCAGCACGTAAAAAAAAAAAACATCCATGTCCGTTTCTTTTCTCCCCTGCCCCCCCCCCAAGAGAGGTGGAATATTCCTTTTGGGGTTCTAGTATTTTGGGTAAAAAATAACTTAAATAAAGATTTGGGGGATCTTAAAGCTAGTACTTTATTTAGTGTCCATTAAAGATTTAACAATATTTCAGTAATTTAAAAATTTTAACGCAAAATTTAAAACAAAATTATAATTTAATTAGTTTTTAATATCGATTAAACATTTAAAAAAAATTTATACTTACTTTGGGAAAAATATCAAATTCATGTGTTCCTTTAAACCCCCAAATTTTCTAAAAAAAATTATTGCATATTTAAAAAAATTGCATAACTCTGCATATTGTATTAGTTACCCCCATTTTCTTTCAAAAAAACAAATAAACAAAAAGTTTATTTATAATTATAAAAAAAAACCCCCCAATGTTCTACAAAATATTTTTATCTTGAAAATTTTCTAACTCAAAATTATTTTGTCGCAAAAACTCTTACAAAAAAAAAAAAAATTATGTTAAAAAAAATGACGTTAAAAACAAAATTTTTTTAAACATTACAGTTATTATTTTTTTGGGATATGGGCACAAAACTATTATCCCCTTTTCAAACATAGTTTAGCATACCTACTGAACAAAAAAAGTTAGTAAAATTGCTTTTAGCCAATTTTTGAAAAACAACGTTATTTTCCGTAAACCTAAAATTATTAATTTTTTTCATAATATTATTCTCTTGCTTTATCATCACATAAAAATATAAATTTTGCTAAATGTTACATTAAAAGATGTTCATACTTTAAAAAAAACTGCACAACACACACACACACAATTATTAATAAACTGTTTGATTGACTTTTTTTTACTCGCATCCAAAAAGCAATACCGACGGTCAGTATCACACACAGGAATTTTTAAAGGGGGGGGCCAGGGACGGTTTTACCAATTTTTATCATGTTCCTTTGTTTTTTGTCGATTTTGGGGAACAAAAAAGAAAAAAACTAATTTTTAAAATAAATAATTAGTTTAATTAAAAAAATTAATCATTAATAACAAATGCTTAATTAAATTTTGTACTATATACTTAGAATTATAATCAGTCGGAAAAAAAAAATCAGGGTTTTTGGGAGGGCTCCCCCCCAGGGCCCCCCCTTTTTCGCCTCTGTTCATATCAAATTTTAAAAATTTGTTGCATTTTTTAATAATGGAATTGATACCCCCAAAATTTTTTTACGTAGTGTAAAAATGCAAGTTAGGAAAATTAAAAAACCTTGTTCCCCTTTGTTTACTGAAGGGAGTTCAAAATTAAGAACCAAGGCCTATCAAATTAAAATTTATAGTTGTATGTGTTTTCAACCAGTTTTGTTCTTTTACGGTACCCTAAAACCCCAAAGTGACCCATTTCCCAAATTTTGAATGGGAATCTAAATCGGTCTCCGTTTCACGAAACCCTGAAAATTTTTTTAAAAATTGAAACACCTTCTTAAAAAAAGACCTTTTTGGTTCCCCAAACCAACTTACCGACCGATAAAAAAAACCGGGTGTCATTCAAAGGCCCCTTCCCAAACCTGAAGCCCTTAAAACACATTACTCTGCGTTATTAGAACTCGAGTTATTAAACCCCTTTTGGTTTCATTTTATGACAAATATCGAAAAAAACCGAAAAAAAATAAAAAAAATTTTTAAATTTCGGTATTATCCTTTTAAGCGTTCGTCTTTCATATGGGTTAATTGCGTCGCATTTTTTTTTCCCTTCGTTTGGAAATTTTTTTTCTTCCCAATTCCACCAAACAGTTTTCTTGCACAGAATTCCGCTGATCACGAATATGGGCGCTTGACGAAATTCCTTTTGTTTAAAGTTATCCCAACTGTTTTTTAAATTGTCCCCCCCTTTTAATAGTCTGGTGACATGCCCAACACTATTTTTTTTTTTTTCCCCAAAAAATTTCCAAAAATTACCCATTTCCCGAAATTTGAAAAGGAATCAAATCGGTCTCCGTTTCCGAAACCTGTAACTTTTTTCCCAAAAAAAGAAGACCTTTTTGAAAAAAAGACCTATTTGGCGAAAAACAACGACCGATTTTAAAACCGACCAATTTTCACCAAACTTAGTTTTCTTGCCAAAAATTCAACGCGATCACGAATAGTATGGCCTTGTCGGGGAAATTTCCCTTTAGTTCAAAAAGTTTTGCCCCCCTGTTTCTTTGAAATTCTGCCCCCTTTCAATAGTCTGTTTCAATGACATGCCCCCCACTATTTTTACCCTAGAAACTTACCAATGTGACAAATTTCACTCGAAATTTCACCAGGAATCTAAATCTGCTCTCCATTTCACGAAATTCCTGTATTTTTTTAAAAATGAAACACCTTCTTGAAGAAACCGACCTATTTGGCTTGAAAGCCAACTTACCAACCGATTTTAAAAACCGGGTGTCATTCGAACTAAAGGCCGCCCCAAAACCCAAAGACACTTAAAACATTACCCTGCGATTATTAGAATTCGAGTTATTGCACTTTGGTAATGCATTTCTATGAAAAGTATCAGAAAAACACCGAAAAAGTATAAAAATTTTAATTGCGGTATTACCCTTTTTTGAAGCGTTCGTCTTTTCATATGGGCTTAATTGCGACGCATTTTCTTTTCTGTGCATTTGGATCATTTTTGTCTTCCTCCAATTCCTACCAAACTTAGTTTTCTTGCACAGAATTCAACGCTGATCATGAATATGTATGGCGCTTGTCGAAAATCCATTTGTTCAAAATTTATGCCCAACTTTTTCTTTGTACACTGGTGTGCAAAACTTAAGCAACACTATAAATTTTTCAGATAGCCATGAAATTGCAGAAAGGGGGTCTGGAGATCAGTAGGGAACCAGCTAGTCAGTAGAAACGTCAGGCTATGCAAATATCAGGAACAAAACGTCCCGAAGCGATGTGAGCGTACGCAAAAGCGTGATGTCGGCGCGCACTGCTCAACAGTAGAATGAAATGAAGGACGGGGACACAATTCACCATATTCCCTGCAAGTGCCAGTGAGTCGTTGTGAAATATGGCTAGAAGAAATCACCTGGACGACTTCCACGTGGAAGAATGATCGGAACGCTGGAGGAGGGGGGTACTGTCACTAGTGCAGCTGCACAGTTCGGGAAACAACAAAAGTGTGGGTTTTGCGCGCTGGTAAGCGTTCCAAACCACGGTACAGCTGTTAGAAAGGTTGGTGTGGCCGCCGGGACGACAACTGCAGGGATGCCGATATATCATCCTGCAGGCGAAAAAATGTCAACAGAGTCGAAAGCGCCATTGCTAAAAACTCGGCCAGCAACAGGTCGAAAAAAGTAGGGTTTACTGCGGCCAGACCCCTTCACAAAGGGGCCTGTTTCACCCGCCGTCCAAACGCTGCCCCCCTTTTAAAAGAGGGCCGAAGCCCCGTTTACAGTGGGCCAGGGGCACAAAACGGACAACGATCAGGAGGTGTCCCTTTACGGATGACAGTTTGGGTTTAACCGAAGCCCAACGCGTTTTATTTTGGGAAAAGAGACGGGACCCCCTTTTTTCCCAAAAAAATCAAAGGAAAAAAACATCCACGGTGGTCCGGGGTTCTTGTCTGGGGGGAATTCTGGAACCCGGGAAATGAGCTTCCCTTTTCGACAGAGGTCGAAGCGGGGATCCTTTTGGAGGAGGTACTTCTTCCCCATTTCATCTTTTTTGAGGTGCCATTGACCCCCAAATTCATCTTTTTTGGAAAACAATGCACTGCCACATCGCAATCTTTCTGTTTAGGGCTGCGGGAAAAGGGGGAAAATACTGAATGGATTGGCCAGCGGCTCCCGTTTAAATCCCATAAACATGTGTTGGATGCTTTGGGGAGACATTGCCACACGTTTCCATCATCCGGGTCCCAAAACAACTCAAACAGATGTTGATTGAGGAATGGCCTTACCCAAAAAATGTTGCACCATGGTTCTGAGTATGGGGGAGAGGTGCAAAGCAACCATTGTAAAGGCGGGGGCTTATACCATTTTAAGGAACATCTGCCTGTTGTTCTTCCTGTTGGATAGACAATCAAGTCACGATACTATGTGTTCAATAAAGCTTGTTTTGTTTGTTTCCCATACCGTATCGTTGTTTTCCCTTTTTGCGCCGATGCTTTCGTCACCCTTTTTACGTACATAAACTCCCCCTCATTTAAAATTTCTGCCTCAGATGTTTTTTTCGTAAGTTATGGCAAAAAACCCCACCTGTTGCTTAAGGTTTGCACACCAGTGTAATTCGCCCCCTCTTTCAATAGTCGAGTGACATGCCCACCACTTTTTTTCCCCTAAAAAATTTCCAAAGTTACCAATAAATTTGACCGGGAAATCAAATCTATTCTCCTTTCACAAAATTTCCTGTAATTTTTTTTAAAAATGAAGCACCTCAAAAAACCCGACTGGCAAAGCCAACAACGACCGATTTTAAAACCTCCCAAACTCACCAAACTTAGTTTTTCTTGCACGGGGTTCCCGATCACGAAAGAGGGCCCTTGTCAAAATTTTAAATTAGTTCAAAATTTATGCCCAACTGTTTCTTTGAAATTCGCCCCCTCTTTCAAAGTCTGTTTCAACATTTCCCCCACTCTTTTTTTCCTAGAAACTTACCAAAGTTGACCATTTCTCTAAAAATTTCACCGGTCAAAACCTGGTCCCCATTTCACGAAATTCCTTTTTTTTTTTTAAAATGAAACCCCTTTCTTAAAAAACCGACCTATTTGGCAAAAAGAAAACTTCCTGATTTTAAAACCGGGGTCATTCGAACGAGACGCCCCCCCAAAACCAAAGCACTTAAAAAAAAACCGCGAATATTAGAATTCGAGTTATTGCACTTTGGGAATGCATTTCTATGACAAGTATCAGAAAAACACCGAAAAAAAAATATAGAAATTTTAATTGCGGGATTATCCTTTTTTAAGTGTTCGTCTTTCATATGGGCTTAAGGGCGTTTCTCTTTTCCCTGCATTTGGGTATTTTTTTTTCTTCCTCAATTCCTCCCAAAAATTTTCTTGACAGAATTCAACGCTGATCATGAATATGTATGGTGCTTGTCGAAAATCCATTCAGTTCAAAATTTATGCCCAACTGTTTCTTTTGTAATTCGTACCCTCTTTCAATAGTCAAGGGGACATGCCCACCATATTTTTTTTTCCCTAGAAATTTACCAAAAGTGACCCATTTCACTCGAAATTTGACCAGGAATCTAAATCTTGTCGTTTCTCAAAATCTTTTACCTTTTTTTTAAAAAAGAAACACCTTCTTGAAAAAACCGACCTACTTGGCAATGCCAACTTACCATCGATTTTTAAAAACTGGCCAATTCTCACCAAACTTAGTTTTTCTTGCACAGAATTCAAAACTGATCACGAATATGTATGGACTTGTTGATATTCCCAAATTAGTTCAAAGTTATTCTTGCACAAAATTCAACGCTGATCACGAATATGTATGGTGCTTGTCGAAATTCCAATTAGTTCAAAAGTTTTGCCCAACTAATTCTTTGAAATTCGTGCCCTCTTTCAATAGTCTGTTTCACTGACATGATCACCACTATTTTTTTTTTTTACCCTAGAAACTTACCAATGTGACCCATTTCACTCGAAATTTCACCAGGAATCTAAATCTGGTCTCCATTTCACGAAATTCCTGTATTTTTTTTTAAAAATGAAACACCTTCTTGAAAAAACCGACCTATTTGGCTTGAAAGCCAACTTACCTACCGATTTTAAAAACCGGGTGTCATTCGAACGAGAGGACGTCCCAAAACACAAAGACACTTAAAACATTACCCTGAGATTATTAGAATTCGAGTTATTGCACTTTGGTAATGCATTTTTATGACAAGTATCAGAAAAACACCGAAAAAAAAGTATAAAAATTTTAATTGCGGTATTATCCTTTTTGGAATCTAGCGTCTTTCATATGGGCTTAATTGTGACGCATTTCTCTTTTTCCCTGCATTTGGATCATTTTTTTTCTTCCTCAATTCTTACCAAACTTAGTTTTTTTTGCACAGAATTCAACGCTGATCACGAATATGTATGGCGGTTGTCGAAATTCCAATTAGTTCAAAATTTATGCCCAATTGTTTCTTTGAAATTCGTCCCTCTTTCAATAGTCTGTTTCAGTGACATTTCCACCACTACTTTTTTTTTTCCTAGAAACTTACCAAGTTGACCATTTCCTCGAAATTTGACCAGGAATCTAAATCTGGTCTCTGTTTCACGAAATTTCCGTACCTTTTCTTAAAATGAAACACCTTCTTGAAAAACCCATTTGGCTTGAAAACCCAAATTTCCATTTAAATTTTAAAAAAAACCCGGGCCCAAATTTTCCCAAACTTAGTTTTTCTTGCACAGAATTCAACGCTGGTCACCGGGAAAATGTATGGCGCTTGTCCGGGAAAATTTCCCAAAAAGTTCAAAAAATTTTTGCCTAACTGTTTCTTTGTAATTCGTCCCCCCTTTCAATAGTCTGAGTGACATGCCCAACACTATTTTTTTTCCCTAGAAACTTCCCAAAATTACCCCCTTTCACTCGAAATTTGGCCCAAAAATCTAAATCTGGTCTCCCAAATTTACGAAAAATTTCCCGTAATTTTTTTTTAAAAAGAAACACCTTCTTGAAAAAAACCCCCCTATTTGGCTTGGGAAAAAAACTTACTGACCCATTTTAAAAAAACCCGGGGGTCCCGAAAAGGGGGGCCCCCCCAAACTCAAAGACACTTAAAACATTTACCTGCGATTATTAGGGAAATCGAGTTATTGCACTTTGGCAATGCATTTCTATGACAAGTATCAGAAAAAAAGAAAAAAAAATAAAAAAAATTTTTAAATTTCGGGGATTATCCTTTTTTAAGCGTTCGTCTTTTTTGGTTATGGGCTTAAAAAACGTCCTTTTTTCTCTTTTTCCTTCGTTTGGGTATTTTTGGCCTTCCCAATTTCTACCAAACTTAGTTTTTTTTTTGCACAGAATTCAACGCTGATCACGAATAAAGTATGGCGCTTGTCGAAATTCCAATTAGTTCAAATTTATGCCCAACTGTTCCTTTTAAATTTTCCCCCCTTTTCCCAAAAGTCTGTTTCAGTGGCATTCCCCCCCCCTACTTTTTTTTCCCAGAAACTTACAAAAAATTTACCATTTTTCCTCGAAATTTGACCAGGGAAACTAAATATGGTCTCCGTTTCCCCGAAATTCCCGTAACTTTTTAAAAAAGAAACACCTTTTTGAAAAAAACCGACCTATTTGGCTTGAAAGCCAACTTACCTACCGATTTTAAAAACCGGGTTTTCATTCGGGAAAGAGACCCCCCCCAAAACCCCAAAAACACTTAAAAAAAATACCTTGCGATTATTAGAATTCGAGTTATTGCACTTTTGGGGATGCATTTCTATGGGCAAAATTTTAGAAAAAAACCGAAAAAAAATATAAAAATTTTTTAAATTTCGGTTTATCCCTTTTTTAAGTGTTTTGTCTTTTCATATGGGCTTAATTGGTGACGCATTTTCTCTTTTCCGTGCATTTGGATCATTTTTGTCTTTTCCCCCAACCCCCACCAAAATTAGTTTTTCTTTTCACAGAATTCAACGCTGATCACGAATATGTATGGGGCTTTTCGAAAAACCATTCAGTTCAAAAAATTTTTGCCCAACTGTTTCTTTTAATTCGTCCCCCTTTTTTTAAAAGTCTGAGGAATGCCCACCACTATTTTTTTTCCCCAAAAAATTTTCCCAAAGTTACCATTTCCCCTCGAAATTTCACCAGGAATCTAAATCTGGTCGTTTTTTCAAAATCTTGTACCTTTTTTTTAAAAAGAAACACCTTCTTGAAAAAAAACCCCCCCTTTCTTGGCTTGAATGCCAACTTACCGACTGATTTTAAAAAATGGGCCCAAATTTACACCAAACAAATTTTTTTTGCCCGGGGAAATTTAAAGCTGATCACGAATATGTATGGCACTTGTTGAAATTCCCAAATTTGTTCAAAAAATTATTCTTGCACAAAATTCAACGCTGATCACGAATATGTATGGTGCTTGTCGAAATTCAATTAGTTCAAAGTTTTGCCCAACTAATTCTTTGAAATTGTGCCCCCTTTCAATAGTCTGTTTCACTGACATGATCACCACTATTTTTTTTTTTACCCCAGAAACTTACCAATGTGACCCATTTCCTCGAAATTTCACCAGGAATCTAAATCTGGTCTCCATTTCACGAAACCATTTTTTAAAAAAGAAACACCTTCTTGAAAAAACCGACCTATTTGGCGAAAACCAACTTACCTACCGATTTTAAAACCGTGTCATTCGAAGAGGGGACGCCCCAAAAACAAAAAAAATTAAAAAATTACCCTGAATTTTTAAAAATTGAGTTTTACTTTGGAATGCATTTTTATGACAAGTATCAGAAAAAAACCGAAAAAGTATAAAAAATTTTTAAATTTGGGGATTATCCGGAATCTGCGTCTTTCATATGGGCTTTTTGTGACCATTTTTCTTTTCCGTGCATTTGGATTTTTTTTTTTTTCCTCAATTTTTCCAAACTTAGTTTTCTTGCACAGAATTCCGCTGATCACGGAATATTATGGGGGTTGTCGAAATTAATTTGTTCAAAATTTATCCCCCCTGTTTCTTTTTAAATTCGTCCCCCCTTTCAATAGTCTGTTTTAGTGACATTTCCCCCACTATTTTTTTTTACCCAAAAATTACCAAAGTTGACCATTTCACTCGAAATTTTACCAGGAATCTAAATCTGGTCTCTGTTTCCGAAATTTCCGTACCTTTTAAAAAAAAGAAACACCATCTTGAAAAAGACCTATTTGGCGAAACCAACTTTCCATAATTTTAAAAAACCCCCAAATTTTCACCAAACTTAGTTTTCTTGCACAGAATTCAACGCTGATCACGAATATGTATGGCGCTTGTCGAAATTCCAATAAGTTCAAAATTTATGCCCAACTGTTTCTTTGTAAAGTCCCCCTTTTTTAGTCTGTTTCATGACATTCCCACCACTACTTTTTTTTTTTTCCCAGAAACTTACAAAAGTTGACCATTTCCTCGAAATTTGACCAGGTCTAAAATTTGGCCCGTTTTGAAAACCTGAAATTTTTAAAAAAGAAACAACTTCGAAAAACGACCTTTTGGGAAAGCCAACACCTACCGATTTTAAAAAAACCGGGGGGGCATTCAACGGGCTCCGCCCCAAAACCCAAAAACACTTAAAACAATACCTTGCGATTATTAGAATTCGAGTTATTGCACTTTAAAAACATTTCTATACGTAAACAGAAAAAAAACGAAAAAAAAATATAAAAAATTTTTTAAATTTCGGTTTTTTATCCTTTTTTTAAGTGTTCGTCTTTCAAAATGGGCTTAATTGTGACGCATTTCTCTTTTTCCCTGCATTTTTGGGTCATTTTTTTTCTTCCCCCAATTCCTACAAAAAAGTTTTTCTTGCACAGAATTCAACGCTGATCACGGGGAAAATGTTTTGGTGCTTTCGAAAAACCATTCAGTTCAAAAAATTTTTGCCCAATTGTTTTTTTTGTAATTCGTCCCTTTTTTCAATAGTCTGAGTGACATGCCCACCACTATTTTTTTTTCCCCAGGGTTTACCAAAAATGACCCATTTCACCCCGAAATTTGACCAGGAAATTTTAAATCTGGTCGTTTCTCAAAAAAACTTGACCTTTTTTTAAAAAGAAACACCTTCTTGAAAAAAAGACCTACTTGGCTTGAATGCCAACTTACCGACCGATTTTAAAACTGGCCAATTCCCCACCAAACTTAGTTTTTCTTGCACAAAAATTTTCCAAAAGCTGATCACGAATATGTATGGCAATTTTTTGAAATTCCAAGGGTTTAAAAATTATTCTTGCCCCAAAAATTCAACGCTGATCACGAATATGTATGGCGGTGTCGAAATTCCAATTAGTTCAAAAAATTTTGCCCAACTAATTTTTTTTAAATTCGTGCCCTCTTTCAATAGTCTGTTTCACTGAAAATATCACCCCTATTTTTTTTTTTTACCCCTAGAAACTTACCAATGTGACCCATTTCACTTCCCAAATTTCACCAGGAATCTAAATCTGGTCTCCATTTCCGAAATTCCCAAAATTTTTTTAAAAAAGAAACCCCCTTCGAAAAAAACCGACCTTTTTTGGCGGGAAAAACCCTTTCCTACCGATTTTTAAAAAACCAAAATTTTCCCTTGAACGAGAGGACGCCCCCCAAAAAACAAAGACATTTTAAAAATTACCCCAAATTATTAGAATTGAGTTATTGCACTTTTGGGAATGCATTTTTTTGACAAGTATCAAAAACACCGAAAAAAGTATAAAAAAATTTTAATTTCGGTATTATCCTTTTTTGGGAAACTAAAACGTCTTTTTATATGGGCTTAATTGTGACGGGATTTTTCTTTCCGTGCATTTGGATTTATTTTTTTTTCTTCCCCCAATTTTTACCAAACAGTTTTTTCTTGCACAGAATTCAACGCTGATCACGAATATGTATGGCGATTGTCGAAATTCCAATTAGTTCAAAATTTATGCCCAACTGTATCTTTGAAATTCGTCCCCTCTTTCAATAGTCTGTTTCAGTGACATGTCCACCACTATTTATTTTTTACCCTAGAAACTTACCAAAGTTACCCATTTCACTCGAAATTTGACCAGGAATCTAAATCTGGTCTCTGTTTCACGAAATTTCCGTACCTTTTTAAAAAATGAAACACCATCTTGAAAAAACCGACCTATTTGGCTTGAAAGCCAACTTACCGACCAATTTTAAAAACCGGCCAATTCTCACCAAACTTAGTTTTTCTTGCACAGAGTTCAACGCTGATCACGAATATGTATGGCGCTTGTCGAAATTCCAATTCGTTCAAAATTTATGCCTAACTGTTTCTTTTGTAATTAGTCCCTCTTTCAATAGTCTGAGTGACATTCCCACCACTACTTTTTTTTTACCCTAGAAACTTACCAAATTTCCCCACTTCACTCTAGATTTGACTAAGAATCTAAATCTGGTCTCCGTTTCACGAAATTCTTGTAACTTTTCTTAAAAATGAAACACCTTCTTGAAAAAACCGACCTATTTGGCTTCAAAGGCAACTTACCGACCGATTTTAAAAAACCCACCAATTCTCCCCAAACGTAGTTTTTCTTGCACAGAATTCAAAGCTGATCACGAATATGTATAGCACTTGTTGAAATTCCAATTAGTTCAAAAGTTATTCCCAACTGTTTCTTTGAAATTCATGCCCTCTTTCAATAGTCTGTTTCAGTGACATGCCCACCACTATTTTTTTTTTTACCCTAGAAACTTACCAAAGTTACCCATTTCACTCGAAATTTGACCAAGAATCTAAATCTGGTCTCCGTTTCACGAAATTCTTGTAATTTTTTTTAAAATGAAAAACCTTCTTGAAAAAACCCACCTATTTGGCTTGAAAGCAAACTTACTGACCGATTTTAAAAAACCGGGTGTCATTCGAACGAGACGCCGCCCCAAAACCCAAAGACACTTAAAACAATACCTTGCGATTATTAGAATTCGAGTTATTGCACTTTGGTAATGCATTTCTATGACAAGTATCAGAAAAACACCGAAAAAAAAAGTATAAAAATTTTAATTGCGGTATTATCCTTTTTGAAGTGTTCGTCTTTCATATGGGCTTAATTGTGACGCATTTCTCTTTTCCGTGCATTTGGATCATTTTTTTGTCTTCCTCCAATTCCTACCAAACTTAGTTTTTCTTGCACAGAATTCAACGCTGATCACGAATATGTATGGTGCTTGTCGAAAATCCATTCAGTTCAAAATTTATGCCCAACTGTTTCTTTGTAATTCGTCCCCTCTTTCAATAGTCTGAGTGACATGCCCACCACTATTTTTTTTTTACCCTAGAAATTTACCAAAGTGACCCATTTCACTCGAAATTTGACCAGGAATCTAAATCTGGTCGTTTCTCAAAATCTTGTACCTTTTTTTAAAAATGAAACACCTTCTTGAAAAAACCGACCTACTTGGCTTGAATGCCAACTTACCGACCGATTTTTAAAAACTGGCCAATTCTCACCAAACTTAGTTTTTCTTGCACAGAATTCAAAGCTGATCACGAATATGTATGGCACTTGTTGAAATTCCAATTAGTTCAAAAGTTATTCTGGCACAAAATTCAACGCTGATCACGAATATGTATGGCGCGTGTCGAAATTCCAATTAGTTCAAAAGTTTTGCCCAACTAATTCTTTGAAATTCGTGCCCTCTTTCAATAGTCTGTTTCAATGACATGATCACCACTATTTTTATTTTTTTACCCTAGAAACTTACCAATGTGACCCATTTCACTCGAAATTTCACCAGGAATCTAAATCTGGTCTCCATTTCACGAAATTCCTGTATTTTTTTTAAAAATGAAACACCTTCTTGAAAAAACCGACCTATTTGGCTTGAAAGCCAACTTACCTACCGATTTTAAAAACCGGGTGTCATTCGAACGAGAGGACGCCCCAAAACACAAAGACACTTAAAACATTACCCTGAGATTATTAGAATTCGAGTTATTGCCTTTGGTAATGCATTTTTATGACAAGTATCAGAAAAACACCGAAAAAAAGTATAAAAATTTTAATTGCGGTATTATCCTTTTTGGAATCTAGCGTCTTTCATATGGGCTTAATTGTGACGCATTTCTCTTTTCCGTGCATTTGGATCATTTTTTTGTCTTCCTCCAATTCTTACCAAACTTAGTTTTTCTTGCACAGAATTCAACGCTGATCACGAATATGTATGGCGGTTGTCGAAATTCCAATTAGTTCAAAATTTATGCCCAACTGTTTCTTTGAAATTCGTCCCCTCTTTCAATAGTCTGTTTCAGTGACATTTCCACCACTACTTTTTTTTTTACCCTAGAAACTTACCAAAGTTGACCATTTCACTCGAAATTTGACCAGGAATCTAAATCTGGTCTCTGTTTCACGAAATTTCCGTACCTTTTTAAAAAATGAAACACCATCTTGAAAAAACCGACCTATTTGGCTTGAAAGCCAACTTACCGACTAATTTTAAAAAAACCGGCCAATTCTCACCAAACTTAGTTTTTCTTGCACAGAATTCAACGCTGATCACGAATATGTATGGCGCTTGTCGAAATTCCAATAAGTTCAAAATTTATGCCTAACTGTTTCTTTGTAATTAGTCCCCTCTTTCAATAGTCTGAGTGACATGCCCACCACTATTTTTTTTTTTACCCTAGAAACTTACCAAATTTCCCCACTTCACTCTAGATTTGACTAAGAATCTAAATCTGGTCTCCGTTTCACGAAATTCTTGTAACTTTTCTTAAAAATGAAACACCTTCTTGAAAAAACCGACCTATTTGGCTTCAAAGGCAACTTACCGACCGATTTTAAAAAACCCACCAATTCTCCCCAAACTTAGTTTTTCTTGCACAGAATTCAAAGCTGATCACGAATATGTATGGCACTTGTTGAAATTCCAATTAGTTCAAAAGTTATTCCCAACTGTTTCTTTGAAATTCATGCCCTCTTTCAGTGACATGCCCACCACTATTTTTTTTTTTACCCTAGAAACTTACCAATGTTACCCATTTCACTCGAAATTTGACCAAGAATCTAAATCTGGTGTCCGTTTCACGAAATTCCTGTAATTTTTTTTAAAATGAAACACCTTCTTGAAAAAACCCACCTATTTGGCTTGAAAGCAAACTTACTGACCGATTTTAAAAAACCGGGTGTCATTCGAACGAGAGGCCGCCCCCAAACTCAAAGACACTTAAAACATTACACTGCGATTATTAGAACTCGAGTTATTGCACTTTGGTAATGCATTTCTATGACAAGTATCAGAAAAAAACCGAAAAAAAAAAGTAAAAAAATTTTAATTGCGGTATTATCCTTTTTGAAGCGTTCGTCATTCGTATGGGCTTAAATGCGTCGCATTTCTCTTTTCCGTTCGTTTGGATCATTTTTTGGTCTTCCTCCAATTTCTACCAAACTTAGTTTTTCTTGCACAGAATTCAACGCTGATCACGAATATGTATGGCGCTTGTCGAAATTCCAATTAGTTCAAAATTTATGCCCAACTGTTCCTTTGAAATTCGTCCCCTCTTTCAATAGTCTGTTTCAGTGACATTCCCACCACTACTTTTTTTTTTACCCAGAAACTTACAAAAGTTGACCATTTCACTCGAAATTTGACCAGGAATCTAAATATGGTCTCCGTTTCACGAAATTCCTGTAATTTTTCTTAAAAAAGAAACACCTTCTTGAAAAAACCGACCTATTTGGCTTGAAAGCCAACTTACCTACCGATTTTAAAAACCGGGTGTCATTCGAACGAGAGGCCGCTCACAAACCCAAAGACACTTAAAACAGTGCCCTGCGATTATTAGAATTCGAGTTATTGCATTTTGGTAATGCATTTCTATGACAAGTATCAGAAAAACACCGAAAAAAAAGTATAAAAATTTTAATTGCGGTATTATCCTTTTTGAAGCGTTCGTCTTTCATATGGGCTTAATTGCGACGCATTTCTCTTTTCTGTGCATTTGGATCATTTTTTTGTCTTCCTCCAATTCCTACCAAACTTAGTTTTTCTTGCACAGAATTCAACGCTGATCACGAATATGTATGGCGCTTGTCGAAAATCCATTTTGTTCAAAATTTATGCCCAACTTTTTCTTTGTACACTGGTGTGCAAAACTTAAGCAACACTATAAAATTTTTTCAGATAGCCATGAAATTGCAGAAAAGGAGGTCTGGAGATCAGTAGAGGGAACACGCTAGTCAGTAGAAACGTCATGCGTATGCAAATATCAGGAACAAAACGTCAGAAGCGATGTGAGCGTACGTAAAAAGCGTGATGTCGGCGCGCACTGCTCAACAGTAGAATGAAATGAAGGACGGAGACACAATTCACCATATTCTCTGCAAGTGCCAGTGAGTCAGTTCGTGAAATATGGCTAGAAGAAATCACCTGGACGATTTCAAACGTGGAAGAATGATCGGAAATCTGGAGGAGGGGCGTACTGTCACTAGTGCAGCTGCACAGTTCGGAATCAACAAAAGTGTCGTTTCGCGCGCTTGGCAAGCGTTCCAAACCACAGGTACAGCTGTTAGAAAGGTTGGTGTGGCCGCCCGAGGACGACAACTGCAGGGGATGACCGATATATCATCCTGCAGGCGAAAAAATTTCAACAGCAGTCAGAAAGCGCCATTGCTAAGAAACTCTGTACAGCAACAGGTCGACAAGTGTAGCGGTTTACTGCGGCCAGACGCCTTCACAAAGGGGGCCTGTTCACCCGCCGTCCTTAAACGCTGCCTCCCGTTGAAAGATGGCCAACGAAGCCACCGTTTACAGTGGGCCAGAGAGCACAAAAACTGGACAACTGATCAATGGAGTCGTGTCCTCTTTACGGATGAGAGTTATTTCAGTACCAGAAGCGATTCTCAACGCGTTTTGATTTGGAGAGAGATCGGAACCCGGTTTTATCCCAGTAACATCAAGGAAAGACATCCTTACGGTGGTCCTGGAGTTCTTGTCTGAGTTGGAATTCTGCTGAACGGCGGAACTGAGCTTCACATTTTCGACAGAGGGTCTGTAACCGGGGATCGCTATTGAGAGTAGGTACTTCTTCCCCATGTGCATCTTTTCCGAGGTGCCATTGACCCAGAGTTCATCTTTATGGATGACAATGCACTGCCACATCGCAATCTTGCTGTTGAGGAGCTGCTGGAAACTGAAGATATCACTCGAATGGATTGGCCAGCGTGCTCCCCAGATTTAAATCCCATCAAACATGTGTGGGATGCTTTGGGGAGACGTATTGCCACACGCTTCCATCATCCGGAGTACAACTAACAACTCAAACAGATGTTGATTGAGGAATGGGCACTCCTACCTCAAGAATGCACCAGCTGGTTCTGAGTATGCGGAGACGGTGCAAAGCAACCATTGTAGTAAGGGGAGGGCATATACCATATTAAGGAACATCTGCTTGTTGTCCTTCCTGTTGGATAGACAATGATGAGTCACGATACTATGCGTTCAATAAAGCTTGTTTTTGTTTGATTCCATACCGTATGCGTTGTTTTCCTTTCTCAGCGCCGATGCTTTCGTCATCCTTTACGTACATAATACTCTCCCTCATTTCAGAATTTCATGTCTCTCAGATGATTTTTCGTGAAGTTATGGGAATAAACCCACCTGTTGCTTAAGTTTTGCACACCAGTGTAATTCGTCCCCTCTTACAATAGTCTGAGTGACATGCCCACCACTATTTTTTTTTTTACCCTAAAAAATTTCCAAAGTTACCCATTTCACTCGAAATTTGACCAGGAATCTAAATCTGGTCTCCGTTTCACGAAATTCCTGTAACTTTTTTAAAAATGAAACACCTTCTTGAAAAAACCGACTTATTTCGCTTGAAAGCCAATTTACCGACCGATTTTAAAAAACCGGCCAATTCTCACCAAACTTAGTTTTTCTTGCACAGAATTCAACGCTGATCACGAATATGTATGGCGCTTCTCGAAATTCCAATTAGTTCAAAAGTTATGATCAACTGTTTCTTTGAAATTCGTCCCCTCTTTCAATTGTCTGTTTCAGTGACATTCCCACCACTACTTTTTTTTTTACCCACAAACTTACAAAAGTTGACCATTTCACTCGAAATTTGACCAGGAATCTAAATCTGGTCTCCGTTTCACGAAATTCCTCTAACTTTTTTTAAAAATGAAACACCTTCTTTAAAAAACCGACCTATTTGGCTTGAAATCAATCTTACCGACCGATTTTAAAAAACCGGGTGTCATTCGAAAGAGAGGCCGCCCCCAAACCCAAAGACACTTAAAACATTACACTGCGATTATTAGAACTCGAGTTATTGCACTTTGGTAATGCATTTCTATGACAAGTATCCGAAACACATCGAAAAAAAAAAGTAAAAAAATTTTAACTGTGGTATTATCCTTTTTGAAGCTTTCGTCTTTCGTATGGGCTTAATTGCGACGCATTTCTCTTTTGAGTGCGTTTGGATCCTTCTTTTGTCTTCCTCCAATTCCTACCAAACTTAGTTTTTCTTGCACAGAATTCAACTCTCATCAAGAATATGTATGGCGCTTGTCGAAATTCCAATTAGTTCAAAATTGTTGCCCAACTGTTTCTTTGTAATTCATCCCCTCTTTTAATAGTCTGAGTGACATGCCCACCACTATTTTCTTTACCCTAGAAACTCACCACAAAGTTACAAATTTCACTCGAAATTTGACCAGGAATCTAAATCTGGTCTCCGTTTCACGAAATTCCTGTAACTCTTTTTAAAAATGAAACAACTTCTTGAAAAAACCGACCTATTTGGCTTGAAAGCCAACTTACCGACCGATTTTAAAAAAACGACCAATTCTTACCAAACTTAGTTTTTCTTGCACAGAATTCAACGCTGATCACGAATATGTATGGCGCTTGTCGAAATTCGAATTAGTTCAAAAGTTATGCCGAACTGTTTCTTTGAAATTCGTGCCCTCTTTATAGTCTGTTTCAGTGACATGCCCACCACTATTTTTTTTTTACCCTAGAAACTTACCAAAATGACCCATTTCTCTCGAAATTTAACCAGGAATCTAAATCTGGTCTCCCTTTCACGAAATTCCTGTATTTTTTTTAAAATAAACACCTTCTTGAATAAACCGACCTGTTTGGCTTGAAAGCCAACTTACCAACCGATTTTAAAAAACAGGGTGTCATTCGAACAAGAGGCCGCCCCCAAACCCAAAGACACTTAAAACATTACCCTGCGAGTATTAGAATTCGAGTTATTGCAGTTTGGTAATGCATTTCTATGCCAAGTATCAGAAAACACCGAAAAAAGTATAAAAATTTTAATTGCGGTATTATCCTTTTTGAAGCGTTCGTCTTTCATATGGGCTTAATTGCGACGCATTTCTCTTTTCCTTGCATTTGGGTTTTTTGTCTTCCTCCCAAATTTCCCACCAAACTAGGTTTTCTTGCACAAATTCAACGCTGATCACGAATATGTATGGCGCTTGTCGAAAATCCATTTAGTTTTAAATTTATGCCCAACTGTTTCTTTGTAATTCGTCCCCTCTTTCAATAGACTGAGTGACATGCCCACCACTATTTTCTTTACCCTAGAAACTCACCACAAAGTTACCCATTTCACTCGAAATTTGACCAGGAATCTAAATCTGGTCTCTGTTTCACGAAATTCCTGTAACTCTTTTTAAAAATGAAACACCTTCTTGTAAAAACCGACCAATTTGGCTTGAAAGCCAACTTACCGACCGATTTTAAAAAACCGACCAATGTTTACCAAACTTAGTTTTTCTTGCACAGAATTCAACGCTGATCACGAATATGTATGGCGCTTGTCGAATTTTCAATTAGTTCAAAAGTTATGCCGAACTGTTTCTTTGAAATTCGTGCCCTCTTTCAATAGTCTGTTTCAGTGACATGCCCACCACTATTTTTTTTTTCCTAGAAACTTTTCCAAAGTGACCCATTTCACTCGAAATTTAACCAGGAATCTAAATCTGGTCTCCCTTTCACGAAATTCCTGTAATTTTTTAAAAATAAACACCTTCGAAAACCAACCTTTTGGCTTGAAAGCCAACTTACCGACCGATTTTAAAAAACCGATTAGCATTCGAACGAGAGGCCGCCCCCAAACCCAAAGACACTTAAAACATTACCCTGCGATTATTAGAATTCGAGTTATTGCACTTTTGTAATGCATTTCTTGACAAGTATCAGAAAACACCGAAAAAAAAATAAAAAAATTTTGGGGATTTTCCTTTTGAAGCGTTCTTTTTCATATGCTTAATTGGCGCATTTTCTTTTTCCTTCTTTGGATTTAAATTTTTGGGCTTCCTCCAATTCCCACCAAACTTAGTTTTTTTTGCAAGAATTCAACGCTGATCACGAAAAAAGTATGGGCTTGAAATTCCCTTGTTAAAATTATGCCAACGTTTTTTTGAAAATTTGCCCTCTTTCAATAGTTTGAATAAAATCCCACAATTTTTTTTTTACTAGAAAATTTCCCAAAATTCCCCTTTATTTAAAAATTTTACCAGGAATCAAATCGGTCTCCGTTTCCGAAATTCCAAATTTAAAAAAAACCCCTTTTTTTTTTAAAGAAACCAACCTTTTTCCTTGGGAAAAAACCCGAACCCCCCTTTATTTTGGGGCCTTGGAATGCCAACTTAAAAAAAAAAAGGGCCCGGAATTTTTTTAAAAAAATTTTTTGGCCCCAATTTTTTTTTTTTTTCACCAAACTTAGTTTTTTTTTGCCAGAATTCAACGCGATCACGAATATGTATGGCGCTTGTCGAAAATCCAATTTTGTTTTTAAATTTTTGCCCAACTGTTTCTTTGAATTCGTCCCCCTTTCAAAGCTGAGTGACATGCCCCCCACTATTTCTTTTTCCCCAGAAACTCACCACAAAGTTACCCATTTCACTCGAAATTTGACCAGGGAAACTAAATTGGTCTCTGTCAAAATTCCTGTAACTCTTTTTAAAAAAGAAAAACCTTCTTGAAAACGACCAAATTTTGGGTTGAAAGCCAACTTACGCCGATTTTAAAAAACCCACCAATTTTACCCAAACTTAGTTTTTTTTGCACAAATTCAACGCTGATCACGAATATGTATTTTGGGGCTTGTCGAATTTTTAATTTGTTCAAAGTTATGCCAACTGTTTTTTTTGAAATTGTGCCCTTTTTCAATAGTCTGTTTCAGTGACAGCCCACCACCCTTTTTTTTTTCCTAGAAAATTCCCAAAATGACCCATTTCATAAATTTAACCGAAAAATTTTCAGAAATTCCGTAATTTTTAAAATAAACACCTTCTTGAAAAAAAAACCTATTTGGGAAAAACCAACTTACCGACCGATTTTAAAAACCGTTTGATTCGGAACGAGAGGCCGCCCCAAACCCAAAAACACTTAAAACATTACCCTGCGATTATTAAATTCGAGTTATTGCATTTGGTAATGCATTTCTATGACAAGTATCAGAAAAAAACCAAAAAAAAATATAAAAAATTTTAATTGTGGTATTATCCTTTTAAGCGGTTTTTCATATAAGCTTAATTGCGTCGCATTTCCTTTTCCTTTCGTTTGGGTTAATTTTGGCTTCCTCCAACCTCCCAAAATTAGTTTTTCTTGCACAGAATTCAACGCTGATCACGAAATGTATGGGCTTCTCGAAATTCCAATTAGTTAAAAGTTATGCCGAACTGTTTCTTTGAAATTCGTGCCCTCTTTCAATAGTTTGTTTCAATGACATGCCCACCACTATTTTTTTTTTTACAATAGAAACTTTCCAAAGTGACCCATTTCATTCAAAATTTGACCAGGAATCTAAATCTGGTCTCCGTTTCACGAAATTCCTGTAATTTTTTAAAAAATGAAACACCTTCTTGAAAAAACCGACCTCTTTGGCTTGAAAGCCAACTTACCAACCGATTTTAAAAAACAGGGTGTCATTCGAACAAGAGGCCACCCCCAAACCCAAAGACACTTAAAACATTACCCTGCGATTATTAGAATTCGAGTTATTGCACTTTGGTAATGCATTTCTATGACAAGTATCAGAAAAACACCGAAAAAAAGTATAAAAATTTTAATTGCGGTATTATCTTTTTGAAGCGTTTGTCTTTCATATGGGCTTAATTGCGACGCATTTTTCTTTTCCTTGCATTTGGATCATTTTTTTGTCTTCCTCCAATTCCTACCAAACTTAGTTTTTCTTGCACAGAATTCAACGCTGATCACGAATATGTATGGCGCTTGTCGAAAATCCATTTAGTTTTAAATTTATGCCCAACTGTTTCTTTGTAATTCGTCCCCTCTTTCAATAGACTGAGTGACATGCCCACCACTATTTTTTTTACCCTAGAAACTCACCACAAAGTTACAAATTTCACTCGAAATTTGACCAGGAATCTAAATCTGGTCTCTGTTTACGAAATTCCTGTAAGTCTTTTTAAAAATGTAACACCTTCTTGAAAAAACCGACCTATTTGGCTTGAAAGCCAACTTACCGACCGATTTTAAAAAACCGACCAATTCTACCAAACTTAGTTTTTCTTGCACAGAATTCTACGCTGATCACGAATATGTATGGCGCTTGTCGAAATTCGAATTAGTTCAAAAGTTATGCCGAACTGTTTCTTTGAAATTCGTGTCCTCTTTCAATAGTCTGTTTCAGTGACATGCCCACCACTATTTTTTTTTATTTACCCTAGAAACTTACCAAGATGACCCATTTCACTCGAAATTTAACCAGGAATCTAAATCTGGTCTCCCTTTCACGAAATTCCTGTAATTTTTTTTTAAAATAAACACCTTCTTGAAAAAACCGACCTCTTTGGCTTGAAAGCCAACTTACCGACCGATTTTAAAAAACAGGGTGTCATTCGAACGAGAGGCCGCCCCCAAACCCAAAGACACTTAAAACATTACCCTGCGATTATTAGAATTCGAGTTATTGCACTTTGGTAATGCATTTCTATGACAAGTATCAGAAAAACACCGAAAAAAAAAGTATAAAAATTTTAATTGTGGTATTATCCTTTTTGAAGCGTTCATTTTTCATATAAGCTTAATTGCGTCGCATTTCTCTTTTCCTTTCGTTTGGATTAATTTTTGGTCTTCCTCCAATTCCTACCAAACTTAGTTTTTCTTGCACAGAATTCAACGCTGATCACGAAAATGTATGGTGCTTCTCGAAATTCCAATTAGTTCAAAAGTTATGCCGAACTGTTTCTTTGAAATTCGTGCCCTCTTTCAATAGTTTGTTTCAATGACATGCCCACCACTATTTTTTTTTTTACAATAGAAACTTTCCAAAGTGACCCATTTCATTCAAAATTTGACCAGGAATCTAAATCTGGTCTCCGTTTCACGAAATTCCTGTAATTTTTAAAAATGAAACACCTTCTTGAAAAAACCGACCTCTTTGGCTTGAAAGCCAACTTACCAACCGATTTTAAAAAACAGGGTGTCATTCGACAAGAGGCCACCCAAACCCAAAGACACTTAAAACATTACCCTGCGATTATTAGAATTCGAGTTATTGCACTTTGGTAATGCATTTCTATGACAAGTATCAGAAAAACACCGAAAAAAGTATAAAAATTTTAATTGCGGTATTATCTTTTGAAGCGTTTGTCTTTCATATAGGCTTAATTGCGACGCCTTTTCTTTTCCTTGCATTTTTGGGTCATTTTTGTCTTCCTCAATTCCTACCAAACTTAGTTTTCTTGCACAAATTCAACGCTGATCACGAATATGTATGGCGCTTGTCGAAAATCCATTTAGTTTTAAATTTATACCAACTGTTTCTTTGTAATTCGTCCCTCTTTCAATAGACTGAGTGACATGCCCACCACTATTTTTTTACCCTAGAAACTCACCAAAGTTACCATTTCACTCGAAATTTGACCAGGGAAACTAAATCTGGTCTCTGTTTCCGAAATTCCTGTAATCTTTTTAAAAATGAAAAACCTTCTTGAAAAAACCGACCATTTGGCTGAAAGCCAACTTCACCGACCGATTTTAAAAACCGGCCAATTCTTACCAAACTTAGTTTTTTTTGCACAGATTCACGCTGATCACGAATATGTATGGCGCTTGTCGAAATTCAATTAGTTCAAAAGTTATGCCGAACTGTTTCTTTGAAATTCGTGCCCCCTTTCAATAGTCTGTTTCGTGAAAGCCCACCCTATTTTTTTTTTTACCCTAGAAACTTACCAAATACCCCCTTTCCTGAAATTTTAAACCAGGAATCTAAATCTTCTCCCCCTTTTAGAAATTCCCGTAATTTTTAAATTTAAAAACCTTCTTTAAAACTATTTGGCTTGAAAGCCAACTTACCCCGATTTTAAAAAAAAAAGGGTGCATTCGAACGAGGCCGCCCCCCAAAACCCCAAAAACACTTAAAACATTACCCTGCGATTATTGAATCGAGTTATTGCACTTGGTAATGCATTTCTATGACAAGTATCAGAAAAAAACCGAAAAAAAAAATTTTAAAAAAATTTTTAAATTTTTATTATCCTTTTTGAAGCGTTCATTTTTTATATAAGCAATTGCGTCGCATTTCTTTTTTTCCCCTTTTGTTTGGGTTAATTTTGGTCTTCCTCCAATTCCTCCCAAACCAGTTTTTCTTGCACAGAATTCAACGCTGATCACGAAAATGTATGGTGCTTTCGAAATTCCAATTTGTTCAAAAGTTATGCCGAACTGTTTCTTTGAAATTGTGCCCTCTTTCAAAGTTTGTTTCAATGACATCCCACCACTATTTTTTTTTAATAGAAACTTTCCAAAAATGACCCCTTTCATTCAAAAAATTTTACCGGGAAACTTTTTGGTCTCCGTTTCCCGAAATTCCCGTAATTTTTAAAAAAAGAAACACCCTTTTTGAAAAAAGACCTCTTTGGCGAAACCAACTTACCAACCGATTTTTAAAAAAAAGGGTGTCATTGAAAAAGAGGACCCCCAAACCCAAAGACATTAAACTTTACCCTGCGATTATTAGAATTGAGTTTTTGCACTTTGGGAATCATTTCTATGACAAGTATCAGAAAAACACCGAAAAAAAAATATAAAAAAATTTTTTGGGGGATTATCTTTTGAACGTTTGTCTTTTATATGGGCTTAATTGGACGCATTTTTCTTTTCCCCCTTGCATTTGATCATTTTTGTCTTCCCCCACCCTACCCAAAATTAGTTTTTTTTCACAAATTCAACGCTGATCCGAATATGTATGGCGCTTGTCGAAAATCCATTTAGTTTTAAATTTATGTAACTGTTTCTTTGTAATTCGTCCCTCTTTCAATAGACTGAGGGGGAAACCCACCCCCATTTTTTTTTCCCCGAAACTCCCCCAAAAGTTACCCAAAATTTTACTGAAATTTGACCAGAATCTAAATCTGGTCTCGTTTCAGAAATTCGTAATCTTTTTTTAAAAAGAAAAACCTTCTTTTAAAACGACCATTGCTTGAAAGCCAACTTACCGACCGATTTTAAAAAACCGACCAATTCTCCCCAAATATAGTTTTATTTCACAGAATTCAACACTGATCACGAATATGTTTGGCGCTTGTCGAAATTCCAATTAGTTCAAAAGTTATGCCCAACTGTTTCTTTGAAATTCGTGCCCTCTTTAATAGTCTGTTTCAGTGACATGTCCACCATATTTTTACTAGAAACTTACCAAAGTGACCCATTTCACTCGAAATTTAACCAGGAATCTAAATCTGGTCTCCGTTTTACGAAATTCCTGTAATTTTTTTTAAAAATGAAACACCTTCTTGAAAAAACCGACCTATTTGGCTTGAAAGCCAACTTACCGACCGATTTTAAAAAAACGGGTGTCATTCGAACAAGAGGCCGATCCAAAACCCAAAGACACTTAAAACATTACCTTGCGATTATTAGAATTCGAGTTATTCACTTTGGTAATGCATTTCTATGACAAGTATCAGAAAACACATCGAAAAAAGTAAAAAATTTTAACTTTCGGTATTATCCTTTTGAAGCGTTCGTCTTTCATATGGGCTTAATTGCGACGCATTTCTCTTTTCGGTGCATTTGGATCTTTTCTTGTCTTCCTCAATTCCTACCAAACTTAGTTTTTCTGTGCACAGAATTCAACGCTGATCACGAATATGTATGGCGCTTCTCACAATTCCAATTTAGTTCAAAAGTTTTTGCCGAACTGTTTCTTTGAAATTCGTCCCTCTTTCAATAGTCTGTTTCAGTGACATGCCCACCACTATTTTTTTACCCTAGAAACTTACCAAAGTTACCCATTTCACTCGAAATTTGACCAGGAATCTAAATCTGGTCTCTTTCCGAAATTCTTGTACCATTTTTCAAAATGAAACACCTTCTTGAAAAACGACCTACTTGGCTTGAAGCCAACTTACCGACCGATTTTAAAACGGCCAATTCTCCCAAATTAGTTTTTTTCACAGAATTCAAACTGATCACGAATATGTTATGGCGCTTGTTCAGAAATTCCAATTAGTTCAAAAGTTATTCCAACTGTTTCTTTGAAATTCGTGCCCTCTTTCAATAGTCTGTTTCAGTGACATGCCCACCACTATTTTTTTTACCCTAGAAACTTACCAAAGTGACCCATTTCACTCGAAATTTAACCAGGAATCTAAATCTGGTCTCCGTTTTACGAAATTCCTGTAAATTTTTTTAAAAATGAAACACCTTCTTGAAAAACCGACCTTTTGTCTTGAAAGCAACTTACCGACCGATTTTAAAAAACCGGGTGTCATTCGAACAAGAGGCCGATCCAAAACCCAAAGACACTTAAAACATTACCTTGCGATTATTAGAATTCGAGTTATTTCACTTTGGTAATGCATTTCTATGACAAGTATCCGAAACACATCGAAAAAAAAAGTAAAAAAATTTTAACTGCGGTATTATCCTTTTTGAAGCGTTCGTCTTTCATATGGGCTTAATTGCGACGCATTTCTCTTTTGAGTGCGTTTGGATCCTTCTTTTGTCTTCCTGCAATTCCTACCAAACTTAGTTTCTCTTGCACAGAATTCAACGCTGATCACGAATATGTATGGCGCTTGTCGAAATTCCAATGAGTTCAAAATTTATGCCCAACTGTTTCTTTGAAATTCGTCCCCTCTTTCAATAGTCTGTTTCAGTGACATGCCCACCACTATTTTTTTTTTACCCTAGAAACTTACCAAAGTTACCCATTTCACTCGAAATTTGACCAGGAATCTAAATCTGGTCGTTTCCCAAATTCTTGTACCATTTTTCAAAATGAAACACCTTCTTGAAAAAACCGACCTACTTGGCTTGAATGCCAACTTACCGACCGATTTTTAAAAACTGGCCAATTCTCACCAAACTTAGTTTTTCTTGCACAGTATTCAAAGCTGATCACGAATATGTATGGCGCTTGTTGAAATTCCAATTAGTTCAAAAGTTATTTCCAACTGTTTCTTTGAAATTCGTGCCCTTTTTCAATAGTCTGTTTCGTGACATACCTATTTTTTTTTTCCCTGAAACTTCCAAACGCCCATTTCACTCGGGAATTTAACCAGGAATCAAATCTGGTGTGTTTTAAAATTCCTGTACTTTTTAAAATAAACACCTTCGAAAAAAAAACCTGTTTGTTTGAAAGCAAAATTTTCCGACCGATTTTTTTAAAAAACCGGGTGTCATTCGAAAGAGAGCCCCCTTAAACCCAAAGCTTAAAACATTACCCCATTATTAGAACTCGAGTTTTCACTTTGGGAATGCATTTTAGCAAAAATATCAAAAAACACCCAAAAAAAAAAATTTTTAAATTCGGTATTATCCTTTTTTGAACGTTCTTCTTTCATATGACTTAATTAGCATTTTTTTTCCGTCGTTTGGGTCCTTCTTTGGTCTTCCCCTTCCTACCAAACTTGTTTTCTTTCACAGATTTTCCCAAAGCTCATCAAGAATATGTATGGCGCTTGTCGAAATTCCCAAATTGTTCTTTTTGCCCAACTGTTTCTTTGAATACGTCCCCTCTTTCAATAGTCCAGTGAATCCCACCACTATTTTTTTTTACCCTAGAAACTTACCAAAGTGACCCATTTACCGAAATTTGACCAGGAATCTAAATCTGGCTCCGTTTCAAAATTCCGTAATTTTTCAAAAAGAAACACCTTCTTGAAAAAAAACCTATTTGGCGAAAGCCAACTTACCGACCGATTTTAAAAAAAGGGTTTTCATTCGAACGGATCCGCCCCAAACCCAAAAAACACTTAAAAATTTCCCTGCGTTATTGAATTCGAGTTATTGCCTTTGGTAATGCATTTTTTTGACAGTATCGAAAAACACCGATAAAAATATAAAAAAATTTTTAAATTTCGGTGTTATCCCCTTTTTAAGCGTTCGCTTTCATATGGGCTTAATTCGACGCATTTCTCTTTTTTCCCTTTCATTTGGTTTTTTTGTTTCCTCCAAACCTACCAAACTTAGTTTTTTTGTGCACAGAAATTTAACGCTGATCACGAATATGTTGCGCTTTCGAAATTCAAATTATTCAATGGGTTTTGGAAATTTTTTTTTTGAAATTCTGCCCCTTTCAATAGTTTGTTTGAATGACTGTCCACCACTATTTTTTTTTTCAATGAAACCCCCAAAATGACCCATTTCATTCGAAATTTGACCAGGAATTAACTTTCCCCTGTTTCGAAATTCTTAACTTTTTTTAAAAAAGAAACACCTTCGAAAAAACCCACCTACTTGGCGAATGCCAACACCGCATTTTAAAAACGGCCCAAATTTTCACCAAACTTAGTTTTCTTGGGATTCAAAGCTGATCCGAATATTTGGCGCTTGTCGAAATTCAATTATTCAAAAAATTAAACTTTTCTTTTTTAAATTTGCCCCCTTTTAATAGTCGTTTCAGTAACATGCCCACCAATTTTTTTTTTTCCCTGAAACACCAATGTGACCCCTTTTCCCCGAAATTTAACCAGGGCTAAACTGGTCTCCGTTTCAAAACTCCTGTACTTTTTTTTTAAATAAAAAACCTTCTTGAAAAAAAACCCATTTTTTTGAAAGCAATCTTACCCCGGGGTTTTAAAAACCGGGTTCTTTGAACGATACCCCCAAAACCAAAAACTTAAAACATTACCCTACGATTATTAGAACTCGAGTTATTGCACTTTGGTAATGCATTTCTATGACAAGTATCAGAAACACATTGAAAAAAAAAGTAAAAAAATTTTAATTGATGTAATATCCTTTTTGAAGCGTTCGTCTTTCATATAAGCTTAATTGCGTCGCATTTCTCTTTTCCTTGCATTTGTATCATTTTTTTGTCTTCCTCCAATTCCTACCAAACTTAGTTTTTCTTGCACAGAATTCAACAATGATCACGAATATGTGTATGGCGCTTGTCGAAAATCCATTTAGTTTAAAATTTATGCTCAACTGTTTCTTTGTAATTCGTCCCCTCTTTCAATAGTCTGAGTTGACATGCCCACCACTATTTTTTTTTTACCCTAGAAACTTACCAAAGTGACCCATTTCACTCGAAATTTAACCAGGAATCTAAATCTGAACTCCCTTTCATGAAATTCCTGTAATTTTTTTTAAAATGAAACACTTTCTTGAAAAAACCGACCTATTTGGCTTGAAAGAAAACTTACCGACCGATTCTAAAAAACCGTGTGTCATTCGAACGAGAGGCCGCCCCCAAACCCAAAGACACTTAAAACATTACCCTGCGATTATTAGAACTCGAGTTATTGCACTTTGGTAATGCATTTCTATGACAAGTATCAGAAACACATCGCAAAAAAATAAGAAAAATTTTAATTGCTGTATTATCCTTTTTTAAGCGTTCGTCTTTCGTATGGGCTTAATTGCGACGCATTTCTCTTTTCCTTGCATTTGGATCATTTTTTTGTCTTCCTCCAATTCCTACCAAACTTAGTTTTTCTTGCACAGAATTCAACAATGATCACGAATATGTGTATGGCGCTTGTCGAAAATCCATTTAGTTTAAAATTTATGCTAAACTGTTTCTTTGTAATTCGTCCCCTCTTTCAATAGTCTGAGTTGACATGCCCACCACTATTTTTTTTTTATCCTAGAAACTTACCAAAGTTACCCATATCACTCGAAATTTGACTAGGAATCTAAATCTGGTCTCCGTTTTACGAAATTCCTGTAACTTTTTTTAAAAATGAAACACCTTCTTGAAAAAAACGACCTATTTGGCTTGAAAGCCAATTTACCTACCGATTTTAAAAAACCGGCCAATTCTCACCAAACTTAGTTTTTCTTGCACAGAATTCAACGCTAATCACGAATATGTATGGCGCTTGTCGAAATTCCAATTAGTTCAAAAGTTTTGCCCAACTGTTTCTTTGAAATTCGTGCCCTCTTTCAATAGTCTGTTTCAATGACATGCCCACCACTATTTTTTATTTTACCCTAGAAACTTACCAATGTGACCCATTTCACTCGAAATTTGACCAGGAATCTAAATCTGGTCTCCGTTTCACGACATTGCTGTAACTGTTTTTAAAAATGAAACACCTTCTTGAAAAAACCGACCTATTTGGCTTGAAAGCCAACTTACCGACCGATTTTAAAAAACCGACCAATTCTTACCAAACTTAGTTTTTCTTGCACCGAATTCAACGCTGATCACGAATATGTATGGCGCTTGTCGAAATTCCAATTAGTTCAAAAGTTATGCCGAACTGTTTCCTTGAAATTCGTGCCCTCTTTCAATAGTCTGTTTCAGTGACATGCCCACCACTATTTTCTTTTTACCCTAGAAACTTACCAAAGTGACCCATTTCACTCGAAATTTAACCAGGAATCTAAATCTGGTCTCCCTTTCACGAAATTCCTGTATTTTTTTAAAAAATAAAACACCTTCTTGAAAAAACCGACCTATTTGGCTTGGAAGCCAACTTACCGACCGATTTTAAAAGACCGGGTGTCATTCGAACGAGAGGCCGATCCCAAACGCAAAGACACTTAAAACATTACCTTGCGATTATTAGAACTCGAGTTATTTCACTTTGGTAATGCATTTCTATGACAAGTATCAGAAACACATTGAAAAAAGTAAAAAAATTTTAATTGCGGTATTATCCTTTTGAAGCGTTCGTCTTTCGTATGGGCTTAATTGCGACGCATTTTTCTTTTCCGTGCGTTTGGATCCTTCTTTTGTCTTCCTCAATTCCTACCAAACTTAGTTTTTCTTGCACAGAATTCAACGCTGATCACGTATGAGGGGGTTTTGAAATTAATTAGTTTCCAAAAATTATGCCCCAAATGTTTCTTTGAAATTCGTGTCCTCTTTTTAATAGTCTGTTTCAGTGACATCCCACCACTATTTTTTTTTTTTTTTTTACCAAAACTTCCCAAAATGACCCATTTCATGAAATTTTAAACCCGGAATCTAAATCTGGTCTCCTTTCACGAAATTCCCGATTTTTTAAAAAAAAAACCTTCTTGAAAAAAAACCTATTTGGCTTTAAAAACTTACCGGCCGAAAAAAACCCGGGGTTTTCATTCGAACGAGACTCCCAAACCCAAACCCAAAAAAACACTTAAAAAAATTACCTTTTCGAATTAGAACTCGGTTTTGACTTTGGGAAACATTTTTTTGACAAGTATCAGAAACACATCGAAAAAAAAAGTAAAAAAATTTTTAATTGTGGTATTATCCTTTTGAAGCTTCGTCTTTCGTATGGGAAGGACGCATTTTTTTTTTTTCCGTGGTTTGGATCCTTCTTTTTTTTCCTCCAAATTCCCCCAAACTTTGTTTTTTTTTGCACAGAATTAACGCTGATCACGAAAATGTATGGGCTTTGAAATTTTTTATTCAAAAAATTTATTCCAACTTTTTAAAAAAATTTGTCCCCGAAATTGTTTTGTGACTTACCCAATTTTTTTTTTTTCCCTAAAACTTACCAAAATTATCCATATAACTCAAATTTTACTGAATCTAAATCTGGTCTCCCTTTCACGAAATTCCCGTAACTTTTTTAAAATGAAAACCCTTTTGAAAAAACGACCTATTTGACGAAAAACCCAAATTACCTACCGATTTTAAAAAAGGGCCAATTTTCCCAAACTTGTTG
This sequence comes from Trichonephila inaurata madagascariensis, assembly GCA_019973955.1. Taxonomy (NCBI): domain Eukaryota; kingdom Metazoa; phylum Arthropoda; class Arachnida; order Araneae; family Nephilidae; genus Trichonephila; species Trichonephila inaurata. Next base: position 298,717 of record BMAV01004103.1, read on the forward strand.
TTCTCTACAGAAACAACGCTGATTACGAATATGTATGGCGCTTTCGAAATTCAAATTCAAAAGTTTTTTCCCCCCTGTTTCTTTGAAATTCTGCCCTCTTTCAATAGTCTGTTTCAATGACATCCCAAAATTTTTTTTTTTTATAGAAAAACCAATTTGACCATTTCCCGAAATTTGACCAAAAATCTAAATCTGGTTTTGTTTCAGAAATTTTGTAACTTTTTTAAAAATGAAACACCTTCTTGAAAAACCGACCTACTTGGCTTGAATGCCAACTTACCGACCGATTTTTAAAACCTGGCCAATTCTCTCCAAACTTAGTTTTTCTTGCACAGTATTCAAAGCTGATCACGAATATGTATGGCGCTTGTCGAAATTCCAATTAGTTCAAAAGTTATTCCCAACTGTTTCTTTGAAATTCGTGCCCTTTTTCAATAGTCTGTTTCAGTGACATGCCCACCACTATTTTTTTTTTTACCCTAGAAACTTACCAATGTGACCCATTTCACTCGAAATTTAACCAGGAATCTAAATCTGGTCTCCGTTTCAAGAAGTTCCTGTACTTTTTTTAAAATGAAACACCTTCTTGAAAAAACCGACCTATTTGGCTTGAAAGCAATCTTACCGACCGATTTTAAAAAACCGGGTGTCATTCGAACGATAGGCCACCCCCAAACCCAAAGACTTAAAACATTACCCTACGATTATTAGAACTCGAGTTATTGCACTTTGGTAATGCATTTCTATGACAAGTATCAGAAACACATTGAAAAAAAAAGTAAAAAAATTTTAATTGCGGTAATATCCTTTTTGAAGCGTTCGTCTTTCATATAAGCTTAATTGCGTCGCATTTCTCTTTTCCTTGCATTTGTATCATTTTTTTGTTTTCCTCCAATTCCTACCAAACTTAGTTTTTCTTGCACAGAATTCAACAATGATCACGAATATGTGTATGGCGCTTGTCGAAAATCCATTTAGTTTAAAATTTATGCTCCACTGTTTCTTTGTAATTCGTCCCCTCTTTCAATAGTCTGAGTTGACATGCCCACCACTATTTTTTTTTTTATCCTAGAAACTTACCAAAGTTACCCATATCACTCGAAATTTGACTAGGAATCTAAATCTGGTCTCCGTTTCACGAAATTCCTGTAACTTTTTTTAAAAATGAAACACCTTCTTGAAAAAAACGACCTATTTGGCTTGAAAGCCAATTTACCTACCGATTTTAAAAAACCGGCCAATTCTCACCAAACTTAGTTTTTCTTGCACAGAATTCAACGCTAATCACGAATATGTATGGCGCTTGTCGAAATTCCAATTAGTTCAAAAGTTATGCCGAACTGTTTCTTTGAAATTCGTGCCCTCTTTCAATAGTCTGTTTCAGTGACATGCCCACCACTATTTTCTTTTTTTTTTTTACCCTAGAAACTTACCAAAGTGACCCATTTCACTCGAAATTTAACCAGGAATCTAAATCTGGTCTCCCTTTCACGAAATTCCTGTATTTTTTTTAAAAATGAAACACCTTCTTGAAAAAACCGACCTATTTGGCTTGAAAGCCAACTTACCGGCCGAATTTAAAAAACCGGGTGTCATTCGAACGAGACTCCAATCCCAAACGCAAAGACACTTAAAACATTACCTTGCGATTATTAGAACTCGAGTTATTGCACTTTGGTAATGCATTTCTATGACAAGTATCAGAAACACATCGAAAAAAAAAGTAAAAAATTTTTAATTGTGGTATTATCCTTTTTGAAGCGTTCGTCTTTCGTATGGGCTTAATTGCGACGCATTTTTCTTTTCCGTGCGTTTGGATCCTTCTTTTGTCTTCCTCCAATTCCTACCAAACTTAGTTTTTCTTGCACAGAATTCAACGCTGATCACGAATATGTATGGCGCTTGTCGAAATTCCAATTAGTTCAAAAGTTATGCCGAACTGTTTCTTTGAAATTCGTGCCCTCTTTCAATAGTCTGTTTCAGTGACATGCCCAACACTATTTTTTTTTACCCTAGAAACTTACCAAAGTGACCCATTTCACTCGAAATTTAACCAGGAATCTAAATATGGTCTCCGTTTCACGAAATTCCTGTAATTTTTTTTAAAATGAAACACCTTCTTGAAAAAACCGACCTCTTTGGCTTGAAAGCCAACTTACCAACCGATTTTAAAAAACAGGGTGTCATTCGAACAAGAGGCCGCCCCCAAACCCAAAGACACTTAAAACATTACCCTGCGATTATTAGAATTCGAGTTATTGCACTTTGGTAATGCATTTCTATGACAAGTATCAGAAAAACACCGAAAAAAAGTATAAAAATTTTAATTGCGGTATTATCTTTTTGATGCGTTCGTCTTTCATATGGTCTTAATTGCGACGCATTTCTCTTTTCCTTGCATTTGGATCATTTTTTTGTCTTCCTCCAATACCTACCAAACTTAGTTTTTCTTGCACAGAATTCAACGCTGATCACGAATATGTATGGTGCTTGTCGAAAATCCATTTAGTTTAAAATTTATGACCAACTGTTTCTTTGTAATTCGTCCCCTCTTTCAATAGTTTGAGTGACATGCCCACCACTATTTTTTTTTACCCTAGAAACTTACCAAAGTTACACATTTCACTCGAAATTTGACCAGGAATCTAAATCTGGTCTCCTTTTCACGAAATTCCTGTAACTTTTTTTATAAATGAAACACCTTCTTGAAAAAACCGACCTATTTGGCTTGAATGCCAACTTACCAACCGATTTTAAAAAACTGGCCAATTCTCACCAAACTTAGTTTTTCTTGCACAGAATTCAACGCTGATCACGAATATGTATGGCGCTTGTCGAAAATCCATTTAGTTTAAAATTTATGCCCAAATGTTTCTTTGTAATTCGTCCCCTCTTTCAATAGTCTGAGTGACATGCCCACCACTATTTTTTTTTTTTACCCTAGAAACTTACCAGTGACCCATTTCACTCGAAATTTAACCAGGAATCTAAATATGGTCTCCGTTTCACGAAATTCCTGTAATTTTTTTTAAAATGAAACACCTTCTTGAAAAAACAGACCTATTTGGCTTGAAAGCCAACTTACCGACCGATTTTAAAAAACCGGGTGTCATTCGAACGAGAGGCCGATCCCAAACCCAAAGACACTTAAGACATTTCCTGCGATTATTAGAATTCGAGTTATTGCACTTTGGTAATTAATTTCTATGACAAGTATCAGAAAAACACCGAAAAAAAAGTATAAAAATTTTAATTGCGGTATTATCCTTTTGAAGCGTTCGTCTTTCATATGGGCTTAATAGCGACGCATTTCTCTTTTCCTTGCATTTGGATCATTTTTTTGTCTTCCTCCAATTCCTACCAAACTTAGTTTTTCTTGCACAGAATTCAACGCTGATCACGAATATGTATGGCGCTTGTCGAAAATCCATTTAGTTTAAAATTTATGACCAACTGTTTCTTTGTAATTCGTCCCCTCTTTCAATAGTCTGAGTGACATGCCCACCACTATTTTTTTTTTACCCTAGAAACTTACCAAAGTTACCCATTTCACTCGAAATTTGACCAGGAATCTAAATCTGGTCTCCGTTTCACGAAATTCCTGTAACTTTTTTTTATAAATGAAACACCTTCTTGAAAAAACCGACCTATTTGGCTTGAATGCCAACTTACCGACCGATTTTAAAAAACTGGCCAATTCTCACCAAACTTAGTTTTTCTTGCACAGAATTCAACGCTGATCACGAATATGTATGGCGCTTGTCGAAAATCCATTTAGTTTAAAATTTATGCCCAACTGTTTCTTTGTAATTCGTCCCCTCTTTCAATAGTCTGAGTGACATGCCCACCACTATTTTTTTACCCTAGAAACTTACCAGTGACCCATTTCACTCGAAATTTAACCAGGAATCTAAATATGGTCTCCGTTTCACGAAATTCCTGTAATTTTTTTAAAATGAAACACCTTCTTGAAAAACAGACCTATTTGTCTTGAAAGCCAACTTACCGACCGATTTTAAAAAACCGGGTGTCATTCGAACGAGAGGCCGATCCCACACCCAAAGAAACTTAAGACATTACCCTGCGATTATTAGAATTCGAGTTATTGCACTTTTGGTAATGCATTTCTAATGACAAGTATCAAAAAAAACACCGAAAAAAAAAAATATAAAAAAATTTTAATTTCGGTATTAACTTTTTGATGCGTTCGTCTTTTCATAGGTCTTAAAATTTGGACGCATTTCTCTTTTTTCCCTTGCATTTGGGGTCATTTTTTGTCTTCCTCCCAAATTTCCCACCAAACTTAAGGTTTTTTTTTGCACAAAAATTCAACCTGATCACGAATATGTATGGCGCTTGTCGAAAAATCCATTTAGTTTAAAATTTATGACCAACTGTTTTTTTTTGTAATTTGTCCCCCTTTCAATAGTCTGGTGACATGCCCACCACTATTTTTTTTCCCTAGAAAATTACCAAAGTTACCCATTTCACTAAAAATTTTTTAAGGGAAACTAAATCTGGTCTCCCCTTTCCGAAAAATTCCCGTTTAAATTTTTATAAAAGAAACACCTTCCCTTTAAAAAAACCCACCTATTTTTGGGTTGAATGCCAACTTTCCGACCGGGTTTTTTAAAAAATGGCCAATTCTCACCAAAATTAGTTTTTCTTGCACAGAAAATTCCCCGCTGATCACGAATATGTATGGCGCTTGTCGAAATTCCAATTGCAAAAGTTATGCCCCCCTGTTTCTTTTTTAATTCGTCCCCTCTTTTAATAGTCTGTTTTCCCGTGACATGCCCACCACTATTTTCTTTTTCCCTAGAAAATTTACCACAAAATTACCCATTTCCCCTGAAATTTTTACCAGGAATTTTAAATCTGGTCTCTGTTTTGAAATTCCTGTAACCTTTTAAAAATGGAACACCTTCTTGAAAAAAAAGACCTATTTGGCGAAAAGCCAACTTACCGACCGATTTTTTTAAAAAACCGACCATCCCTTTCCAAACTTAGTTTTTTTTGCACGAATTCAACGCTGATCCCCGAATATGTATGGCGCTTGTCGAAATTTTTTAAAATTCAAAAAATTATGCCGAACTGTTTCTTTGAAATTCGTGCCCCCCTTTCAATAGTCTGTTTCCCGTGACATGCCCACCACTATTTTTTTTTTTTTTTTTCCCTAGAAAAATTACCAAAGTGACCCATTTCCTCGAAATTTAACCGGGGAAACCCAAAACTGGTCTCCCCTTTTACGAAATTCCGTAATTTTTTTTAAAAAAAACACCTTCTTGAAAAAACCCAAACCCATTTGGCTTGAAAAAGCCAACTTACCGACCCATTTTTTAAAAAACCCGGGGAGCATTCGAACGAGAGGCCGCCCCAAAAACCCAAAAGACATTTAAAACATTACCCCCGCGATTATTAGAATTCGAGTTATTGCAATTTGGTAAAGCATTTTTTACGACAAGTATCAGAAAAAACCCCCGAAAAAAAATATAAAAAAATTTTTAATTTTGGTATTATCCTTTTTTAAGCGTTCATTTTTTATATGCTTTTTAAATTTCGTCGCATTTTTCTTTTTCCTTTCGTTTGGGTTTAATTTATGGCCTTCCCAATTCCTACCCCTTAGTTTTTTTTTGCACAGAATTCAACGCTGATCCACCAATTAAGTAAACCTTTCGAAATTCCAAATTTGTTCAAAAATTTAATGCCCAAAATGTTTCAAAAACGGGCCCCCTTTTTAATAGTTTGTTTTTAAAAGACATGCCCCCCCCCTATTTTTTTTTTTCAATATAAACCCTTTTAAAAATTTTTACATTTTATTCGAAATTTTACCAAGGGAAACTAAACGGGCTCCGTCTCACGAAATTCCCCGTAATTTTTTTTTAAAAAGAAACATTCTTGAAAAAAAACCACCCCCTTTTTCGAAAGCCAACTTTACCAAAACCCATTTTAAAACAGGGGGTCATTCGAACAAAAAACCGCCCCCCCAAAACCCAAAAAACCCAAAACATTACCCCGCGATTATTAAATTCCCGGGGGTTTTTTTTTGGTAATGCATTTTTATATTAAAGTACCCGAAAAACAACCGGGAAAAAATATAAAAAATTTTAATTGCGGGATTATCCTTTTTTAAAACCCCTTTTGTCTTTCATATGGGGCAAAATTTCGAGCATTTTTTTTTTCCCCCTTTCATTTTTGGGTCATTTTTTTTTTTCCCCCAAATTCCTACCAAACTTAGTTTTTCTTGCACAGAATTCAACGCTCATCAAGAATATGTATGGCGCTTGTCGAAATTCCAAATAGTTCAAAATTTATGCCCAACTGTTTCTTTGAAATTCGTCCCCTCTTTCAATAGTCTGTTTCAGTGACATGCCCACCACTATTTTTTTTACCCTAGAATCTTACCAAAGTTACCCATTTCACTCGAAATTTGACCAGGAATCTAAATCTGGTCGTTTCACGAAATTCTTGTACCATTTTTAAAAATGAAACAACTTCTTGAAAAAACCGACCTATTTGGCTTGAATGCCAACTTACCGACCGATTTTAAAAAACTGGAAAATTCTCACCAAACTTAGTTTTTCTTGCACAGAATTCAACGCTGATCACGAATATGTATGGCGCTTGTGGAAATTAAAATTAGTTCAAAAGTTATGCCCAACTGTTTCTTTGAAATTCGTGCCCTCTTTCAATAGTCTGTTTCAGTGACATGCCCACCACTATTTTTTTTTACCCTAGAAATTTACCAAAGTGACCCATTTACATCGAAATTTAACCAGGAATCTAAATCTAGTCTCCGTTTCACGAAATTCCTGTAATTTTTTTAAAAATTAAATACCTTCTTGAAAAAACCGACTATTTGGCTTGAAAGCCAACTTACCGACCTATTTTAAAAAACCGGGTGGCATTCGAACGAGAGGCCGCCCCCAAACCCAAAGACACTTAAAACATTACCCTGCGATTATTAGAATTCGAGTTATTGCACTTTGGTAATGCATTTCTATGACAAGTATCAGATAAACACCGAAAAAAAAGTAAAAAATTTTTAATTGTGGTATTATCCTTTTTGAAGCGTTCGTCTTTCGTATGGGCTTAATTACGAAGCATTTCTTTTCCGTGCGTTTGGATCCTTCTTTTGTCTTCCTCCAATTCCGACCAAACTTAGTTTTTCTTGCACAGAATTCAACGCCAATCACGAATATGTATGGCGCTTGTGGAAATGGAAATTAGTTCAAAAGTTATGCCCAACTATTTCTTTGAAATTCGTCCCCTCTTTTAATAGTCTGCTTCAGTGACATTCCCACCACTACTTTTTTTTTACCCGAAAAACATACCAAAGTTGACCATTTCACTCGAAATTTGACCAGGAATCTAAATCTGGTCTCCGTTTCACGAAATTCCTGTAATTTTTTTAAAAATGAAACATCTTCTTAAAAAACCGACCTATTTGGCTTGAAAGCCAACTTACCTACCGATTTCAAAAACCGGGTGTCATTCGAACGAGAGGCCGCCCCCAAACCCAAAGACACATAAAACATTACCTTGCGATTATTAGAACTCGTGTTATTTCACTTTGGTAATGCATTTCTATGAAAAGTATCAGAAACACATTGAAAAAAAAAGTAAAAAAATTTTAATTGCGGTATTATCCTTTTTGAAGCGTTCATCTTTCATATAAGCTTAATTGCGTCGCATTTCTCTTTTCCTTTCGTTTGGATCATTTTTTGGTCTTCCTCCATTTCCTACCAAACTTAGTTTTTCTTGCACAGAATTCAACGCTGATCACGAATATGTATGGCGCTTGTCGAAATTCCAATTAGTTCAAAAGTTATGCACAACTGTTTCTTTGAAATTCCTGCCCTCTTTTAATAGTTTGTTTCAATGATATGACCCACCACTATTTTTTTTTTTACAATAGAAACTTTCCAAAGTGACCCATTTCATTTGAAATTTGACCAGGAATCTAAATCTGGTCTCCGTTTCACGAAATTCCTGTAATTTTTTAAAAATGAAACTCCTTCTTGAAAAACCGACCTATTGGCTGAAAGCCAACTTACCAACCGATTTTTAAAAAAACCCGGGGAGCAGTCGAACGAGAGGCCGCCCCAAACCAAAGACACTTAAAACATTACCCTGCGATTATTAGAATTCGAGGGTTTTTGCACTTTGGTAATGCATTTCTATGACAAGTATCAGAAAAACACCGAAAAAAAAGTATAAAAAATTTTTAATTTTGGTATTATCCTTGTTGAAGCGTTCATTTTTCATATAGCCTAATTGCGTCGCATTTCTCTTTTCCGTGACTTTGGATCCTTCTTTTTTTCTTCCTCCAATTCCACAAACTTAGTTTTTTTTGCACAAATTCAACGCTCATCAAGAATATGTATGGCGCTTGTCGAAATTCCCTTAGTTCAAAATTGTTGCCAACTGTTTCTTGTAATTCATCCCCTCTTTAATAGTCTGAGTGACATGCCCACCACTATTTTTTTTACCCTAGAAACTCACACAAAGTTACAATTTCACTCGAAATTTGACCAGGAATCTAAATCTGGTCTCCGTTTTCACGAAATTCCTGTAATTTTTTAAAATGAAACACCTTCTTGAAAAACCGACCTCTTTTTGGGTTGAAAGCCAACTTTTCCAACCGATTTTAAAAAAAAAGGGTCACGAACAAGGCCGCCCCAAACCCAAAGACACTTAAACATTACCCTGCGATTATGAGAAATTTGAGTTATGCACTGGTAATCATTTCTATGACAAGTATCAGAAAAACACCGAAAAAGTTAAAATTTATGCGGTATTATCTTTTGATGCGTTCGTCTTTCATATGGTCTTATGGGGACGCATTTCTTTTCCTTGCATTTGATTTTTTGTCTTCCTCAATTCACCAAACTTAGTTTTCTTGCCAGAATTCAACGCTGGATCACGAATATGTATGGCGTTTGTCGAAAATCCATTTGTTTAAATTTATGACCAACTGTTTCTTTGTAATTCGTCCCTCTTTCAATAGTCCCGAGTGACATTCCACACTATTTTTTTCCCAAAACTTACAAAAGTTACCCATTTCACTCGAAATTTGATCAGGAACTAAATCTGGTCTCCGTTTCACGAAATCCTGTACCTATTTTATAAATGAAACACCTTCTTGAAAACCTGACCTGGCGAATGCCAACTGCAACCGATTTTAAAACTGCCCAAATTTTCCCAAACTTAGTTTTCTTGCACAGAATTCAACGCTGATCACGAATATTAGCGCTTCGAAAATCATTTAGTTTAAAATTTATGCCCAATTTCTTTGTAATTCGTCCCTCTTTCAATAGTCTTTACATGCCACACTTTTTTTTACCGAAACTTACCAGTGACCCATTTCACTCGAAATTTAACCAGGAATCTAAAAATGGTCCGTTTCACGAAATTCTAATTTTTAAATGAAACACCTTCTTGAAAAATCCTATTTGGCTTGAAGAACTTACGACCATTTTTAAAACCAGGTGTCATTCGAACGAGAGGCCGATCAAAACACTTTCCTACCCGATTAGAATTCGAGTTATTGCACTTTGGAATTAATTTCTATGACAGGATCAGAAAAACACCGAAAAAAGTATAAAATTTTAATTGCGGTATTATCCTTTGAAGCGTTCGTCTTTCAATGGGATAGCGACCCTTTCTTTCCGCATTTGGATCATTTTTTTTCTTCCCCAATTCCACCAAACTTAGTTTTGTGCACAGAATTCACGCTGATCACGAATAGTAGGGTTCTCGAAATTCCAATTAGTTCAAAAGTTATGCCGAACTGTTTCTTTGAAATTCGTGCCCTCTTTCAATAGTTTGTTTCAATGACATGGCCACCACTATTTTTTACAATAGAAACTTTCCAAAGTGACACATTTCATTCGAAATTTGACCAGGAATCTACATCTGGTCTCCGTCTCACGAAATTCCTGTAATTTTTTTTTAAAATGAAACACATTCTTGAAAAAACCGACCTCTTTGGCTTGAAAGCCAACTTACCAACTGATTTTAAAAAACAGGGTGTCATTCGAACAAGAGGCCGCCCCAAACCCAAAGACACTTAAAACATTACCCTGCGATTATTAGAATTCGAGTTATTGCACTTTGGTAATGCATTTCTATGACAAGTATCAGAAAAACACCGAAAAAAAGTATAAAAATTTTAATTGCGGTATTATCTTTTTGATGCGTTCGTCTTTCATATGGTCTTAATTGCGACGCATTTCTCTTTTCCTTGCATTTGGATCATTTTTTTGTCTTCCTCCAATTCCTACCAAACTTAGTTTTTCTTGCACAGAATTCAACGCTGATCACGAATATGTATGGCGCTTGTCGAAAATCCATTTAGTTTAAAATTTATGACCAACTGTTTCTTTGTAATTCGTCCCCTCTTTCAATAGTCTGAGTGACATGCCCACCACTATTTTTTTTTTACCCTAGAAACTTACCAAAGTTACCCATTTCACTCGAAATTTGACCAGGAATCTAAATCTGGTCTCCGTTTCACGAAATTCCTGTAACTTTTTAAAATGAAACACCTTCTTGAAAAAACAGACCTATTTGGCTTGAAAGCCAACTTACCGACCGATTTTAAAAAACCAGGTGTCATTCGAACGAGAGGCCGATCCCAAACCCAAAGACACTTAACACATTACCCTGCGATTATTAGAATTCGAGTTATTGCACTTTGGTAATTAATTTCTATGACAAGTATCAGAAAAACACCGAAAAAAAAGTATAAAAATTTTAATTGCGGTATTATCCTTTTTGAAGCGTTCGTCTTTCATATGGGCTTAATAGCGACGCATTTCTCTTTTCCTTGCATTTGGATCATTTTTTTGTCTTCCTCCAATTCCTACCAAACTTAGTTTTTCGTGCACAGAATTCAACGCTGATCACGAATATGTATGGCGCTTCTCGAAATTCAAATTAGTTCAAAAGTTATGCCGAACTGTTTCTTTGAAATTCGTGCCCTCTTTCAATAGTTTGTTTCAATGACATGGCCACCACTATTTTTTTTTTACAATAGAAACTTTCCAAAGTGACCCATTTCATTTGAAATTTGACCAGGAATCTAAATCTGGTCTCCGTTTCACGAAATTCCTGTAATTTTTTTAAAAATGAAACTCCTTCTTGAAAAAACCGACCTATTGGCTTGAAAGCCAACTTACCAACCGATTTTAAAAAACCGGGTAGCAGTCGAACGAGAGGCCGCCCCCAAACACAAAGACACTTAAAACATTACCCTGCGATTATTAGAATTCGAGTTATTGCACTTTGGTAATGCATTTCTATGACAAGTATCAGAAAAACACCGAAAAAAAAAGTATAAAAATTTTAATTGTGGTATTATCCTTGTTGAAGCGTTCATTTTTCATATAAGCTTAATTGCGTCGCATTTCTCTTTTCCGTGACTTTGGATCCTTCTTTTGTCTTCCTCCAATTCCTACCAAACTTAGTTTTTCTTGCACAGAATTCAACGCTCATCAAGAATATGTATGGCGCTTGTTGAAATTCCAATTAGTTCAAAATTGTTGCCCAACTGTTTCTTTGTAATTCGTCCCCTCTTTCAATAGACTGAGTGACATGCCCACCACTATTTTCTTTACCCTAGAAACTCACCACAAAGTTACCCATTTCACTCGAAATTTGACCAGGAATCTAAATCTGGTCTCTGTTTCACGAAATTCCTGTAACTCTTTTTAAAAATGAAACACCTTCTTGAAAAAACCGACCTATTTGGCTTGAAAGCCAACTTACCGACCGATTTTTAAACACCAACCAATTCTTACCAAACTTAGTTTTTCTTGCACAGAATTCAACGCTGATCACGAATATGTATGGCGCTTCTCGAAATTCAAATTAGTTCAAAAGTTATGCTGAACTGTTTCTTTGAAATTCGTGCCCTCTTTCAATAGTCTGTTTCAGTGACATGCCCAACACTATTTTTTTTACCCTAGAAACTTACCAAAGTGACCCATTTCACTCGAAATTTAACCAGGAATCTAAATATGGTCTCCGTTTCACGAAATTCCTGTAATTTTTTTTAAAATGAAACACCTTCTTGAAAAAACCGACCTCTTTGGCTTGAAAGCCAACTTACCAACCGATTTTAAAAAACAGGGTGTCATTCGAACAAGAGGCCGCCCCCAAACCCAAAGACACTTAAAACATTACCCTGCGATTATTAGAATTCGAGTTATTGCACTTTGGTAATGCATTTCTATGACAAGTATCAGAAAAACACCGAAAAAAAGTATAAAAATTTTAATTGCGGTATTATCTTTTTGAAGCGTTCGTCTTTCATATGGCTTAATTGCGACGCATTTCTCTTTTCCTTGCATTTGGATCATTTTTTTGTCTTCCTCCAATACCTACCAAACTTAGTTTTTCTTGCACAGAATTCAACGCTGATCACGAATATGTATGGTGCTTGTCGAAAATCCATTTAGTTTAAAATTTATGACCAACTGTTTCTTTGTAATTCGTCCCCTCTTTCAATAGTCTGAGTGACATGCCCACCACTATTTTTTACCTAGAAACTTACCAAAGTTACCCATTTCACTTCGAAATTTGGACCAGGAATCTAAATCTGGTCTCCGTTTCAATTGTACCCTGTAACTTTTTTTTATAAATGAAACACTTCTTTGAAAACTGACCTATTTGGCTTGAATGCCAACTTACCGACCGATTTTAAAAACTGGCCAATTTCTCACTAAACTTAGTTTTTCTTGCACAGAATTCAACGCTGGATCACGAATATGTATGGCGCTTGTCGAAATTCCACTAGTTCAAAAGTTATGCCGAACTGTTTCTTTTGAAATTCGGTGCCCTCTTTCAATAGCGTCTGTTTCGCGACATGCCTACCTACTATTTTCTTACCCTAGAAATCTCCACCACAAAAGTTACTCCATTTCACTCGGAAATTTGACCAGAATCTAAATCTAATCTCTGTTTCATGAAATTCCTGTAACTCTTTTAAAATGAAATAATTCTCTTGAAAATAGACCTATTTGGCTTGAAAAGCCAACTTACCGACCGATTTTTAAAACACCGACCAATTCTACTAAACTTAGTTTTTTCTTGCACAGAATTCAACGCTGATCACGAATATGTATGGCGCTTGTCGAAATTCCAATTAGTTCAAAAAGTTATGCCGAACTGTTTCTTTTGAAATTGTGCCCTGTTTCCAATAGTCTGTTTCCAGTGACATGCCCACCACTATTTTTTTTTTAATTCTAGAAACTTTTTCTACTCAGTGACCTATTTCATTTGAATTTAACCGGGAATTTTCACGAAATTCCTGTAATTTTTAAAAAAATAAACACCTTCTTTTGAAAATTCAACCCTTATTTGGTTGAAAGCTAACTTACTGACCGATTTTAAAAACCGGGTAGCATTCAAACGAGAGGCCGCCCTCAAACCCAAAGACACTTTAAAACATTACCCTGCGATTATTAGAATTCGAGTTATTGCAATTTGGTAATGCATTTCTGGCGATAAGTATCAGAAAACACCGAAAAAAAAGTATAAAATCTTAATTGTGGTATTATCCTTTTTGAAGCGTTCATTTTTCATACATAAGCTTAATTTGCGTCGCATTTCTTTTCCTCTTTCTGTTTGATTAATTTTTGGCCTTCCTCCAATTCCTACCAAACTTAGTTTTTTCTTGCACAGAATTCAACGCTGATCACGAATATGTATATGGCACTTCTCGAAATTCCAATTAGTTCAAAAAGTTATGCCGAACTGTTTCTTTGAAATTCATGCCCCTCTCTTCAATAGTTTGTTTCAATGACATGCCCACTCACTTATTTTACAATATGTAAATCCTTCTTAAAGTATTACATTTCATTCGGGAAATTCTGACCATGAATCTAAATCTTATCTCCGTCTCACGAAATTCCTGTAATTTTTTAAAATGAAACACCTTCTTGAAAACTGACTCCTTGGCTTGAGCCAACTTACCAACCGATTCTTAAAAAACAGGTGTCATTCGAACAAGAGTTACCCCAAAACCTAAAGACACTCAAAACATTACCCTGCGATTATTAGAATTCGAGTTATTGCACTTGGTAATGCATTTCTATGACAAGTATCAGAAAACACCGAAAAAAAGTATAAAAATTTTAATTGCGGTATTATCTTTTTGATGCGTTCGTCTTTCATATGGTCTTAATTGCGACGCATTTCTTTTCCTTGCATTTGGATCATTTTTTGTCTTCCTCCAATTCTACCAAACTTAGTTTTTCTTGCACAGAATTCAACGCTGATCACGAATATGTATGGCGCTTGTCGAAAATCCATTTAGTTTAAAAATTTATGACCAACTGCTTTTGTAATTCGTCCCCTTTCAATAGTCTGAGTGACATGCTCCACCACTATTTTTAATTCTAGAAACTACCAAAAGTTACCCATTTCCACTCGAAATTTGACCATTGTGAATCTAAATCTGGTTCCGTTTCACGAAATTCCTGTAACTTTTTTATAAATGAAACACCTTCTTGAAAAACTGACCTATTTTGGCCGGAATGCCAAATCTCACTTAGACCGATTTTAAAACTGGCCAATTCTCACCAAACTTAGTTTTTTCTTGCACAGAATTCAACGCTGATCACGAATATGTATGGCGCTTGTCGAAATTCCACTAGTTCAAAAAGGTATGCCGAACTGTTTCTTTGAAATTCGTGCCCTCTTTTCAATAGTCTGTTTCCAGTGACATGCCCACCACTATTTTACCCTAGAAACTTCAACCACACAAAGTTACCCATTTCACTGAAATTTGACCAGAATCTAAATCTGGTCTCTGTTTCATGAAATTCTGTAACTCTTTTAAAAATGGAACACCTTCTTGAAAAACAGACTCCTATTTGGCCGAAAGCTAACTTCACACCGATTTTAAAAACAAACCGGGTAGCATTCGAACGAGAGGTCGCCCCAAACCCAAAGACACTCCTGTTAAAACATTACCCCTGATTATTAGAATTCGAGTTATTGCAATTTGCAATGCATTTCTATGACAAGTATCAGAAAACACCAAAAAAGTATAAAATTTTAATTGTGGTATTATCCTTTTGAAGCGTTCATTTTTCATATGCTTTTCAATTGCGTCGCATTTCTTTCTTTTCCTTTCTGTTTGATTTCACTTTTGGCCTTCCTCCAATTCCTACCAAACTTAGTTTTTCTTGCACAGAATTCAACGCTGATCACGAATATGTATGGCAAATCTCGAAATTCCAATTAGTTCAAAAAAGTTATGCCGAACTGTTTCTTTTGAAATTCATGCCCTCTTTCAATAGTTTGTTTCAATGACATGCCCACCACTATTTTTTTTTTTACAATATAAACTTTCCAAAGTGACACATTTCATTCGAAATTTGACCAGGAATCTAAATCTGGTCTCCGTCTCACGAAATTCTGTAATTTTTAAAATGAAACACTCTTCTTTGAAAAAAACTGACCTTCTTTGGCTTGAAAGCCAACTTACCAACCGATTTTAAAAACAGGGTGTCATTCGAACAAGAGGCCACCCCTGTAAACCCAAAGACACTTTAAAACATTACCCTGGCACATAATTGAGTGCTATTGCACTTGGTAATGCATTTTATGATAAGTATCGTGAAAACACCGAAAAAGTATAAAAATTTTAATTGCGGTATTATCTTTTTGATGCGTTCGTCTTTCATATGGTCTTAATTGCGACGCATTTCTTCTTTTTCCTCTTTGCATTTGGATCATTTTTTTGTCTTCCTCCAATTCCTACCTTCAAACTTCTAGTTTTTCTTGCACAGAATTCAACGCTGATCACGAATATGTATGGCGCTTTGTCGAAAAATCCATTTAGTTTAAAATTTATGACCAACTGTTTCTTTGTAATTCGTCCCCTCTTTCAATAGTCTGAGTGACATGCCCACCACTATTTTTACCCTAGAAACTACCAAAGTTACCCATTTCACTTCGAAATTTGACCAGAATCTAAATCTGGTCTCCGTTTCACGGAAATTCCTGTGTAACTTTTTTTTATAAATGACACCTTCTGAAAAACCGACCTATTTGGCTTGAATGCCAACTTACCGACCGATTTTAAAAAACTGGCCAATTCTCACCAAACTTAGTTTTTCTTGCACAGAATTCAACGCTGATCACGAATATGTATGGCGCTTGTCGAAATTCCAATTAGTTCAAAAGTTATGCCGAACTGTTTCTTTGAAATTCGTGCCCTCTTTCAATAGTCTGTTTCAGTGACATGCCCACCACTATTTCTTTACTCCTAGGAAATCCTCACTACAGTTACTCCATTTCACTTCGAAATTTGGACTAGAATCTAAATCTGGTCTCTGTTTCATGAAATTCCTGTAACTCTTTAAAATGGAACACCTTCTTGAAAAAAACAGACCTATTTGGCTTGAAAGACAACTTACCGACTGACGTAAAACACCGACCAATTCTTACCAAATCCTAGTTTTTCTTGCACAGAATTCAACGCTGATAACGAATATGTATGGCGCTTGTCGAAAATGCCAATGAGTTTAAAACTTATGCCGAACTGTTTCTTTGAAATTCGTGCCCTCTTTCAATAGGCTCTGCCCAGTGACATGCCCACTAATTATTTTTACTCCTAGAACTTACCAAAGTGACCCATTTCCCATTTGAAATTTAACTGAATCCAAATCTGGCCCCCTTTCACGAAATTCTGTAATTTTTAAAAATAAACACCTTTCCTTGAAAAACTAACCTATTTGGCTTGCAGTGCTTTCACCCCACGGACTCGATTTCCAAAAACTCAAGTATCTAAACGAGGCCGTCCCCCAAACCCAAAGACACTTAAAACATTACCTGCGATTATTAGAATTCGAGTTATTGCAATTTGGTAATGCATTTCTATGACAAGTATCAGAAAACACCGAAAAAAAAGTATGTAAATTTTAATTGTGGTATTATCCTTTTTGAAGCGTTCATTTTTCATATATAAGCTTAATTGTACTGCATTTTTCCTTTCTGTTTGATTAATTTTTGGCCTTCCTCCAATTCCTACCAAACTTAGTTTTTCTCTTGCATTGCGAATTCAACGCTGATCACGAATATGTATATGGCACTTCTCGAAATTCCAATTAGTCTTCAAAAAGTTATGCTGAACTGTTTCTTTGAAATTGTGCCCTCTCTTTCAATAGTTTGTTTCAATGACATTCCACCACTATTTTTTTTTTTTTTACAATATAAACTTTCAAAAGTGACACATTTCATTCTCCGAAATTTGACCAGGAATCTAAATCTGGTCTCCGCCCCCACGAAATTCTGCAATTTTTTTAAAATGAAACACCTTCTTGAAAAACTGACCTCTTTGGCTTGAAAGCCAACTTACCAACCGATTTTTAAAAAACAGGGTGTCATTCGAACAAGAGGCCACCCCCAAACCCAAAGTACCTTAAAACATTACCCTGCGATTATTAGAATTATTATTGCACTTTTGGTAATGCATTTTGGCGACAAGTATCAGAAAACACCGAAAAAAGTATGTACCCTCTTAATTGTGGTATTATCTTTTGATGCGTTCGTCTTTCTCATATGGTCTTACCTGCGACGCATTTCTTTCCTTGCATTTGGATCATTTTTTGTCTTCTCTCCAATTCCTACCAAATCCTAGTTTTTTCTTGCACAGAATTCAACGCTGATCACGAATATGTATGGCGCTTGTCGAAAATCCATTTAGTTTAAAATTTATGACCAACTGTTTCTTTTGTAATTCGTCCCTCTTTCAATAGTCTGAGTGACATGCCCAATTCACTATTTTTACTTCTAGAACTTACCAAAGTTACCCATTTCATTCGAAATTTGACCAGAATCTAAATCTGGTCTCCGTTTCACGAAATTCCTGTAACTTTTTATAAATGAAACACCTTTCTTTGAAAAACTGACCTATTTGGCTTGAATGCTAACTTACCGACCGATTTTAAGAAACTGGCCACCTCACCAAACTTTAGTTTTTCTTACTACAGAATTCAACGCTGATCACTTAGTCATGTATGGCGCTTGTCGAAAATCCATTTAGTTTAAAATTTATGCCCAACTGTTTCTTTGTAATTCGTCCCCTCTTTCAATAGTCTGAGTGACATGCAAAACACTATTTTTTTACCCTAGAAATCCTTACCGAAGTGACCTATTTCACTCGAAATTTAACCAGAATCTAAATCTGGTTTCCGCTTCACGAAATTCCTGTAATTTTTTAAAAAATGAAACACATTCTTGAAAAACCGACCTATTTGGCTTGAAAGCGAACTTACCAACCAATTTTAAAAAACAGGGTGTCATTCGAACAAGATGCGGCCCCAAACCCAAAGACACTTAAAACATTACCCTGCGATTATTAGAATTCGAGTTATTGCACTTGGTAACAATGCATTTCTACGACAAGTATCAGAAAACACCGAAAAAAGTATAAAAATTTTAATTGCAAGTATTATCCTTTTTGAAGGTTTCCGTCTTTCATATGGGCTTAATTATGACGCATTTTTCCTTGCATTTGATCATTTTTTTTGTCTTCCCTCCAATCTCTACCAAACTTAGTTTTTCTTGCACAGAATTCAACGCTCATCAAGAATATGTATGACGCTTGTCGAAATTCCAATTAGTTCAAAATTTATGCCCAACTGTTTCTTTGAAATTCGTCCCCTCTTCAATAGCGTCTGTTTCAGTGACATGCCCACCACTATTTTCTTTACCCTAGAACTCTCACCACAAAGTTACTTCCATTTCACTCGAAATTTGACCAGGAATCTAAATCTGGTTCCTTGTTTCATGAAATTCCTGTAACTTTTTTAAAAATGGAACAATTTTTGAAAAAAAACAGACCTATTTGGCTTGAAAGCCAATCCTCATCGACCGATTTTAAACACCGACCAATTCTACTAAACTTAGTTTTTCTTGCACAGAATTCAACGCTGATCACGAATTTCATGTATGGCGCTTGTCGAAATTCCAATTAGTTCAAAATATGCTGAACTGTTTCTTTTGAAATTCGTGCCTCTCTTCAATAGTCTGTTTTGTGCGACATGCCTACCACTATTTTTTTTACCCTAGAAACTTACCAAAGTGACCCATTTCACTCGAAATTTAACCGAATCCAAATCTGGTCTCCCTTTCACGAAATTCCTGTAATTTTTAAAAATAAACACCTTCTTGAAAACTAACCTATTTGGCTTGAGTTAACTTACCGGACCGATTTTAAAACCGGGTAAGTATCTTCGAACGAGAGGCCAGCTCCCCAAAACCCAAAGACACTTAAACATTACCCCGCGATTATTAGAATTGAGTTATTGCATTTGGTAATGCATTTCTACGATGTATATCAGAAAACACCGAAAAAAGTATAAAAATTTAATTTGTATTATCCTTTCGAAGCGTTCATTTTTCATATGCTTAATTGCGTCGCATTTCTTTTTCCTTTCGTTTGATTAATTTATGGACTTCCTCCAATTCCTACCAAACTTAGTTTTTCTTTGCACAGAATTCAACGCTGATCACGAATATGTATGGCACTTCTCGAAATTCCACTAGTCTAAAAGTTATGCCGAACTGTTTCTTTGAAATTCGTGCCCTCTTTCAATAGTTTGCTCTTGCAATGACATGCTCCACCACTATTTTTTTTTTTACAATATAAACTTCTTTCCAAAGTGACACACATTTCATTCGAAATTTTGACCAGAATCTAAATCGGTCTCCGTCTCAATGAAATTCCGTAATTTTTTTTTTTTTTAAAATGAAACACCTTCTGAAAAAACTGACCTCTTTTGGCTTGAAAGCTAATCTCTACTCAACCGATTCTAAAAACAGGGTGCCACCGAACAAGAGGCCAGCCGCCCCCCAAAACCCAAAGACACTTAAACATTACCCTGCGATTATTAGAATTCGATTTATGGCTTTTTGGTAATGCATTTCTATGATGCTACCAGAAAGTTACCGAAAAAAAGTATAAAAATTTTAATTGCGGTATTATCTTTTTGGAAGCGTTCGTCTTTCATATATGGTCTTAATTGCACGCATTTCTCTTTTCCTTTGCATTTGATCATTTTTTTGTCTTCCTCCAATTCTACCAAACTTAGTTTTTCTTGGTAATAAGAATTCAACGCTGATCACGAATATGTATCGCGCTTTTGTCGAAAATCCATTTTAGTTTTAAAAATTTATGCCCAACTGTTTTTGTAATTCGTCCCCTTTCTGGCCAGCCAGTCTGAGTATTTTACGCAAAACACTTATTTTACCCTAGAAACTTACCGAAGTGACCCATTTCACCTCGAAATTCTAACAGAATCTAAATCTGGCTTCCGCTTCACGAAATTCCTGTAATTTTTTTAAATGAAACACATTCTTTTGAAAACTGACCTATTTGGCTTGAAAAGCGAACTTACCAACCACTTTAAAAAACAGGGTGTCATTCGAACAAGATGCCGCCCCCAAAACTCCAAAGACACTTAAACATTATCCTGCGATTATTAGAATTCGAGTTATTGCACTTTGCAATGCATTTTAGACAAGTATCAGAAAACACCAAAAAGTATAAAATTTTAATTGCGGTATTATCCTTTTTAAACGTTCGTCTTTCATATGGGCTAATTGGACGGGATTTCTTTTTCCTTTGTTTGGGGTTAATTTTGGCCTTCCTCCAATTTCCCAAAAAACTTAGTTTTTCTTTCACAGAATTCAACGCTGATCACGAATATGTATGGCACTTCGAAATTCCATAGTTCAAAAGTTTGCCGAACTGTTTTTTTGAAATTTGCCCCCTTTTAATAGTTTGTTTCAAGAAAGCCCACCACTATTTTTTTTTTTTCAAATAAACTTTCCAAAGTGACACATTTCATTGAAAATTTTACCAGAATCTAAATCTGGTTCCGTCTCAATGAAATTCTGTAATTTTTTTAAAAAGAAACACCTTCTTTAAAACTGACCTCTTTGGCTTGAAAGCCAACTTTTCCAACCGATTTTAAAAAACAGGGTGTCATTGCGAGGCCCCCCCAAAACCCAAAGACACTTAAAACATTACCCTGCGAAATTTGAATTGAGTTATTGCACTTTGGGAACTTTCTATGACAAATATCAGAAAACACCGAAAAAAGTATAAAAATTTTTAAATTTCGGTATTATCTTTTGATGCGTTCGTCTTTTTAAAGGTCTTAATTCGACGCATTTTTTTTCCTTTTCATTTGGATCATTTTTTTTCCTCCACCTACCCAAAATTAGTTTTTTTTCACAGAATTCAACGCTGATCAAATATGTATGGCGCTTGTCGAAAACCATTTAGTTTAAAAATTTTGACCAACGTTTTTTTGTAATTCGTCCCCTTTTTCAATTTCGAGGACATGCCCACCACTATTTTTTTTTTTCCCAGAAAATTACCAAAGTTTCCCTTTCACTTCGGGAAAATTTTACCAGGGAATCAATTGGTCTCCGTTTCAGAAATTCCTGAAATTTTTTTATAAATGAAAACCTTCTTGAAAAACCGACCTATTTGGCTTGAATGCCAACTTACCGACCGATTTTAAAAACGGCCAATTTTTTCACCAAACTTAGTTTTTCGACAGAATTCAACGCGACCAATATGTATGGCGCCGTCAAAAATTTCCCAAATTTGTTCAAAAGTTATGCGAACTGTTTTTTTAAACGTGCCCTCTTTTTAAAGTCTGTTTGTACATGCCACCATATTTTTTCCCTTGGGAAAACCCCCACGTTACCCATTTCACTGAAATTTGACCAGGGAAACTAAATCTGGTCTCTGTTTCATGATATTCCTGTAACTCTTTTTTAAAAAGGAACACCTTCTTGAAAAAATAGACCTATTTTGGCTTGAAAGCCAACTTCTACCGACCGATTTTAAAACACCGACCACCTCTACCAAACTTAGTTTTTCTTGCACAGAATTCAACGCTGATCTCGAATATGTATGGCGCTTGTCGAAATTCCAATTAGTTCAAAAAGTTATGCTGAACTGTTTCTTTTTGAAATTCGTGCCCTCTTTTCAATAGTCTGTTTCAGTGACATGCCCACCACTATTTTTTTTACCCTAGAAACTTACCAAAGTGACCCATTTCATTTGAAATTTAACTGAATCCAAATCTGGTCTCCTTCACGAAATTCTGTAATTTTTTTTAAAATAAACACCTTCTTGAAAAACTAACTCATTTGGCTTGAGTTAACTTACCGACCGATTTTAAAAAACCGGGTAGCATTCGAACGAGAGGCCGCCCCCAAAACCCAAAGACACTTAAAACATTACTCCTGCGATTATTAGAATTGAGTTATTGCAATTTGGTAATGATTTCTATGACAAGTATCAGAAAACACCGAAAAAAAGTATAAAATTTTAATTGTGGTATTATCCTTGAAGCGTTCATTTTTCATATAAGCTTAATTGCGTCGCATTTCTCTTTTCCCTTTCTTCGTTTGATTAATTTCTTGGCCTTCCTCCAATTCCTACCAAATCCTAGTTTTTCTTGCACAGAATTCAACGCTGGATCACTTATATCATAAAAGGCACTTCTCGAAATTCCAATTAGTTCTCAAAAGTTATGCCGAACTGTTTCTTTGAAATTCATGCCCTCTTTCAATAGTTTGTTTCAATGACATGCCCACCACTATTTTTTACAATATAAACTTTCCAGCGACACATTTCATTCGAAATTTGACCAGAATCTAAATCTGGTCTCCGTCTCACGAAATTCTGTAATTTTTTTAAAATGAAACACCTTCTTGAAAAACTGACCTCTTTGGCTTGAAAAGCCAACTACTCAACCGATTTTAAAAACAGGGTGTCATTCGAACAAGAGGCCACCCCCAAAACCTAAAGACACTTAAAACATTAATACCTGCGATTATTAGGAATTCGAGTTATTGCACTTTGGTAATGCATTTCTATGTCAAGTATCAGTAAAACACTGAAAAAAGTGCATAAAAATTTTTAATTGCGGTATTATCTTTTTTGGATGCGTTCACCTTCTTCATATGGTCTTAATTGCGACGCATTTCCTCTTTCCTTGCATTTGGATCATTTTTTGTCTTCTCCACCTTACCAAACTTAGTTTTTTCTTGCACAGAATTCAACGCTGATCACGAATATGTATGGCGCTTGTCGAAAATCCATTTAGTTTAAAATTCTAAGGACCAACTGTTTCTTTGTAATTCGTCCCTCTTCAATAATAGTCTGAGTGACATGCCCTACCACTATTTTTTTTTACCCTAGAAATCTTACCAAAGTTGCCTCCATTTCATTCGAAATTCTGGAGAAGGAATCTAAATCTGTCCCCGTTTCCACGAAATTCCTGTAACTTTTTTTATAAATGAAAACACCTTCTTGAAAAAACTGACCTATTTGGCTTTAAATGCCGTTCCTTACTGACTGATTTTAAAGAAACTGGCCAATTCTCACTCAAATCCTAGTTTTTTCTTGCACAGAATTCAACGCTGATCACGAATATGTATGGCGCTTGTCGAAAATCCATTTAGTTTAAAAAATTTCCATGCCCAACTGTTTCTTTTGTAATTCAATCCCTCTTTCAATAGTCTGAGTGACATGCAAACACTATTTTACCCTAGAAACTTACCGCCGAAGTGACCCATTTCACTCGAAATTTAACCAGAATCTAAATCTGGTTTCCGTTTCTCACGAAATTCTGTAATTTTTTAAAATGAAACACATTCTTGAAAAAACCGACCTATTTGGCTTGAAAGCGAACTTACCAACCAATTATAAAAAACAGGGTGTCATTCGAACAAGATGCGGCCCCCAAACCCAAAGACACTTAAAACATTACCCTGCGATTATTAGAATTCGAGTTATTGCACTTTGGTAATGCATTTACGACAAGTATCAGAAAACACCGAAAAAAAAAGTATAAAATTTTAATTGCGGTATTATCCTTTTGAAGCGTTCGTCTTCATATGGGTTTAATTGCGACGCATTTCTCTTTTCCTTGCATTTGATCATTTTTTTTGTCTTCCTCCACCTACCAAACTTAGTTTCTTGCACAGAATTCAACGCTCATCAAGAATATGTATGACGCTTGTCGAAATTCCAATTAGTTCAAAATTTATGCCTCAACTGTTTCTTTGAAATTCGTCCTCTTTTCAATAGTCTGTTTCAGGACATGCCCACCATCACTATTTTCTTTTTACCCTAGAAACTCACCACAAAGTTACCCATTTCACTCGAAATTTGACCAGGAATCTAAATCTGGTCTCTGTTTCATGAAATTCCTGTAACTTTTTTTTAAAAATGGAACACCTTCTTGAAAAAAAAGACCTATTTGGCTTGAAAGCCAACTTACCGACCGATTTTAAAACACCGACCAATTCTTCCCAAAATTAAGGTTTTCTTTTCACAGAATTCAACGCTGATCACGAATATGTATGGCGCTTGTCGAAATTCCAATTAGTTCAAAAGTTATGCTGAACTGTTTCTTTTGAAATTGTGCCCTCTTTCAATAGTCTGTTTCAGTGAACATGCCCACCACTATTTTTTTTTCCCTAGAAACTTACCAAAGTGACCCATTTCACTCGAATTTAACCGGAATCCAAATCTGGTCTCCCCCTTTTACGAAATTCCTGTAATTTTTTAAAAATAAACACCTTCTTGAAAAAACCATTTGGCTTGAAAGCCAACTTACCGACCGATTTTAAAAAAAACCCGGGGAGCATTCGAACGAGAGGCCGCCCCAAACCCAAAGACATTTCCCTTTAAAAAATTACCCTGCGATTATTAGAATTCGAGTTATTGCATTTTGGAATGCATTTCTACGACAAGTATCAGAAAACACCGAAAAAAAAAGTATAAAAATTTTAATTGTGGTATTATCCTTTTCGAAGCGTTCATTTTTCATATAGCTTAATTGCGTCGATTTTCTTCTTTTCCTTTCGTTTGGATTAATTTATGGACTTCCTCCAATTCCTACCAAACTTAGTTTTTCTTGCACAGAGCTCAACGCTGATCACGAATATGTATGGCACTTCTCGAAATTCCAATTAGTTCAAAAGTTATGAACTGTTTCTTTGTAATTCTCCCCTTTCAATAGTCTGGTGACATAAAACACTATTTTTTTTTTTCCTAGAAACTTACCGAATACCCCTTTCACTGAAATTTCCCGGAATTAAATCGGGTTTCCCTTTTGAAATTCCTGTAATTTTTTAAATGAAACACATTCTTGAAAACCGACCTATTTGGCTTGAAAGCGAACTTACCAACCAATTTTAAAAAAAGGGGGTCATTGAACAAGATGCCCCCCCAAACCCAAACCTTAAAACATTATCCGCGATTATTAGAATTAGTTATTCACTTTGAATGCATTTCTAACAAGTATGAAAAAAACCGAAAAAGTATAAAATTTTTTTTTGCGGTATTATCCTTTTTGAAGGTTCGTCTTTCATATGGGGTTAATTGGGCGCATTTTTTTTCCTTGCATTTGGGTCATTTTTTTTTCTTCCTCCAATTCCCCCCCAAACTTGGTTTTTTTTGCACAGAATTCAAGCTCATCAAAATTGTAGCTTTAAAAAAAAATTTTTCAAAATTTTGCCCCAATGTTTCTTTGAAATTCGTCCCCCCTTTCAATAGTCTGTTTGGGACATCCCACCCAAACCCCCAGAAACCACCACAAAAAATTTCCCATTTCACTCGAAATTTTCCGGAATCTAAATCTGGTCTCTTTTCAGAAATTCCCGAATTTTTTAAAAAAAGGAAACCCTTCTTGAAAACAACCCTTTTGGGGAAAAACCTTTGCCGATTTTAAAAAAGACCATTTTACAAACTTAGTTTTTTTTTGCACAGAACCAACGCTGATCACGAATATGTATGGCGCTTGTCGAAATTCCATTGTTCAAAAGTTTGCCAATTTTTTGAAATTGTGCCCTCTTTCAAACTGTTTATGACATGCCCCCCATTTTTTTTTTAAACCCAGAAACTTTTAAAAATGACCCATTTTTTTCTTTTAACCGGGGAAACCCAAAACTGGTCTCCCCTTTTCAAACCTTAATTTTTTTTAAAAAAACACCTTTTGAAAATAACCATTTGGGGAAAGCCAACTTACCACCCATTTTAAAAAAAACCGTGCATTCGAAAGGAGGCCGCCCCCAAAACCCAAAACACTTAAAACATTACCCTGCGATTATTAGAATTCGAGTTATTGCAATTTGGTAATGATTTCTAACAAGTATCAGAAAAAAACCCAAAAAAAAAAAAATTTAATTGTGGATTATCCTTTTGGGTTCATTTTTCAAAGTTTTTAAATTTCGTCGCATTTTCTTTCCTTTTTTGTTTTGGTTAATTTATGGCCTTCCCCCCACCTTTCCAAACTTTGTTTTTTAGAATTCTGATCAGAATAAAAAGTATCCTTTGTTCCAATTTGTTCGTTATGCCGAACTGTTTCTTTGAAATTGTGCCCTCTTTTAATAGTTTTTTCAATGACATGCCCACCCATTTTTTTTTAAAAATAAACTTTCCAAAATGACACATTTTATTCGAAATTTGACCAGGAATCTAAATCTGGCCCGTTTCAGAAATTCCTGTAACTTTTTTTTTAAATGAAACACCTTTTTTGAAAACCGACCTTTTGGTTTTAATGCCAACTTTTTCCGACCGATTTTAAGAAACGGCCAATTCTCACCAAACAGTTTTTTTTGCACAGAAAAATTTTTCACGGTATGGCGCTTGTCGAAAATCCATTTAGTTTAAAAAATTTTTGCCCAACTGCTTTTTTAATTCGTCCCCTTTAATAGTCTGAGTGACATGCAAAAACTTTTTTTTACCCAGAAACTTACCGAAGTGACCCATTTCCCCCCCGTTTAACCAGGAATCTAAATCTTTTCCCCCGAAATTCCCGTAATTTTTTTTTGCACATTTTGAAAAACCGACCTATTTTTCTTGAAAGCGAACTTTCCAACCAATTTTTAAAAAAAAGGGTGTCATTCGAACAAGATGGGCCCCCAAAAACCCAAAAAGACACTTAAAAACATTACCCTGCGATTATTAAATTCGAGTTTTGCCGGTAATGCATTTCTACGACAAGTATCAGAAAACACCGAAAAAAAATAAAATTTTTAATTGCGGATTATCCTTTTGGGGTTCGTCTTTCATATGGGGTTTTGGGGCGCATTTCTTTTCCTTGCATTTGGATCATTTTTTTTTTCTTTCCCCTCCTACCAAACTTAGTTTTTTTTTGCACAGAATTCAACGCTCATCAAGAATATGATGACCGTCGAAATTCCAATTTGTTCAAAAATTTATCCCAACTGTTTCTTTTGAAATTCGTCCCCCTTTTTAATAGTCTGTTTCAGTGACGCCCCCCCTATTTTTTTTTACCCAGAAATCACCACAAAGTTACCTTCACTCGAAATTTGACCAGGGAAACTAAATCTGGTCTCTGTTTCATGAAATTGTAACTTTTAAAAAAACACCTTCTTTAAAACAGACCTATTTGGCGAAAGCCAACTTACCAATTTTAAAACACCGACCAATTCTACCCAAACTTTGTTTTTTTTTTTGCACAGAATTCAACGCTGACCGAATATGTATGGCGCTTGTCGAAATTTAATTGTAAAAGTTATGCCGAACTGCTTTTAAATTCGTGCCCCTTTCAATATGTTTCAGTGAATGCCCACCACTATTTTTTTCCCCCGAAACACCCAAAGTGACCCCTTTTACCAAAATTTTAAACCGGGGAAACAAACGGCCCCCTTTCACTTCGAATTTTTAAAAAAAAAACCTTCGAAAAAAAAACCTATTTGGCTTTTTAAACCAAAACCGCCGATTTTAAAAAACCGGGGGCTTCAACGAGGCCGCCCCCAAAAACCAAAAAACACTTAAAACATTACCCTGCGATTATTAGAATTGAGTTATTGCTTTTTTTTAAAGCATTTCTACGACAAGTATCAGAAAACACCGAAAAAAAAAAATAAAAATTTTAATTGTGGTATTATCCTTTTTGAAGCTCTTTTTTTTATAGTTTTAAATTTCGTCGCATTTTTCCTTTTTCCCTTTTGTTTGATTAATTTTACTTCCCCCACCAAACTTAGTTTTTTTTGACAGAATTCAACGCGATCACGAATATGTATGGCACCTCGAAATTCCCAAAGTTCAAAAGTTATGCGAACTGTTTTTTTGAAATTCGTGCCCTCTTCAATAGTTTGTTTCCCCAAAGACATGCCCACCACTATTTTTTTTTTTTCAATATAAACTTTCCAAAATGACACATTTCATTCGAAATTTGACCAGGTTTTTGGGCTCCGTCTCACGAAATTCCCGTAATTTTTTAAAAGAAAACCTTCTTGAAAAACCGACCTTTTGGCGGTAACTTACCAACCGATTCTAAAAAAAAGGGTGTCATTCGAACAAGAGGCGCCCCCAAACCCAAAGACACTTAAAACATTACCCTGCGATTATTAGAATTCGATTTATGGCTTTTTGGTAATGCATTTCTATGACAAGTACCAGAAAAACACCGAAAAAAAGTATAAAAATTTTAATTGCGGTATTATCTTTTTGAAGCGTTCGTCTTTCATATGGTCTTAATTGCGACGCATTTCTCTTTTCCTTGCATTTGGATCATTTTTTTGTCTTCCTCCAATTCCTACCAAACTTAGTTTTTCTTGCACAGAATTCAACGCTGATCACGAATATGTATCGCGCTTGTCGAAAATCCATTTAGTTTAAAATTTATGCCCAACTGTTTCTTTGTAATTCGTCCCCTCTTTCAATAGTCTGAGTGACATGCAAAACACTATTTTTTTTACCCTAGAAACTTACCGAAGTGACCCATTTCACTCGAAATTTAACCAGGAATCTAAATCTGGTTTCCGTTTCACGAAATTCCTGTAATTTTTTTTAAAATGAAACACATTCTTGAAAAAACCGACCTATTTGGCTTGAAAGCGAACTTACCAACCAATTTTAAAAAACAGGGTGTCATTCGAACAAGATGCCGCCCCCAAACCCAAAGACACTTAAAACATTATCCTGCGATTATTAGAATTCGAGTTATTGCACTTTGGTAATGCATTTCTATGACAAGTATCAGAAAAACACCGAAAAAAAAAGTATAAAAATTTTAATTGCGGTATTATCCTTTTTGAAGCGTTCGTCTTTCATATGGGCTTAATTGCGACGCATTTCTCTTTTCCTTGCATTTGGATCATTTTTTTGTCTTCCTCCAATTCCTACCAAACTTAGTTTTTCTTGCACAGAATTCAACGCTCATCAAGAATATGTATGGCGCTTGTCGAAATTCCAATTAGTTCAAAATTTATGCCCAACTGTTTCTTTGAAATTCGTCCCCTCTTTCAATAGTCTGTTTCAGTGACATGCCCACCACTATTTTCTTTACCCTAGAAACTCACCACAAAGTTACCCATTTCACTCGAAATTTGACCAGGAATCTAAATCTGGTCTCTGTTTCATGAAATTCCTGTAACTCTTTTTAAAAATGGAACACCTTCTTGAAAAAACAGACCTATTTGGCTTGAAAGCCAACTTACCGACCGATTTTAAAACACCGACCAATTCTTACCAAACTTAGTTTTTCTTGCACAGAATTCAACGCTGATCACGAATATGTATGGCGCTTGTCGAAATTCCAATTAGTTCAAAAGTTATGCCGAACTGTTTCTTTGAAATTCGTGCCCTCTTTCAATAGTCTGTTTCAGTGACATGCCCACCACTATTTTTTTACCCTAGAAACTTACCAAAGTGACCCATTTCACTCGAAATTTAACCGGGAATCCAAATCTGGTCTCCCTTTCACGAAATTCCTGTAATTTTTTTAAAAATAAACACCTTCTTGAAAAAACCAACCTATTTGGCTTGAAAGCCAACTTACCGACCGATTTTAAAAAACCGGGTAGCATTCGAACGAGAGGCCGCCCCCAAACCCAAAGACACTTAAAACATTACCCTGCGATTATTAGAATTCGAGTTATTGCAATTTGGTAATGCATTTCTATGACAAGTATCAGAAAAACACCGAAAAAAAAGTATAAAAATTTTAATTGTGGTATTATCCTTTTTGAAGCGTTCATTTTTCATATAAGCTTAATTGCGTCGCATTTCTCTTTTCCTTTCGTTTGGATTAATTTATGGCCTTCCTCCAATTCCTACCAAACTTAGTTTTTCTTGCACAGAATTCAACGCTGATCACGAATATGTATGGCACTTCTCGAAATTCCAATTAGTTCAAAAGTTATGCCGAACTGTTTCTTTGAAATTCGTGCCCTCTTTCAATAGTTTGTTTCAATGACATGCCCACCACTATTTTTTTTTTTACAATATAAACTTTCCAAAGTGACACATTTCATTCGAAATTTGACCAGGAATCTAAATCTGGTCTCCGTCTCACGAAATTCCTGTAATTTTTTTTAAAATGAAACACCTTCTTGAAAAAACCGACCTATTTGGCTTGAAACCCAACTTACCGACCGATTTTAAAAACAGGGTGTCATTCGAACAAGAGGCCGCCCCCAAACCCAAAGACACTTAAAACATTACCCTGCGATTATTAGAATTCGATTTATGGCTTTTTGGTAATGCATTTCTATGACAAGTATCAGAAAAACACCGAAAAAAAGTATAAAAATTTTAATTGCGGTATTATCTTTTTGAAGCGTTCGTCTTTCATATGGTCTTAATTGCGACGCATTTCTCTTTTCCTTGCATTTGGATCATTTTTTTGTCTTCCTCCAATTCCTACCAAACTTAGTTTTTCTTGCACAGAATTCAACGCTGATCACGAATATGTATGGCGCTTGTCGAAAATCCATTTAGTTTAAAAGTTATGCCCAACTGTTTCAATGAAATTCGTACCCTCTTTCAATAATCTTTTCAGTGACATGCCCACCACTATTTTTTTTTTACCATAGAAACTTACCAAAGTGACCCATTTCACTCGAAATTTACCAGGAATCTAAATCTGGTCTCCGTTTCACGAAATTCCTGTAATTTTTTTAAAAATGAAACACCTTCTTGAAAAAACCGACCTATTTGGCTTGAAACCCAACTTACCGACCGATTTTAAAAACCGGGTGTCATTCGAACGAGAGGCCGATCCCAAACCCAAAGACACTTAAAACATTACCTTGCGATTATTAGAACTCGAGTTATTTCACTTTGGTAATGCATTTCTATGACAAGTATCAGAAACACATCGAAAAAAAAAGTAAAAAAATTTTAATTGCGGTATTATCCTTTTTGAAGCGTTCGTTTTTCGTATGAGCTTAATTGCGACGCATTTCTCTTTTCCGCGTGTTTGGATCCTTCTTTTGTCTTCCTCCAATTCCTACCAAACTTAGTTTTTCTTGCACAGAATTCAACGCTCATCAAGAATATGTATGGCGCTTGTCGAAATTCCAATTAGTTCAAAATTGTTGCCCAACTGTTTCTTTGTAATTCGTCCCCTCTTTCAATAGACTGAAGGACATGCCCACCACTATTTTCTTTACCCTAGAAACTCACCACAAAGTTACCCATTTCACTCGAAATTTGACCAGGAATCTAAATCTGGTCTCCGTTTCACGAAATTCTTGTAACTTTTTTTAAAAATGAAACACCTTCTTGAAAAAAAAACGACCTATTTGGCTTGAAAGCCAACTTACCGACTGATTTTAAAAAACCTGGTGTCATTCGAACGAGAGGCCGATCCCAAACCCAAAGACACTTAAAACATTACCTTGCGATTATTAGAACTCGAGTTATTTCACTTTGGTAATGCATTTCTATGACAATTATGAGAAACAAATCGAAAAAAAAAGTAAAAAAAATTTGATTGCGGTATTATCCTTTTTGAAGCGTTCTTATTTCATTTGGGCTTAATTGCGACGCATTTCTCTTTTCTGTGCGTTTGGATCCTTCTTTTGTCTTCCTCCAATTCCTACCAAACTTAGTTTTTCTTGCACAGAATTCAACGCTGTTCACGAATATGTATGGCGCTCTTCGAAATTCCAATGAGTTCAAAATTTATGCCTAACTGTTTCTTTGTAATTCGTCCCCTCTTTCAATAGTCTGAGTGACATGCCCACCACTATTTTCTTTACCCTAGTAACTTACCACAAAGTTACCCATTTCACTCGAAATTTGACCAGGAATCTAAATCTGGTCTCCGTTTCACGAAATTCCTGTAACTTTTTTTATAAATGAAACACCTTCTTGTAAAAACCGACCTATTTGGCTTGAATGCCAACTTACCGACCGATTTTAAAAAACTGGCCAATTCTCACCAAACTTAGTTTTTCTTACACAGAATTCAACGCTGATCACGAATATGTATGGCGCTTGTTGAAAATCCATTTAGTTTAAAATTTATGCCCAACTGTTTCTTTGTATGTCCCTCTTTCAATAGTCTAGTGACATGCCCAAAACTAACCCTAGAAAACCCTG